>CM069858.1:160272633-160787633 GCA_036172795.1 Pelodytes ibericus
TCAGCAGCCACCGATACATCGCTAGATGATGTATCAGAAAGCTGAATAGGGTCAAAATCGAACCCTGAGTCCGCGGCCTCAGAATCAGTGCGTAAGCAGTGATCTCGAGCAAAGAAGGGGTTAATAGCTCTTAGAAGAGCCTATCTAGTACTGTAATACATTACAGTACAAAGAAATTAATCAATAAAACAGTGCAGACAGAAAAACATACTGTTGCTGTGCAAGATTACTGCTTACACAGTGATGAATGGCAGGGAAGGGGTTAATACACAGTGAAAGACTTTCATAAAACCTGACAATTTTATAAAATGTTATTTTATATCACTAATACTGATCTGTCTCTTTCCGTCACAAAAATGTAAGTGAGGAGAGGGAGGCAGATCAATATTTGTGAATATTGATCCGACCAATTTTGATCTGACCAGGGCGAATGGTGAGCTTAATTGAGTAATCACCAAACCGCCTTTGCCACTAATTCGCTGTTACTGATCGCTATGCGCTCAGGCAGCTTAAAAAAAAAAAAAACTCAAATATTTTTACTTTACATGTAATCCCCTAGCGGGTATGTGTAAAAAAAATAAAATAAAAATATGCAGACAGATAAAAATTGCTTTGGCGTCAATATCATTGCGTAAGCAGTGATCGACGGCAAAGAAGGGGTTAATAACTCTTAGAAGAGCCTTTTTAGTACTGTAATAAATTACAGTACAAAAAAAATTAACCCCTAAAAAATGCACAAACGGCAAAAATAAATGCGCTGATGTGCACGATCACTGCTTATGCAAGATCAGTGGCAGGGAAGGGGTTAAACGCAGGGAATTGCTTTAATAAATTTTTTTTTATTGTTTTAATATTTGTGTGTTGTGTGTTTATTGTTTTTTTTTAGAACTTTGATCTGTCTCTCTCCCTCACTAAAAAAATGTGAGGAGAGGGAGGCAGATCATAACTGGTCAGATCAATATAGGGTTAATATTGATCTGACCAGTCAGTGGGGATGTTCAGCAGAACATCCCCCACTGCCTGTCAGTGTGCCTGGCAGTCACTGATTGCCTCTGTGAAGAGGCAATCGTGTGACAGCCAGAGAGCACAGGAAGCAGGTACTTCCTGCCTCCTGTGCTCTTGCCCTTAGAAGGGCAGCGCCATCTTGGTCACTCAGTGACCAAGATCGTGCATTTTTTTTTTGTGTTCCTGATTGCCTCGACTTGCGAGGCAATCAGGAACACTTTCTGAGCATAGGAAGCGGAAAATTCGCTTCCTATGCTCATTTTTGAATGCCCGTCGTTTTAAAGGCACTGTGCCTTTAAAACCGGCATTTCGATCGCTCTCCGGAGCGATCGAAATGCCGACGGGCATTTTTTTTAGTATTGTACGATGCTTCCACACGGAAGCATCGTTACAATACCATCAGAGCACTGAAAGCGGAAAAACTCCGCTTTCAGTGCTCGTTTTGACACAGGACGGACTAGGTCACTAACGACTAGTCCGTCCTGTGTCGCGAAGGGGTTAAAATGTTTTCCCCAATGTGTTATGGAGGGCTTTCATTCCAACAGGGAAAGTCTTTTTCAGACTAAGTCTGAATCCACAGACTTAGCCTTAAAACAATTTTTTTCCCTTCCCGAATTGGAATGAATGGGCGTTAAGTTTAATCTTGCTCCCCTCCATTTCGGCTACCTTCACCGCAACTTGAACTCACAAAAATGCGTAATGAATAGCATTTTGCAGGGTCGCAATGGGGGCATGCAGGAGTGGATGAATTTGTCAGAGTTTGAGATGAGCTCGCATCACAAAATCCAAACTCAGATTTTAGTGAACAGACCTATATGTTTTAAATTCACACTTAAAACAGCATTTAACTATATTCTTCCAAGATGAGATTTAAGCAACGAGCAAATTCAAATCCTCACAATGCTGGATAGACTTTACATCATCCTGTTAGAGTTAATTTGTTCTAAATCTGTTGCGTTTAATCAAATATAATTATTCTAATACATGAAAATAGGTACAACTTGTAATTCATTATCTGTGACATCAGATGATTTAATAACGTTACGATGACAAATTAAACTGCCATGTAAACTGATTTAGAAAAACTGTGAATGTGGATGTTTCACTTGGTCAGTCAATAGTAGTGTTCAATATATCTCTTCAACCTAGACACTATTATTTGGAAATTTTCCTTAACATAGCAAAATGTTATCTATAACCTTACTTCAGTATATTTGAAGAAATGTAAAAAAAATGAACAGCAGCAAAATGAGTACAGATACATTTTGATTTATTTTACGCATGAACCAGAATGACCTGCTTTCTTGAATTATTTTGCTAGAGCTAAAAAAAAAAAAACAGAAGCTAATGACCCAAAGTAAAAGAAACTTGCCCAGCACTGGATAGCAAACATACAAGCCAGGAAGGATGTCATTAATTGGAGGAAAACACATTTAAGACTGGCATGTCAAATGGAAAATAAAATCCTATACCTGGACATTAAATCATAATTATCCCACATTCTTGAGCTTGGTCAATTGGGGAGAGATGAATCACCATTGCAGATATTTATACAAGTCCAAGAACCACCTCTTTTATCAGGCATTCCATCAATTCATCTGATTAAACTGAAATCATAATATGAATTGTCTATAATTGTTGATCATCTTTTTTTTTCATAGTGTCACCCATTCCTGCAGTACTTGGGGTTCGACAAACTGATATGTGATGTAGCAAGAGCCCTGTTCTTACAATCTAGAAGGAGCATGAGGAAGGTTGAACACAACTACTATTATATGAACTACACCACAACATTGAAATTCACTCTGTTGCCTTTTATATATCATTTTTTTTTATCTCCATTGAACAATATAACATGCCACCTTTTTATTATTTGTACTTTCGCTTTAGTGTGTTTAGGGTTATGATTAAGCGTGCTAGACACGCGAAACACGTCAAGTCTTTTTACCACTACCTTGCTGTATTTACTTTATATTATTTTTTCTGCCATTAAATTAGTTTTTCACATTCATTCAGAGTGCCATTCCCATTTCCTTTTCATTCATCTTCCTGTTTAGGGTTAGATGCTATAAAGAAAACAAGTGGACATTGTCATCAACTTTTTAAGTGTTTTTCAGGAATGTTAAAAAAAAACATACGGAAATCTTGTATTATTTAAAAAAATTACTTTTTGTTGGCAGTTCCACTTTACGAAAACACAATCAGTATTATTGCACTGGTATGGAAACATAAACATGGAATAATTAATTTAATAATTAATATGGAATAATTAATTTAATCATTAATGGTAAGATACTATTTCTATAATTATACTGAACAATATACAGGTTGAATATCCCTTATCCAAAAATCCGTAATCCAAAATGATCCGTTAAAAAATTGTAATACAATATCACTTGTGCAGGTCTGATGCACCAAAGGCAGGTTACCATCAATGGCTCTCATCTCAGCTACATCACAGTAAAAGTGTGGTGTTTGCGCTATACAGTTTTGGCATTGATAATACTATATTTCATGAGTTATGAGAGGCTTTTACATATCTTGGTGAACATTTTGGATAAGGGATACTTAACTTGTAGTAGCTTTCCTCTAAAATAAATGTCAACGGAGAAGTTAGGAAGAGCACAGTCTGATTTCAAACTGGAAATTCCTGTTTGTTTTGGTTCAGTGAAAACAAATTGACTTGACATTCTAATTTGAGCGCCTATATTTACATGACAGATCTATCTAAACAGGGTTGTGCTTGTGAAGGATCAGCTTGATGAGTTCAGAGACACTTATCCATTACATGGAATTCCAAATGTGATTGGTGAGCCACAGCATATCAATGTCATTGGATGCTACGAAAAGGTCTTTCATAGTGGAATTGCATTTGTGATGTGACAGGTTGTTTATGACTTACAGGTCAGTATTTGTGAGAAATGCACAATTCACCACTGGCTAAAAAAAGCAAAGAAAATCTATGTATATGCTGTTTAAAGGATCTTGTTAACCAGTTTATAGCTAATGAATTAGCCAAGACCTGCCTACAAACCACTGCAATGATGAAAAGGGATACTTAATAGTAAAGAAAATCACCTTATGGAAAATATATACTCTTCAAATGTGAGAACTCTCAAAAAATGATCAATACCTGAACTATTCAACAATCTGTGGTGGCATTACCATATAAGCAAATTCCACAGTTGCTGGGGGTCTGTGTTTGTGAGCAAAGGCCTCTGCCACACTTACTGTGAAGCGCTGTCAACCTTGGAAGCATACCACCTGTGCCCACCCCTCCATTCAGAGCAGGTGTCTTTATTCATTTTTTTCTTCATTCAATTAAAAAGTGTTTTTCCATGAAGAATACTTTGAGATTTCTCTTCTGTTCAAGTATGTCCTGAGGACCAAGTCAACAGGAAAGTTGTGGAGAGAACATGCAAGGTATATAATTATGTATTGTATATACAGGAGTTTGTAATCTTATAACAGGTACATTCTGTTTTTCTGCTTCTATACTTAATTCCGCTTCTATACATCACTTTCTGTCCAGCCCCTCAGATGTGCTACCATCTGCAGCTCCTGTGAATTACACAGTTAGAGAGGAGGGGTAGAAAGAAGAGGCACATAGTTGGAGCTG
The DNA here is from genome assembly GCA_036172795.1 of Pelodytes ibericus. NCBI lineage: Eukaryota > Metazoa > Chordata > Amphibia > Anura > Pelodytidae > Pelodytes > Pelodytes ibericus. The sequence continues at coordinate 160,277,258 of CM069858.1, forward strand.
TTTGCTTAGGGCTCCAGAAACCTACAACTACCAATGTCTGCACTGTATGAAAGAGATCCAGGGATGATTTCATAGACCACAACCTATGGACAGCTAGTGAGTTTTGGATTGGCTGAAAGACTTCCTCTTCAGATAACAAAAGCTGTGAAACCATTTGTATCATCTCAGCAAGAACTAATTATAAAATGTGTTCTTTCCTACTGGTAAGTGAAAATAACAAATGGATTAATAGATTAAACTCCTAAATGGGAACATTTTCCTTTATTGATTTTAACCATCAGGTAATCACTGAATGTGAGCCATTCTGTCATTGATAATGGACACATTTTATTCACCCAGATCAATAATCCACCAGCCATATCCCCTGTTTTTCCCAATCAAATTGTTCTGGCTTACCAGATTAATTAAATTGTTAGTAATTAAGTTCATTTGACTTAAATTGTAACAAATTTATGACAAGGTTTTAGAACGTGCACGCTCACATTTCTAAAGATTCTAACTGAACCTTCTTTTTGAGCATTTCATGTAATTTCATTATATTTTCTTGTAAGTCTGACCTTTGGCCTAGACTCAGACATTGTTTTTTAAACATGACAGTTTGACATTCCATCATAACTGTGATTATGAAATAACTAATAATAATGTAGGAATATGTAATGTACTTCCTTTATCAGTTACCCACTGTTTGAACTCCAACCTGCAGCATCCTCTATGGTTATGTTACATTAGATTGCAGAACATACTGTACTTAATAAACAGCAATATTAATTTAACAGCCTCTACTTTTGGTATAGGGTGCTTATGATCTGCAGTCATGTGTGAATTTGAAGCACTGTTTTGGCCTGCTTTAGGCAGGTAGCTAACAACTAAAAGCTACGGACTGCAATTTGTTATCCGAAAAGGTCAGTTTTCCTGTAGGTTATTCTCAAGAGATAGATGGTTCTAAGGATGGAGCTCACTCAAACAGCAGTTACTAGGCTGATGGGAAGTAATTGTTGCCTGAGGAACAACAAAACCAATGTTTATTTTCTAACCAACTGTGTATGATAACGAGCATGATAAACACACATTATTAGTTAGGGTTGCATGGTGCTAGTTTATAACTAGTGATGATGTATTTTTAATACAATAAAATCTTGGTAAAGCTGGTAATTTTTATTATGGTGGTGTATAGAGTATTTAGATCAGCTACTGAGACTATTAGGTTCCCCACCATGCTGTAATGAGTGGAATGCCAGATAATAATGCTCTTGTTTATTAAAGGACTTGGATGGAATCTCTGGCAGTAGCTTCATGTTGTTCTATTCCCTGTGGCAATTTGTGAGAAGCAGAACAGTAATACAGCAGTATGGATTGTCTTCTGAAATAAATGTAAAAATCATATAGTAAAAAATAACTAGAAATACAGTGTGTATCTCATTACAAAATACCAATGGTGCAAAATGTGAGAGGCTGCCCTCTTATCCATCTAGTACATCTGGTTACAAAATTAACAATATGACAAGTCTGTGTATAAATACTTCTACACAAAAAACTTAGTACATTAAGTATTCTTTGTTTATATTTGCAGGGAATAAACAGATACTGTGCTGTGTCCACAAAATGGCAATCTAGTAAAAGTGAAATGACACAATCAGCACATGGTGGCACAGGATGCCATGTATATATTCAAGAATGCATGTATACAAGATAACAAAACAAACACCGTGTAGTATATTAAATGCGTTCAAGATAAATGTGAATAGACTGGCCAGTCATATCTTACAAAACAACACATTTTGCTCTGATTTTGCAGACGTCACTCCTTGATTAAAAAAGGAGCATAGAGAAGATTCCAATTTGCAACTCAGAACAGAGCAGAGACAAAAAGGGAACGTAGGTGGCAGAATAAAGAAAACATTACATTTAACCAATATTCAATCTTACATCCACAGTTAAAGAGTCCAATCAGTTGGCACAGTCCACAATCTTGACAGGGCATTTGGCCAGTAGTCAGATTCAGCTGTTTCACACTGGTTCAGGCAAACCTGTGGCTGAAACCAGTCTCTGGGGTCTTCAATTTTCACGTGGAGTTTTCATCCCTCCAGACTCCCTGAATTGGAAGTTTTAAGCTCCCGCTTTCAGAGACCCAGCAATGGAATGCACATGATGAAGCAGCAGGATGAGGAGCTTTCCCAGGTTTTCTAAAAGATTGTGCATTTATTGCGGATTGGCTTAATATTCAAAGAGTATGCATTTCCTATTGATGATTGACTTTATATATAAAGGTTGTGCATTTCCTGCTGCAGATTCAGTACATATACAACGAGAACGTGTTGATAAAATGTTTGAATCCGACTATTGTATATGGCCTCTCCTATGATTCCATGCAACAGATGGCAGTAAGATCATAAAGATGTCCAACCTCCAGTTGACCAGTAGGTGCGAAATGCATCTAGCGTTTAGCCGTTTCCTGTTTGTTTTTTTGTCCCCATGCCTTTTTGCTGATTTTAATGTCCAAGGACTTTATTAAAATCTTTCTACTTTTATACTAAATATGGATTCGATTGGTATATTTCCAACTTACACCTGGATGTTTGGCTGGCATTTCCTGGATGTGTCTGCTTTGAAGTGAGCCATGAGCTGGCTTTCATGCACTTCAGCACCTAGGAGGGAAGTGTATACAATTGGCATCTCTATATACAACTAAGGTTTGGAGCCGACTATATTTTGTTTCTATGTCCAAAAATATGTATACCTTTGTATACTTTATATTTATTTGCTGTTTTTATATTTTAACAGTTTAACTGTGTTTTTTCTATGTTTTGTTTTCTTTTTAGCAATACTGACACAGGTTGTTTTGATTATGTGCCATGATTTATAAAGTAAGCACAGTTGATGTTTTGTTCATTGATAGAAAATACTTGTTTTATATTGATCTAGCTAAGGCTGATAGGAGATGCAGAATGAGCCCACAGTAGTTTCTTGCAAACACAGGTTTATTTCTGTATATTCATGTATAACATTCCTTCAATGTTTTATAAATAAAAAAGGCATTGGGTGCATGGTGTATCATGTGTTTGGCCCTTGCTATGTACCACTAATATAGATTTTATATTTTTATCATTCGGTTTTTACATCACATCCAGCTACTAGGAGATCAGGATCTCTTCATCTATGTGAACATTTACTCCAGGGATGAATGACTGCAATTGGCATCTATAGAATATAGCACCAATCAGAAAGCTGGAGACAGGGTTATATTACTGACCAAGAAGCTGTGAAAACTGCCTGGCATCAATTGCTTTGTGGAAGCAGTGATTGGGTCCTCAACAAGAGAGTGACAAACCTTCAATGTCTGAGACAACAAAGAAACAATACTGTGTTTTTACACATGCACAGTAACACTAACACTTCCTCTCCCAAGCCACACACTCCCCTGGTGTCCCTCATTGCCAGGGACATTTTGGCAGATATGCACATGCTGCACAGACCTCCAACTAAGTATGGTACAACAAAGGCAAGATCTTTTGATCCAGAGATTGAGCAGACCCTCAAGACATACACACCTCACCAACTCTTCTATAATTTGGGATCTGCTTTCTGGCAAGGAATGTGTCAAAAGCAGACTCCATAACAAAATTAAACAAAACCTGAATGTAGAATAAAACAGAAAGGAAACCATATGACATCCCTTTTAATATTGTATATGGCAATTACATATTCCACCTTTCTGTGAGAACCTTTCACAGTAAAATAGCTTTATTCAAAATCATTTATGTTTTTTTTTTTTTTTTCAGTATTTCTGGAAACATGTTCAGCAAAATGACATTTAATATCATGAGACAAAATACATACTTTATGTATTTTCATTTCTGCTTCATCCACTCTCATTTTCTACACATCCTATTCGTAACCTGGTTTTAGTTACAGACCTACGAAAAACAAATCTTCGTATTTCCATGAGCTATTAGTTATGTGTAAAAAGGAAAACACACATGAAGAGAATGCTTCACTCGCCTGGATGGAAAGTAGTTTTGGTAAATCCATGAATCAACAGCCAATGTCAACAGTATTTCATATACTGGGATATGCCTTGCTACGATTTCACAGGCTTTCTGCAAATTGAGTTTTACTGTGACAAATATATTTGTTCTAACAACCAATGTCTGTATGCATGAACAGAAGAATGGAAATACCTATTCTATGTAGCATGTGATAGCCTTCATAGTCATAGAAGACTAATAGAGTTTGCAGCTTTGTTTTCATCAGCATACCCAACACAACCTGATAGTAAAGTAAAACTTTAAAAAAAAATATAGATAGTATAGAGTAGGGGTGGGCAATTAATTTTTACCGGGGGCCGCATGAGCAACCCGAGCACTGCTGGAGGGCCACATCGACAATATTTCAATTACATTTTGCTCAATATTATTTTTGATATACCGTAAGATAAATAATAATAATAATAATTTCATTTAACCTAACTGTCAGGGCCTTTACCAGGTCAGGTAGGAGTTTAAGTGCAGGGATAGTGGAGGTGTCTGGTTGCATGTTAAATATAGTGCAAAGGGAGAACAGATAAAGAAACAGAGCTAGGTATTGGAATAGAGACTGAAGGAGAGACAAGAGGGAATTTAGCAAAGAACTGCAGAATAGGAAAATGGTAGGAGTACTAACTGCAGTAAGAACAAAGCTATAGTAGGGACTGAAGACAAAGCAAAGGTAGGGGTGAGGCCTTAGAAGGGTGACAAAGCAGGAACACCCTGGAGAGGGTGACAAAGCAGGAACACCCTGGAGAGGGTGACAAAGCAGGAACACCCTGGAGAGGGTGACAAAGCAGGAACACCCTGGAGAGGGTGACAAAGCAGGAACACCCTGGGAAGGGTGACAAAGCAGGAACACCCTGGGAAGGGTGAGAAATGAGAAGGGTAGCTTAAAGGGAATAACTTAGCTGAAGAGATCTTGATGTACTCAGAGGGTCTCAGGAGATGCTGAAAATCATCTACTGAGATGGTTGAGCCACTCAGGGTCAGATTCCCAGTTCCTGGACAAGGTCACAAAACAAATGGGCTTAAAGGAGAGTATCAGGAACAGAAGCAGCAGCTCTCAGAAATCAGGCACCAACTTCAATGCAAAAGCACTGTTTGCAAGAAACTGCAGCTATTTAACCTGGGTGTGAGCAAAAGGTAACGAGCCCACCTGACACCAAACAGAGGGGAAGGAATACAAGCAAAGTAAGGTAGGGAGGCCTCTAGAGGAGGCAGGAGGAATATAAGCACATAAATAATGACTTTAAATGCATGAGTCAGAAGGTCAGTGTTAAACCCTGACACTAACTTAACTTTATACAAAAGCAGATTGCTTTTGATGGTTTTATTTAAACTCTTAATCCTTAAATATTTATATTAGGCTATGTGAAATTGAAATAAGAAATCAAAAACAATCATTGAATCACTGCAATTTATTTTTAACTTGTTCACACTTTAACTTATGAATGATAGTGTGATATGTGAAAATAAAGTAATATGATCACCCTTAAAGTGTACACTTATAAAAATACTTATTTTATTCCAAAAATTCCTTGAAGTCTTCCAATACTAAATATCTCCACAAAGGGGTTAACATGCAAAATAAAACAATAACAGGGAGAACATAGTGTGACCTGTTTTAATAGAAAATATACTGTTACCAATTACTCATGCAACTTACTCCATACTGAACATGTTTACATATCACATTATTACTAAATATCTATCTTTCTTTGTTATTCTTTTATTATTTATATATTTTTATTTTATGTTGCTCACCCTAATATATATGTTTGTACACTTACACACACACAGTCACACTTACACAAATACACATTTAAACACACACACAGTTACACTTACACACACACACACACACACACACACACACACACACACACACAAATACACATTTAAACACACACACACAGTTACACTTCACAAATACACATTTAAGCTTACATAAGCTTACAGACGCACAGACTTTTAAAAAAAAGATATGTTATATGCCCCTCTCCCTGCTCATTTACCTGTTATGTGCAGACAGGGGTGGTTCAAACAGTGGGTGCCTCTTCTTCTGAACACTAAGATGTTATCTGACACCTGGTGCTATGATGAGCGCGAGGGGTCAGAGCATCCACCTCTCGCGCTGAGCTCATTCCCATGTGCCCTACGTAGGAGTGCCCACTGAGGCCGGATGTCTAATGCACGGGGAAAAGGCGCCCGCATGCAAGAGCAAAGAGTGCGCTGCTTTTAATCTTTTTGACAGCAGCACCTGCTCTGCATGTGAGTGCCCCATCGACGCCCCTCTTCTCCCTCCTCTTCGTAGCGCCTGGGCGCGGTGCACCCCGTGCACCCGCCCAGAATCGGCACTGCACACGGACATACGTCCATAAATAACACTTTTCAAAATAAAAGCAGCACAGTTGTATTGCACACACGACATAGATGATTTTTAAAATTTATTTTGTAATTTATGATTGGCCTCACGCGGGCCGGACAGGGACGCACAAAGGGCCGGATGTGGCCCATGGGCCGTAAGATGCCCAGATCTGGTATAGAGGATAACAAAAACAGTTTAATTATTTATACTTTTTGTTCCCTGTTTTATGCATTTAAAATGTTAAAGCTTCACTGGTACAGCTAAAATATATGCACTTTAGTTTCATAGAAAAAAACACTCACTATTGCATACATAATAATATAGAAAATATTACACAACTAACCGCATCTTTTCTAGAACGTCTGCCTCTTCTGCTTCTACATGAAATATAAAACACAAAGAAAGCTGTTCTAAGATCCTACAGCTCCAAACAGCAATCCAGAGGGAGAACGTGTATTCCGAATACCATACTGTAAATTCAAAATGTGTTAAAATAATAAAAAATATTCATAAAGATTTGTTTAAAATATTACAATAGTAAATATTAAAATGTTCTATGAATAAAGCATGTCTTAACAAAATGCATAAGAAACTTTATATATATATTGGCAGGAGAATTTGAAGACTCACCAGTGTTCCTCATAAAAGACTAATGGGTTGACTGAAGTAGCTCTGATGTTCTTTGAAAAAATCAGAGCTCTGAGTTTCGGACCTCAAATTTGGGCTACTCAGAGACCACCAAAGTGATCAATCAGCATGAAAATTGGCTTATGTGGATGATTTTTGTGCTGACATTTCGGCAGCTGAACTCCTCCCTGACTTCTATGGGGAGGACTTCAGCTTCACTGGTACAGTCAAAATATATGCACTTTAGTTTCATAGAAAAAAAAAACACTCACTAAACACTCATATGTAATAACCTAGAAAATATAATCCAAATAACCACTCCTTTTCAACATCTGCCTCTTCTGCTTCTACATGAAATATAAAACACAAAGAAGGCTTTTCTAAGATCCTGGAAGAGAAGCTTCCTGTTTCTGGTTGGATTGAGGTGCGTCACTTAATGGATGTCTGTTTAGGACCAAGGCACTTGCATCCTACATGTTTCGTGACTGGACAGTGTCCCTCCCTCAGGGGCAGGTGCCATACATATATTTATTAATACATACATGAATTATTGTAATTTTTAATTAAAATATGTTACTATGACAAAAATGGTGCAATTACCATATTAATGAACACATCATGTTATATAAAATACACTTATCACATAAGCCACTTAGTAAACCCAATAAAAGTTAGTGCATGGCCACATATACATAGTTAAATAGTAGTCTAGTTTGTAAAAAGACTTGGGTCCATCAAGTTCAACCTTTTTCCTATTCCATGTTTACCACTGTTGATCCATCTGTTGGGCTTTGCATTCTATCTTTCAACCAATTGCCAAACCACAAACAAACATTATGCCCTAAGATTATTTCAGTCAATTTGTACAGTAACCTTTTGTGTGGAACTGTATCAAATGCCTTTTGTGTGCAACTGTCTCTGAATATAAACTATTTTACTGTTCAATAAATGTGCATTCCTGTTTAAAAGTTACTGGTCCTGTCTGGTGATTTGGAAGCTCCATCTACAACACTGGTTCTGCCCGGTGGCTTGGGGTGGCTGATACGAGGAAGCAGAGTTCTGACGGAGGTACCCAGTCGGGGTACCAGGAGGTCCATCACAGTATTTACATATATTTAATTGTTTATAATCATACAGGTTGAGTATCCCATATCCAGACATCCGTTATCCAAAATTATCCATTATCCAAAATGATCCAATCTTTTTTTCAGATTTTGCCACAAGTTGTAAATTGCACACACACCTGTCAGAATTCAAGTACACAACATTTTATTCATGCTCAGATCACAATGGGTAATATAATGGCATGTTTGCAGGCCTGACATATTATGCAACTGGCGTAAAAAACCTACCTCTTTAATACATTTTGAAATAGCCATTAGTGTGGATTTTTTGTTCTGTGCTTTTTATATATATATATATAATTAATTGTATTGCAGCTAAATTGGCATGTACTTGTTTAGTTAATACTATTTATATATACTAAAGAGTAAACTTTGAGTGAAAGTGTATTTTGATATACATCATAAATAGGTGATCTTTGAGAAGTGTGGGATCAGTTGGTAATATAAACAGACACATGATTTTAACTTGTATAGCATCTAGATTATTTATCTAACTTATTATATCATCTGACACAATTGTTGTTGGAATTTATCTTGAAGAAAATTTACAATTTTGATTATAGCACGCTGTGTTAGAAACATAGACATAGAAACCTAGAATGTGTCAGCAAGAAAGATTTTGGCCCATCTTGTCTGCCCAATTTTCTAAATACTTTTATAAGTCCCTGGCCTTATCTTATATCTAGGATAGCCTTGTGCCTATCCCATGCATGCTTAAACTCCTTCACTGTGTTCAGCACAAATAACAATGATGAGGCAGTATAGCCTTTTGATTTACTACTCCCAGCTCATTAATAACTTATTTTTGTGTGTAATTTTTTTTATGTTGAGTTTTACTATTGCACAAGGTGGTATAGAGCGTCTTGCTGTGCAATATCATATACAAGAGTTTTTGTGTATATTTATTTTAATAAAGCCTTTTTTTGACCATGATGCTATGGAATGTCCAAATATGGGTTAAATATTAGAAGAAAGAAAGATAAAAGTGCAGGACACTGGAACAAATGGACCTAAACTCCCTCAAGAACCCCTCTCATTCTCACAAAATAGTGTAAAAGGGAGATGGGTGAGCAAAAAGAAAATAACAATATCATATACCATAAACCTTTACATATAGACAAAAGAGAGGAGAGGGAGGAGTATAAATATATAAAAATGAATATTTATTAAACTTGCATAACATTCTAGAGAGACCAGCTCTCTTGCAAGGCAGGCTTGGGTGTGCAAGGTTCCACAATATACAACAGGGTGTAAGGTCGATCAACTCCAAAATCTCGACTTAGAAATCAGGTCAGCAGCCAGTAGAGGATATTCATTGTATCCAATGGATTGTATTTGTGGTGACTGCGGAGGTTCCCAGAAGCATTTATACTATCCTCTACTGGCTGCTGATCTGATCTCTAAGGCAAGATTTTGGAGTTGATTGACCTTACACCATCCAGCACCCTGGTGATTAATGGGGAACCCTGCACATCCAAGCCTGCCTTGCAAGAGAGCTGGTTTCTCCTGCAGTACTGTTTTGTGAGTCTAACAAATATTCATTGTGTTTTATATTTATACTGAATACACTCTTCCATCTCCTCTATTTTGTCTTTACGTATAGGTTTATGGTATATGATAATCATTTATATATCTTAGATAACGAATAATAATTCCATTGCTCTTATGTCACAAAAACTTTATAAAAAAAATCTGGAACTACAGTTGTCCTTTTATTTGCTTTTTCATTATCAGATGTGCGTACATAGCTATATGTGACCTTCATATTCCTTTTTTCTTGTCTCCCTGTGGTGATGATGCAATCACTCTAAGAACTTTGTCTCCAGCTGAGCTGTGAGCTAGCACATCCAGCCAATATTGCTTTGTAATCATTAGTCCAGTATCAGCAACATCAAGTCAAGTTACAGTAACTGTAGAGGTCTTGGATAAGCATATTAAATGGAATTCTGGGGTTATGGTTAGTTGGTCAAAGGATTAGGATTGGAATTTTAAGGTTAGAGTGAATGAAATTAGATTAAAAGCCAAACTGAAAAACAGTTTCTATTCAATTCACAGTTGCTTGCATAAGATAATGTATCATATGGTTTAACCAAAACTGACTGACAAAAGCTCAAATTTCCATCATAAACATGTCATAAAAAACTCATTTCTGCAGCTCTCTCAAGAATCAATTCACAAAAGGTCATGTAATAAGCTTTGTGATAGATTTTTGACGTCTCTCTAATGAGACTGGGCTGTTGTTGAAAACAGCATTATGAAACTCCCAATATTGTTTTTAATCCTATCAGACTCCCAATGAATAGGTGTTTTCATTTCTCCTTTTCAACGATTACATATTACAAACGCAATAAATGTCTGTGACAAAGACCATTATAATTTCAATTATTTAAAATACATTTTAGAGGAAAGATTAAAAAGTTGGTAAAAGTGGAATATAGAACATGAGTGATAGTTAAACTGTGAAAAATAGATTACATAATGCAGTCTCAGCATGAGAGGGATAACCTTGGCATGGAACAATCTTGAAATTATCTATAACAGGGACTCCCAGGAGGTAAAATGGCAGAGAGCAGCACTAGGGCGGAATATGACAAAGGTTTCCAAAGGGTAATGCAGATAATGGTCGAGACAGTTAAAGGGTAGCAGGCAGGACAACTTCATACACAAGAATCTAAGCCAAGGTTGAGTGCTGAAGGAAAACATGACATAGAAGCAGAGTGCATCTGGATAGACCAAAATGGTACAGCCCCAAAGGTATGTCAGAGCACGGGTGCCTTCCTTGAGACATGAAGAGGTCTGACACAGCATGATTTAAAAATATTAAAATATAACACTGTAAAGGACATAAATAATGCCATATGCATGTGGCTAACCTTAAGAAGAAATACATCTGAACCTTCATTATGGAAAGACTAGATAGGTGAATTAGTTATTATGTTACCCTACAATCTACACTTCTAGGATATGATCACTGCTTTTTCTGCTAACAAGAAATAAGAATCAGTTTTAGAATCCCAAAAGTAAAACGTCATGTCGAAATGCACACAGCTCTATTACCCCAAGCTTTAAACGTATATAATACATATATGAATGACACCAATAACCAACAAGTTATACATTTTTCAAACACCATGTATATACATTACAGTTTTGCTTTTTTTGATGCTTACTCATAATTTTATATTTATTGTTACAGTTACATTAGGTTTATTTCACTGATATTAAGCAGAATACTAATTTCTACAGCACTGCTTCTGAAGTACTTGCCTGAAGACAGGCTGAAGCAGAACTCACAGTGAAACACAGTTTTAAGTGCCAACCTCATTTCTTGTTCAGGCTTTTCTGTCAAGAACAGGGACAGATAAATGCCTCACCTGCTAAATTTGTTCAAAATGCATCCTTTTGTTCAAAGCTATCATTTGGTGTTTGTTTGCACTCTCTTTTGTTGACTATTGATGTTTTTAGCATAGTCAAAGGTTGAGTTTTAAACAAGAACATAAAGTTGCATGAAATGTTCAAACTAGTCTTTCATCAACCATGTTTATTATCTTTAGACAAGGAGTAGCATACAGATACGCCAGTATAATATTTATATAATTACACAAGGTGTAAATTGTATTCAAGGCCATAAAAAACACCTTTTCTAACTTTGACGTGATTTTTTTTTTACACAATTACAAATGGTAAAAAAGACAGCGTCTATATATTTCTAATATTTGTCGTGAGTTTAGAAATACCAATGTTTCCATGTTTGTCTATGTTTTATTTCACGTAATAGGGCAATAAACAGTATTAGTGTTTTTTTGTTTTCTAACCATTTTCTTCTACAGTGACCTTTTAACCCCAACCCTACATTTACAACAACTCTAAATTTACCCTAAATCTACCTCCACCCCTTAATCTAACCCTTGTACTCATCCGAACCCCCCTGTAACCCTAATTATGACCCTAACTATGACCCTAACCCTAGATCTAGTTTTAGTAGATCAAGTGTTAGCTTTTGCCATTTATTTATTTATTTAATTTATTTAATTAATTTTCTTTTCTCCTCTAATTGTAATATTGTCTAACTGCCTCTAGGGGCAGTCAAGCAACAGTTTCAGAGCGATGGAAGATATTTTTTTTTTTCACTTCCGTTGCTTTGTGCTGGAGCATGCTCCTCCAATACAGCACACACCCGCGATCACCGGGTGATTGCGGTGGCCAGGGTGGCACAGAAGGTGTTGCATGAGGCATCATTGCAACACTTTAACACACATAGGCAGTGGTCAACTTTCACTGCCTATGTGTGTAACGCGCATACGATCACATTCGCGGTGATCGTATACTCACGGGGGGGGGGGGGGCTGAGGGGGGGGGGGCTGAGGGGGGGGCTGACAGGGGGGGGGGCTAAAAGCACTCTCAGAAGCTGCTTCGGATCATCATCAGCCTCTGGGAATTGCTGCAGACATGTAGTGTTGCGCTCCTGACGTCCACTTTTCAGGATGTATATATATATCCATACGCGTTAAGGGATTAAGAAGGGAAACTAGTTGTTTGCTTTGGAGCAGATGCCTTTAAAAGGGCCTGGACAATGTTTTAAAACAGCAAAACACAGAAGGCTGTATATGTTAGAATTAGGATTAATATTTATTTAGTGTTTGTTGATCCAAGGAGAGAAATAATTGCCATTTGAAAAAGGATTTTTTTTACCCATTGAAAGCAGATTTGAAATTGGATCAACAGTGGTAAACAAGAATAGGAGAAGGGTTGAATTTGATTTTGACTCAATTATTTTTTCAACCAAAACAACTATGTAACTGGCAGCTGGTTAAAGTTTGGTGCCAGTTACTGGATTCCACAGATAAGAATACTCATTAGACATGTGCATTCGTTTTCGGACTAATGCATTTTCGTCCGAATGGTTAATAAACGAAAATCATTTGTCCATTCATCTATTCGTGCTATTGGCATTCTATAAACCGAAATAGAGTCGGTTTATAGAATACAAAAAGCATTACATACATTCCATAAACCGACATAATGAATGACTTTCGGTTTATGGAATGCATGTAATGCTATTGGTATTCTATAAACCTAAATAGAGTTGAACTTGGTCAATTCGTATGAATGGGGACTCTATTTTGGTTTATAGAATACCAATAGCATTACATGCATTCCATAAACCGAAAGTCTATAAACCGAGAGTCGGTCTTTTGTCTTAGATGTCATTTAGGTAGAATGAATTTCAGATCTTAATGCTGCGTTGAACAGCTATTTTAGTATATTGCCATAATATCGCCTGGTATGGTAGTGTTCTTATACACAACAGTGTGGGAAGAGTTTATATTCATATGATTATTCTACTCTTTCTTTTTATACATGCATTAAATGCATGATCTCGTTCAGCAGGTAAATAAAGTTTTATATCTTCTAACATATTGTAAACACTGTGGGGGAGGAGTTTACATACCCAGCTGTATTATTAGCTCACGGGTTAATTCACATTGTATGAATAACTATGTTTAAGATTTGGTTTATTTACTGTAAAAGTAAATGTTGCACAAATATTATTGGTTTAGAAAACTGACCTCTTGCTATACCCGCAGGCAGACAAATGCATTATTCCAAACTAGTAAAAAGTAGACATGGAATAATAATAACACTATCAGAATACAAACAATAATAACACTATCAGAATGCAAACAATAATAAAACGCTCCTGCATAACAAACACATTTCCCGAAATCACTGAACCAGCAGACAAATAACTTGTGACCTTTAAAGACCTTTTTGCAACTGTAATCTTTTATTGTTTTAATTTTCACTGATACATCATGATGATATTACATACTTACACTTACACTGGATTCATTGCCTTACTGGGAGGGTTATATAATGGCAATGGTGCAGCACTGAAAATGTTCACTATCCATATATTTTACTGCCCATTTAGAAGGTATTAAAATCACAGTAGCGCGTGTGCATTTAGTTCCCGAAGGTAAGCTGGCTATGTAGACCATGAGAGATTTTATAAATGAGATTTTCAACCTAACTGCCAATAAAATCATTTCAGTGTTTGTATTTCAGAAATCCGAGCAAGAAGAGAAAAGCAATTTAAGGCCTGGAGCTTATTACACATTGAATAATGTAACCCAGTCATTTATCAGGGGGTATTTTCAGATAATAATCAAAAATATGTTTAGTGTAAACGTAGAGCTTTCCTCCTGATGTTTTTGTCCGTGACCTTTTTATATATAAATATAGTGCATCAACACACATATGGAGAACCCTAGACATTGTAATCAGTTTTCATGTTCATTCAAATTACACAGATTTCTGGTCTTTTAATTGGAAAAAGAGAATGCTTGCACGTTGCTGTTAATTCATCTTCTTCGCATATAGAAAATCCAAACATTCGGTCAGTCCCATTTGTATGGATGAGGTAAACATTTCATCTTATAGGAGTCAATACGAGGTGATTACTGAATCAAGGAAACAGATAGTTTAAATTAGCAGTTCCTCACACTTAACACAATAAAATTAGTAGTGATTTGAGAAACCAGAGAGCATAGTAAACAGGGAACTCACTTGTGCAGGGATCCCTTAGTAAATTCATGTCAATGACATGCTGTCCTGACCGTTTTTTTAAGGTTGTAAGTTAATCCACACTGGGCTAAATCACAATAAGTATAACACGCTTCTTTCCCTGAGATGAAATATGTTCTTTCACGTACAAATGAAAGTGGGACACGACAATTAATCATAATCTTCTGACTAAATATTGCTTCAAACCTGATGATGATTTATGTGCATGGGATCAAGAGAGTCACTTATTTGCTTCAGAGCAGAAAATACACACACTATGGAACAACCGGAGGATCTTATTTTCTGCATCGTTTTATTGTATCCTTTATGAAAAGTGCTACTGCACTCTCAGGTAATTGCCCACACAGCAGGACATAATTTTACACAGAGCATGTTTACTTCTTAAGAGGTTACATGGCTATGCTGAAGCATAGTTGAGTAATTCACTAGTTGATAGAAAAAGCACATACAACAATAGTATTAAAGAGTTTTTATAGTTTTGTACCTTCCTGACCTAGAGCAACAAAATCCATCTCATGTATCCACAAATATCTTTCTACAAAAGGTACTATCACTCAGGATACACCATGCACCTTTCTGCACCATATTGCTAAACGCAAGAACCTCTCGCCTGGTTTACAATTATTCTCTACTGAAATGTATTCTTATTGCCAGCTCACCTCTCTGACCGATGTCAGCTCAGGCCCTGCTCCAGACACAGCAGGATA
The DNA here is from genome assembly GCA_036172795.1 of Pelodytes ibericus. Lineage (NCBI taxonomy): Eukaryota > Metazoa > Chordata > Amphibia > Anura > Pelodytidae > Pelodytes > Pelodytes ibericus. Next base: position 160,292,697 of record CM069858.1, read on the forward strand.
TTTTTGCATACCCCAGTGCTCAGGAGTTTACAATCCTCCATAAGAGTTGCAGTTTATTTTGGTTCTGTTTTATAACCTCACCATGGACTCCGCTCCAAACTTTTTAGTCCATTGGGCACACAAGCCCAACTGCTCAGCCTGAAGGAGGGTATTGATGTAGATCTGTACCACAATTTAAATTTTATTACTTCATCGAGTATCCAGCCTCTGACCCCCATTGTTTCACTAGATCATATTTGTAGGAATTAAATCAAGATAACCGCTAATCTACATTGGAGGCGTACTTGCCCAGGAAAAGCGGTCATCAAAAATGTAAAAAAGGAATAATCCACCTATCTCTACAAAATTCCTTATTGGAATAAAAATTTAAGAAAAAATTAAAACCGCATTGGCACCTCTTTGGAATTGCGTTAATTCACAATGCAGCATTCTCCACTGTGGGAATTGAAAGGGAAACCTTTATATATGTGAGTGTGTGATGTGAGAAGGTGTCAGAAATAAACATAAGTATAGCTATATCTTTTTCATCGAATGAATGTGCCCCACAAAAAGTAGCCTTGAAAGGTGCTCATCAATTTAAAGATGAAAAATACAATCTAAGTTAAACTGGGCTTTGATGTATCCACCGCCATAATTTGTACTGCTCTATTTTTAGCATTGTATTAATATGCCCCACAATAATTGCGAAAAGTACTTAATATCATCAGACTTTTTCCACACTTTGGAACCTATACAAGACAAGCCCTAACTGGCACAACCGCGATTGAAGTGGAATTTTGGGATACTGACTTCATCATGTGAAATGTGGTTCACAGAGCTGTAGTGCCTAATGCTAATCATGACATTCCAGGTATGCTCATGGCCATCTTTAATATTGAATGGACCCTGGGCAAGCATTTGCTTGGGCGCCCTGGACCATGCCCCACTCCCTGACATCCAATCACACTCTCCATCGCAATATTTCCCCCACCAAAAATTGGACTTGTATTGCAGTGAGTACTTTTATTGCAGTGTATAAAATGTGTATAATAAGTGTATAATTGCAGTGTATAAACTGTATATATGGATCAAAATGTGTATATATATAGCTGAAGTATGTATACCTTCTTGCTATGCAACACTGCAATACAACTACTTATTCATAAAAATAAGTTAATAACTGAAATGCTGTCTCGATACCATGTGGTCTTATAACATTCCTTTAATTTCCCTGGCACATTTACTGGATTACCCAGCACATCCCCAATACACCCTGATATGCAGGCTTGGTGAAATGTAGTTATTGCCTCAAAAGATAAAATGGTAAATATATTCCATAAATTGATACATTTTAGTATAATTATATACTTCAATAGTCATATATATTCATTTTAAAAAACAGAGCATCTGCAGAATTACTTTGTAATTAAATGTTTAGAAAATGGTTCATGTGACCCTTAAATCAATATAGCACATTTTCAAGCTGTTTTATACAGAAAGCGTATGATTTAATTTTATTTTGGATAACTTTGCAGAAAGTGGCAATTTAGTAATACATTTCTGCATGCATTGATATGAAATATTGAAATAAATAAATAAATGTGAAAAAAGACACAAACTAAAATGTTTTGCAGTTAAAAATATACAGATCCAGCTTTAATATCACGCATTAGAATGGGGAGCTATCACAATAGAAAATGATAAAATGGCCAACCTTTTTAATAATGGCAATATGACTTTTTAAGGAAGTTTCATAGCTTTCACTGTAAGTGTAATGGAAAAAAGGTCATCTAGATTTTATACTTTTCTCCCACTGATTTTATGTGACAAGCTTTCATTTATAACCTTAATAAACTAAATGTACATGCAGGTTGCCATAGAAACAGTATAGCTGAATTATTCACACAATAGTCTTATGGAAAAACAATAGTCTTATGTGTCCAACTTGGGCCAATTTGTTTGTATGTGATTTAATACATTTTGTTGTATAGTTAATCAAATTATTTTGACATATGTACTGATTAACCCCTTCGCGACAATGGACGTGTCAGGCACGTCCTGCTGCGAACTCTGTTCCCAACAATGGACATGCCTGGCACATCCTTCGGTGAATCAAGCGTTTTTTGCGATCAGCTTTAACGATGCTGGTCTATTGCCTCGATGTCGAGGCAACAGCCAGCACCGAAATTTACTATCTGGTGCCCCCACAATAGCCCCACGGAGCGATCGTGGGAGCAATCTGCTCCGTCAATATAGCTATGCTTTCTGGTGGTCTGAGCATCGGAAGTGAAAGTAAATTCACTTCTGTCTCTCTGAATATGCTGCTTGACTGCCCTAGAGGTAGCCAAGCAGCATTTCAATGTTAAAAAAAATTAAAAAAATGAATTAGCTTAAACTAACTAGTATTATGTTAGATTAGCCTATAGGGTTAAAATTAAATAATTCTTAGCATAAGGGATAGGGTTAAAATTAAATTAAAAATAAAATATATTAAGGGATTGCATAAGGGTTAGAGTTGGGGTTAAATTTATAACTCTAAAAAAATACTGAAAAATAAGGAATCATGCATATTTATGAACTCGGGACATCATTTAAAAACTATTTAGACAGGGTTTTTTTTAATGATTGTATTTGTTTAAATTATATTTTAGGTCAAAGTTAGAAAAAGTGTTTTTTTTTAAAACTTTTTCATCATATATTTTTGTAGTAAATTATAAGATATGATGAACATAATGGTATCTAATGAAAGCCCTTCTTATGATGATAAAAACAACATATAAATTGTGTCGGTCCAGTATGTGAGAGAGAAGAAAATTACAGCTAAACACAAACACCCCAGAAATGTCAAAACAGCCATTGACACCAAGGGAAAGTCAAAGTAAAAATGTCTTGTCACTAAGGAGTTAAGGAATATGCAATAGGTTTGTTTGTTTTGGCTGTACAAGCGTTGCATGCTTGTCATGGCCAGGGTAAGCCAAAAGGGGCGGGGCTATGCAATGTTGTGTGACCCCGCAAGAGTGAGCTCCAGCCTACCTGGTACATCTAATTAATACCATAAAGTGTAATAGATAGTCCTTTGTTGCAGTATTGAGAGAGAAACGAAGAATAGAAAAAATAACAAGAAAAACACTATCAGTTTTCTCCATTTTAGGAGACTATTATAGTTAATTTGTAGGGATATCCAGATGAGAAAATTGGTTTATTGGTAATATTATCAATGAGAAAAGAACAGTAGTTTATTCGGATGTTAATGATTCTGGCTAGTGTTCAAAATAGCCAGGAGAGATGTTAGTAATATAAGTAGCACAATCTGTGTGCAAATGTTACTGTAGGTGGCTAGTACTCAAAAAGCCAAACGGAGAGGCTTGTGATATAAAGACACAATGTGTGTGCAGTTATTGGCTGGGTTTGTATCCAGGATTAATAAGTTATTAATTTGAATAGCACTAGTTTGATGTGTAGTAGCTGGGACAGCTATAGGAGCAGAGGTGCACACTGTGGTCAGCTCGGAGGGAAAAAAAAGCTGTTAAAAGGGTATCACATATATGGAGATCACTTTTTTCTCTTTTATACTATCTATGTCTCATAGACACACATAGTTTAAACGTAAATCTGTGTATGGGAAGTAGTAATGCTGGGAAAGGTTAAAAAAATGGGACTGTCCTTTCAATTCACGGACTGTTGGTAACTCTGGTATTATAAGCATTCATTACCCGATTGACCTAATTCACTTTGCATGAAAGCCAGTTAGCAAGATTTGTTGAATTTACTCCAGTTAGGAATCTGGTCACATGACCTGGTTCTCAGACAATGTCTCTCTCCTTTAGAGAAAAGAACAATTTGATTAGCTCCCAAGATTAAACTATAGATAGACTTTAAAAAACATGTTTTTTGCAAGACAGAGGGCCAGAACTACTGGCAGTGCTATGCAATCAGACACACTTCTAGTGAGAAGCGTACATCACAAGGTTATATGATAGAGCATTAACAAGGTCGAGGGTGCACAGGAATGATAGTTACATAACTAGACTGATGCCCTCTCATGCAACAGAGTTGCAGGTCTCTGCCACTACCAGCCTACACTCACATCGCACACAGGACAAATCAGATGCCATATCGTCACTCATGCTACAGCCCAACCTACTGCAACTTGCATCTGCATGGATAGAAGCAGGTCTTTTTTGAGAGGAGGCAAAGACCTAGAGCCCTCTCAAAACTACTGATCACTAGGTAACAAGGATCAACAGTGATTGCAATTCTCTATTTGCTGCAGCCTTCCCTCCTGGACACTTTGCAGGCAGGAGATGAGTACCGGGGAAGGGGGGAGGAGGGTGGTATATAACGAGCACTGTAACATTGACATAGATATCATAGAAAAACTAACTGTGGCATCTTAATGGGCAAATTAATGGCACAATATTACTGGCATCTGAATGGCACAATAAAACTGGCATCTTAATGGTACAATACCTGCATGTGAATGGCACAATATTACTGACATCTTAATTGCAAAATAATACTGGCACATTAATGATACAATATTACTTGCATCTGAATGGCACAATTTTACTGGCATCTGAATGGCACAATAATATTGGCACCTTAATGGGCAAATTGGCTGTGGCATCTTCATAGCACAATAATACTGGCAACAACTTATTCATAAAAATGCGTAATATCATACTCTATATTCATGCTATTTGGAAAACGAACATCTAATGCATACCTCCCAAGTGTCCCTATTTAGGAGGAACAGTCTCTATTTGGCACCAAAATGCTCCTGTCCCTCTTTCAACCTCTTTTGTCCCTCTTTTCTGGAAGCTCACAATTTTTAGAGGGGCATGTACTAAAAAAACAACAAATATATTTTATGTGCAAAACTATTTTTGCGCCTTGCTCCTATTTCAATGTACTAAACATTTAACACTCAAATATTTTTCTACCTCTTTTGATAACACTTGCTAAAAGCTAGTGTAACTTTCACAAGCAAATAAGAATTATTTTTCACACAATATTCACAAAGCTCTGTAGCATGTGCAAATATAAGCGCAATTTATTAGCGCAACCGGAAAAATGCATGCTAAATAAAAATAAACGGAAGAGGCGCAAATCAGGACCTACTTTTTTCCCACTGCACTTTAGTTCATGACCCCCTTAGTTTGTATGGGTGGATCACAGAGCTCACACAGCAATAAAACACACTAAGTGTGTAAAGCGTGTTTAAACTAAAGTAATTATGTTTGTTAGAGGTGATTTATCTGTGACCTCCCAGATTTTGAACCAGTCTTCTGCATCCAAGAATTCACCTACGTCTTCTGGTAGTGTTCATCCAGCTTTCCAATGCCAGAAAAGTGTAGATGTTAGAGATCATGTGTGCTTTTACCTGCGGTGATTCAAATAAAGTCTTTAAGTTTTGACAAACAGTCAAAATGTACATCTGGGTTCCAAACTGCGAGCATTGCAATATGTTCTTAATGCATAGGACTTCAAGGCAGAGGTATAGGTAACATGTTTAAACCTCATAATCCTTCCTTGGCCATGCCACTCAAATGATAATGAGGTCATTTATCCTCTCTGAGGGATAGGCAAATCAATGTCACAGCTCAGCACCTCCAGGTTCGCTGAATCAACGTGTTGCGGATGCATATGTCCCTGTAAAGGGAAATTTAGGGCACCAGCAGCAGTTGTATGGGCTTAGATACCCTGCACACGACGCTTCAGCAGATTTTTTTGAGTTTTATTCCAGACATTTCAGCTACTTCTGTACAGGATAGGGCTCTTAAGTGAACATTGTTTCATCTAGACCTGTTAACTAAGTCTTCGACAGGGGATTCTAGGTGAGACACTCTGCAATGTAGGTCCATGGCATCATCAGCGGGTGGTGAGAATCAGCCGTGAGGTAGGAAATTTGCTCCTCGCGGACATCAGCTTTTTGGTTGGATGTCTGCACCTCTTGAGTGATTGATGTAAGAAAATCTTTAATAGAGGGTTGTATTATGATGAACAAATCTTCTTTAGTGGTTGATTGTGAGTGCTGAAAGTTGGCACCATCAAAAAAAATAAATAAATCCAAAATGGTGTTGTTATCTGGTGGGTTTTTCTGGTGGGAACTTCGAGGTTTGAAGAAGGATCCATTTAGAGTGTCAAAAGAGTTCAGGTTTTTCCTTCTTACAAAGGTCTATAGTGCAAAATAAAACTGAGATTATGTGGGGTATAGTGGAGCTCCAGCCTCAGGCAACCATCTTAATCAGAACTGAAACCCCCATTATTTTCAGTTAGGGATTCTTTGGGCAAGTATAGTTCTGAGAGTTCAAATAAGGTGATGCGTATACTTTATGTTGCATGCTCCAATTCGCAAAAGTCATGCATATTGGAGTATGTAAAACAAGTCTGCATACTTTATAGTGCATAGAATTTACCTATAATATGCATAGAAGTATTTTGTATTTTCATTAGCTCTCAATTTTGTATGATAGGGAGCAGCCACAATCAAGGATATCAATTAAGGATCTCAAAATAAGTAATGCTCAGAGTAGGCTTTTTCTATGCCAGCAAATGGAACTAACACAATTTAAAAAAAGGAACATCATTTTTTTTTAATATTTCAGAAAGTCAATAGTCAGCTCTAGGAAATAAAAAGGACTACAGTCTATACAGAAAATGTGCCCCACCGGAGAAATATCCGTGTGCTGAGGCAAGGTTTGCACTTGCTTCTTCTTCTTCTTACCTATTGATCTTTTTTATTTGCTTTAATTGGGTAGGAAACGTTTAAATTAAATACTTGCAAAAGCCTGTGTTTTGTGTCTACTGAGATTGGTAATTGCAAAATGTTGATGAGTATAATCAAAGTCTTCATTTGCATCCAGTTCAAATTAAATTCCATAGTTAAAATGTGTACATGCTGAATCCCTTAAAAATTATAGCATTAATGGTTCAGTATCAATTCTAGTGGGGATGCTTTGTGAGATATTTCTGTGAGGACCCTTTAGAAGGAATGTACACAGTGGACACTTATACTTGAATAAGACCCTTTGAGAGACATGAGTTAAAACGGACTAGTTGGTATTAAGTTAAAATATTAAAAGAAAACATTAAACCTCTTGTAAGTGTAAGCAATTAGGATTTTTCACATGGCCTACACACACTAGAAAAAACAAACAAACAAAGCAGCTATGACATTCAGGTCTGATGTATGTATTGATTTTATAGCACTGTGTGAGATGATCTATGCGCGGACCCTCAAGGAATTGCTGCACCAAACACAGCTCTAGAGAAAAACTGGTAGCATGCAGTGGATATTCATCTTGTGAATAATGTGAATTCCTGTTTTACAAAGCAATGCTTTAATGTAAATTGTCAATATTCTAAAATGTCTTGTTGAATCTCTTTAATAGAAGAGGTGTAACAATGTCATAGTATCTCTACTGAAAGTATAGGAGGGTGATAAACTGGATCCTTTGTAAAAAACAAAACAAAAAAAAAAGTGTCTAAATATATATAAGTGTTCATATCACAGGTGGGCATTGATTTCCAAAAGTAATTCATACCTATTACCTATCTCAAGTCCCCAGTACTGAAGTTGCTTTTGACTTTTATGTGATAATTGCAATATTATACAAGGCTCTATCATATACAGAATTCTACTGTAACATCAAATAATCACCGGCCATTTGATAGATAAGAAAATAGTAGACTAGATAGACCAATAATAATGCTGTCTTAATTTAGTTCACTATGCTTAATGAAGTGCTCTTAATTTGATTTGTTTTAACATGATATAGTCAGATGTTTTGTTTTGTTTTGTAATACCATACATAACACCAGTAGTATTGTTATTATACAATAAGGATGAACTACACACCCTCATACAAGTTTCAATAAAACTACTTCTGATTGATTAAAACAGCTCATGAATCATGACCTGCTCAAAAGTAATTGTATTTCTTCTATTTCAGGCTGCCTTGCCATCGATTTAAGTTCCTCCCCAAGCTATTGGTTGCATATAAGACAACTGTCTCCCAAAACAATTACTGAGAGCTAGTCAATTGGCTGCCACTCTCTGTTACCAGAGAATGTAGCTCCTTCAAATGACAGACCATTGCATAGACTGGGATAATAACTTTGAAAAGAACACCACCACCACTAGTCCCTCTATAAAAGACACAATATGTGGGGCCGCAAATGTTATAGCACTCTCTAAGGTTATTTGATATGAACTACCAATACTAGTGACCATTTCCAGAACAAAAGCCATTAAACAACAACAGAGGATCATATCTGCTAACCTCAAAATGAATAACTCTATATCCAACAATCCTTACTTCTCCCAACACAAATCAATCCTTACTTCTCCCAACACAAATCAATCGCTTGGCTTCCCCCCTATAGCACTGTCCAACCCTATGTAGAGTATGCAAATAAAGAAAATTGATCAATAGGTCTGTTAGCAGAATTGCATGAAAATGCACAAATTAAGACAAAAATATATTTTTAAAGTGTCTGCAGCATATCCTTTTTTTTTTAACATAAAATGTGCAATTAGTTTATCAAGCCGGATGGTAACATCACAAGAGACACCACAGACACATTTAAAATAAAATAAAAATCTTTATTTATGTATTTGGCCACAATTCTGCTACCACAATATATAGATTAGTTTTCCTATTTTTTTATTCTCTACATTTACAGAATAGACAACCTTTAGGTTGACAGAGTCTCTTTAAACCATATTAAATATACAGACTGGAAAGTGTACCTACCAACCACAGATCTATACCATAGGCATAGATTTAAAAGTGGAAAATGGGAAAAGTGCTAACTGAAAATTACTAAGAGCATTTTCTACTATGTATTTGCTAGTATTTTGAATTTGTCTCTTTAAAGTTATAACTTGTCTTTTTTGATTGATTGTTACATGTAGACATAGATTTAGAGTGATTTGTATTACTGTGTTACTATGTATTACTTTGTTATTTGTAAGATTGCAAATAAATCAGAATTATCTTTTGCATGCTATGTATTTTCTTTTACTTTGTTTATTATATTTCATATCCTGTCAGTTTGCCTTAAGAATTGTATAGACTTCTATAAAATGCTTGGTATAGAAACATATAAGAGCGTTTTCATGTATAGCCTTTGCGTTTGTGGTGCCATTATGTCCTCTTCATTATAACATTTGCCATATTTTTGAATATATATGTATAATATACTCTTTATATTGGGCCTCATGCTTTCTTTTTTGAATTATCATCATTTACAGGGCACTACATAAAACATTGGAAACTATTCTTTTTGGGCACCATTTCAATCAGAGTATGATTTTATGGTATCTGGTGAATAAGTCAATGGCATATTCTTTAACAGTTTTATGATTTATTTTTTTGATTTTCCAAAACTGGAAACGCAACTTGTTCCATGTTGCAGTTAGATCAGATTTATTCCAGTTGTTGTGCCATATTTTTGAATGTATATCTTCAGCCTCGAACATGAATCTCTACACTGGCATAAAAATACCAAGCTCAGTGTGCGGCACAGGAGGGCAATGTACCCAAAAGAGCAAAGAATATCATTTTTCTTTCAAACAGCACATATTCAACATTATAACTTCAGCTCTATGGCTTGTGAAATGCTTGCAAGTCTATGTTCGAAGACAGTGAAGTATATTTATTTTCAGCGATTTCCCCTTAGAGTGCAAATGGAGCCAAGTCTTAAAAACTGCTAGCGTGGTAATTTTTACACAACCTTTTCTTTTTTTTTTTAAAGAAACATATTCAAGTAAATCTTTAATTGGTCTTAATGTTGTGAAGTGGACACTGTATTGCTTCCTCAGGAACACATTGTTATGAAACCTGACTGAACAAAGGCCATTGAAATTATGAAGAAAGATCATCGATAATACTGCAAATACAGTACTTGGAAGGAAATATCTAATAGAACCAGTGGTTGGGCAATATAACTAACACAGCATTTCATTATATACATGTAATACGAAACTCTAAAAATTACTTTAATGAGCAAAAAATATTTTTACACAGCTCCTAGTAGAGAGAACAAATGGCATGAAATCTGAAACATCCAGTCTAATCTGATCTCTATATGTAAATCAAGTAAGAGACACTTGGTTTTATACTGCAACAGTACAGAAATAATGATAATTAGCCCCACACTACTAATTACAGCTGCGGCTGACTGCCTTAAAGATGCTAACGTTAGCATTTTAAAAGCATAAATATTTTTTTTTAAGGAGGTACTAAATAAATAAAGAATTGCAGAGAACTGCAGTGTACTGAGGAGGGAATGTCAAAATTTATGTCAAAGTAGTGGAGTTGGAAACCTTTTCCATTGCAGCTGAATAGGAGAATTTTAACACTCAGGTACTTTGGCCTTAAAGGGACAGTCTAGTCACCCTTTTGACTTTGGTGCAAGTTGTAGGCACCACAGGGTAGACTATGCTGTCACTTTGAATTTTTTTATTTTTTATTTTAATCTTTGTAAAAAAACAATATTATACTTACATTTGCAAGTACACCACCAAGTGTCCAATCTTGGTACTACAACATGATTTACCCATCAACCACTGCTCTGGGATGAATGATCTCCCAGGTTCTTCTTCGAGATGCGCATTCATGAGTGCCTAACAGGCACACAGAAAAAAAAGGCAGTCCAACTCGGGGAGAGAGGGAGAGAGAGAGCCTTTACACTTTAAAGTATAGTTCACTGTATATAGTCAGTCAAAATCGGGAGTGTGCTTGGCTCACTGAGAGCAAGGGTTGACTGGGATAGGGAACATGCTCAGTAGTCATTCCCATTCACGTGAATGGGAATGAATTTGATTGGATGAAGCAGACAAATTAAATAATAAAAATCATCACACTTGTGGTCTTGCTGATTGCTTCAAAAGCCTCAAGATTTGCAAACTACTTTTAAATGTACATTTATCAGTTTTTAAGTTATGAAAATTATAAAATATGCATATTAAAGCACAATTTCAGTACTTTAATATGCATTAAGACTTGGAAAATGCTTTTTGGGCACCAGACATTCCCTTAAAGTGTGATATTCCCATCTCAATTACCTGCAATTCCCTCTTTAATGAGTATATCTTTACATATATAGTGTCCTAATCAATTAAATGAACTGTGATAAACTCAGGATTTTCAACTCAAGTATTAATGCCTTCTTATGATTGCTATATAAATGTATATTGTATTATATTTGATCTGAAGTTTAACAACCATCCAGAAAACTATTGGGCCTGGAAGACATCCTTCCTTAGAAACACCTAAGCCTCATATCTGACTGATAGAGACAAGCTAGACTGACTCTCCAAATGGCTCAGACATGAGTCTTCTGAGCAAGAGAAGATAAAAAGATCAGTGTATGTTCACACCACAACGGCATTTGAAATTTAAAAAAAAAAAATAACAAAGTTATCAAAAGTTGAGAGCGCTCAGAGACATTCTTCTAGGCATGGAGGCAGCAAAAGCTAGTAGACACTTGCCAGGCCTCTCATATCTGGATACAGCATGTGGAGTCAATCCTATAGTAGAGAATTTTCATTACAAATGACAGGAAATATGAATCACACAAGCATAAAAATATAAGAAAGGTCATTGGGTATAAGAAAAATATAAGAAAGATCATATGACTACCGGGTATGGGAAAAAAGAGGGCACATATCTGAATACCTGGTGGAGAGACTATCACAGGCCTTAAACTAAATAGACCTCCAATAGACCTCACAATGTAGCATTGTTACATATGATATATATATTGTTACACATTGTTTTGTTGCATTTAAAATTGTTGTAGCTCATAATTGGAAACAAATAACACCAATAATTTGGGAACATGATAGAATCCTCCAACAAATAAAAATGGAGCCAGAACTGAGCTGATTTTTCCTCCATTTCCCAAATAAATATTATTTGTGGGAATCTTGGCTAAAGATAATTGAACAGCACATTTAAGGGTGCAGTGTGTAAGATTAGATTTAGTTAGAGTAGACCTCATAAGTTGATTTTCTTTCTCTGTCACCTTTATATATGTATGACTCCAATCAGCATTGGGTGTTCTTTTTTGGGTATATTTTCTTTGTTTGTTTGCATATTCTTTAATATGTTAATGATGGCATTCTTCTTTTGATAGTTTTTGGTGAAAATCAATGTTATATGTTACCATTGATTAAAATAATACATATTACAAAAAAAATTCTACCTGCGTACTAGAAGGAACAAGGGCACCTTGTGCACTGACAGACATGTCGGACTATCCACTAAATTATGGACACTGTTGAACTGACAATGGCACTGAAAAAAACAGGCCAGTACAACTGAGATGGTAATGGTAATATGTTTCAGTTGACCTTATAATTTAAGATATTTTAGTCTACATTTTGCAGTACCCTTATCTATTGACCACTGTTTACTGTGTCTTTTATAGATATGTTATAGGAATCTATTTTATTTTTTTATGTTCGATCATGCCGATAATAGTATTTATTGCAACCTTCTTTCTCAATAACTTATTTCTTACTTTATTTTGTGATTTGGTTTAGGACTAAAAAAAATTGCATAGAACACTCTCCAGCTGAACTGATCAAGCACAGTGCTTAAAAACACAATGCAATCATCAATCTTTTCTCTAGAATGGTTTAAGATTTATTGCAACTGCTGGATTCAAAATGGCTGTCTCACAATTAATTAGTATTAACAGTAGCTGATTAATGAGGTGATGCAGTATTAATGTATGTGATAAATAATGGACCGGGTTCTCAGCATATAACGCTAGACCAAAAAAGGTGGCAACACGCTATCAATAAACAAATCAATCGAACATAGTATTTGTTCATATTAAATCGTTTTTTATTAAAATATTCCCATTTTTTGTGAATTCACTTAACCTCACAATTTAAGTTAACACACTGACGGCCATTTTACAGTTGTTGCCTCTATACATAAAGTCTACTTTGTTTTACATATGAACCTATTACTTGGGGCAATCCTTTCAACCTGGTTGTCTTTTGGATATTGATGTTATTACTTATGCCCTGCGCTGCCCTGTTAAACACATGCTGAAACTGAGACTTACGGAGTCAGTCTTTACAATACAATATGCCAAAGCACTGAAAATGGGGGGTTATAAATCTTTCTGCACCATTATCCTTGCCCCAAGAAGCTGTAGATGCAGAATCCTGTTGGCTGCTCCCAGTTGTGTGTCTGTGTGTCAGTCATTCACACTGGGAGGAAGTAAAGAATGTTGAATGAGTATGTGAATGACCACATAAAAAAGAACAGTTAGGGAAAATGACAGTTATGTACAAGTAAATGAGAATGCTGTGGAGAATATGAATGTGAGTGTCAATATCTGACAGCAGTCACCTAAGCTGACAAGAAGGATATTATTTCTGAATGGGAATGTGATGCTAAGGAGAAACTGAATGTGAACAATTAGGAAGAATGACAGTGAAATAGATTGAATCTAAATGAGGACACTAAGGAGAAGGTGGTAACTAGTTTAATCAGAAAATAACCTTATACATTTCTCCAAATATGCCAGCTTTCCCAAACATCTGTACTTTTAATTTTATTCTAAATTAAATTTCTGCTATACAATGTGTTGAAATTTCATTCATTTCCACAACATTTCATAGCCATATCGAACAACATTTAATTAGAAAGAAGGCCATTTTTATTAGATTCCAGCTTGAACCGCTGAGATTGGGTTTTTATGTATTTAATAGCAGATCAATTCCTCTGTGACTCTGGGACAAGATTTTTAATTACAGCTATAAAAAAAATAAGTGCTGTGATCTGTGGTTTATGTACATAAAATGAAGGCATGAGTGACTGTAATGGGAATTAATCATCTAATCACACACAAAAAAAAAGAAAAAAAACCCACTGAAAATGTCCCAATGGTATTCCCAATGTCTATAAAAAAAAGTCTGTGATATCTAACATACTGCTCACCAGGTTACAAATAGTACTGTGCTTAAGTAGTTCTGTAAGTTAAGTCTTATAAGTAAATGAACACGCTATAGAGTTGTAACAGTGGATCTAGGTGATCTAGATTGCAGTAACACATTTCACTCTCCACAGCACACAATGCTTATCATGGAATTGTTAAATGTACATTACATTCACATTTGTAAGGAGCCAATCACTGACACAGAGGAACTACAAAAGATATGGAAAGTCTTACAAGCCTTCAATCTAGAGGGAGTGGGCAACAAAAAGATACATTAGCTGTCAGGACAAGAAATTAATTAGTTGTAGAGTTGTAGTTGGGGAATCAGCAAGATAAACTTGAAGCTGAAGGTTTCCATACAAACAGGCTAAAGACATTCAAACTCGCGATTTGGATCTCTGGCCAATTATCCCTTGTGGTAGAATGCACCGGAAAACGTCTCTGTTAAAGCCACTTAATACTGCAGGAGACTGAGAACACCGATCAGGGGCTGTTAAATGAGTTTATTTTATAAAATGACACTTTTTTCTGGCATATTAAATTTTGGTGTAGATTTTATAGATATTTTACGCTATTGGTCTTCTTATTTGTATTTACACCGATCAGCCCTAACATTATGACCGCTGAAAGGTGGCAAGCTGGCGGAGGCAGTGTTATGCTTTTGGCAATGTTCTGCTGGGAATCCTTGGGTCCTGCCATTCATATGTATGTTACTTTGAAACTTACTACCTACACGAGCATTGTTACAGACCATGTACACCCTTTCATTGAAACTGTATCCCTGATGACATTGGACTCTTTCAGCAGAAATATGTGCCCTGCTATAAAGCAAAAGTGGTTCATGAATGGTTTGAGGGACACAACAATGAGTTCAAGGTGTTGACTTGGACTCGAGCATCTGTGTGATATGCTGGACAAACAAGCCCGATACATGGAGGCCCCACCTCGCAACTTACAGCTGATAACATCTTGGTGCCAGATATGACAGCACACCTTCAGCGGTCTAGTAGAGTCCATGTTTTACGGGTCAGGGCTGTTTTTGTGGGAAAAGGGGACCTACTTAATTTTAGGTATGTTGTCATGTTATCAGTGTATTTTTTGGGGAAAATAAAGTCTACTTTTAATTAACATCCATTTTTGGGGTCACTTTAAGATTACATTTTGTGGGACCTGATCTTTTCCATGATGTTCACCTACATACACAAGCTCTGCAAAAGGAGTATTGCCTTTTGTTTTTGCTTGTTTGTGTTTTTCTGTTACTTAGTTTTTGTAATAAAGCATCCATAACACACTGTATTACTGTTCTATGAGCAATCCATTTTGCACTCTTAAACCTAGAGGGTTAACATACCTCACACCTCTGATTTCTTTTGGATGACCTGCTAAATATATTTTTGGAGATAACATTTATTATGAAGCACCATGCTCCTCCTAAGATTGTATAAGTACATATTATCATTGAAGCTCTTGGATGTCAGATTGAAGACTGCTAATAAGCACTACTGGGACATAGACATGCTGTATATTAAATTAACTGCAAGTATTTAAACAATGAATAATAATATTCTAGGCAAATTAGCATGATAAAGAATTGAAAAACGCTGTTGTTGACTAAGCTTATGTCTCATGGGTCAACCAGCCAATCTAAGGAGAAACAAAGTCAATCATTTGGTTTAACGTTTTCATTTGATCTTTGTATCACTTGTGCTGTTCTGTGGTAATTAGCTAACACATGTATAGTGGTGAGCTGAGAGATTAAAGTGTTTATTACACATGTGTCAACCCCTTTGGCATTGTGTGCTAATTTTGTCAGGAGTTTATTTTCTCCATTGTATACACGAAAACCCTAAAGTAGTCAGGTTTTAATTGAAGTGAGATTTGCACAAAAGGTGAAAGAAGTTACCATTATTCAATATCTATTTTAGTTTATTCTATGGGGATCCATACACTTGTGCAACATTTTACTGGTTTATAATATTATTTCACTCATCGTTTGTTAGCATTTATAAAGAAACAAAATAGAGATCCCACTAATGTGTTACAACACAGTAAAGGAAGAGAGCATATTTTAAAGAAGAAAAACTACCACAAATAGAGGACATAGTCTAAAATTAGAGGGGCAATGATTTCAAAGTAATATCAGGAAGTATTACTTTACTGAGAGGGTAGTGGATGTATGGACTAGCATTCCAGCGGAAGTGGTAGAGGTTAGCACAGTGAAGGATTTAAGCATGCGTGGGATAGGCACAAGGCTATCCTAGCTATAAGATAGGGAACACGGGACTAATAAAAGTATTTAGAAAATTGGGAAGACTAGATGAACCAAATGGTTCTTATTAGACATGTGCATTCGTTTTTGGACGAATGCATTTTCGGACGAAAATAGCATTTTCGTCCATTCGTCCGAAAAACGAATAACGAAAATTTTAACTAACAAAATCCGAATGAACGAATGGTTAATAAACGAAAATCATTCGTTCATTCGTCCATTCGTCCATTCGTGCTATTGGCATTCTAAACCGAAATAGAGTCGGTTTATACAATACCAATAGCATTGTACTACATTCCATAAACCGACATGAATGACTTTCAGTTTATGGAATGCATGTAATGCTATTAGCTTCCTATAAACCGAAATTGAGTTCCCATTCATACGAATAGGTCAATTGACCTATTCGTATGAATGGGGACTCTTTCGGTTTATAGAAAGCCAATAGCAGCATGTATTCTATAAGCCGAAAGTCTTTAAAACAAACGACGTTCGGTTTATAGAAAACATGTAATGCTATTGCTGTTCTATAAGCCGAAAGACTTTCGGCTTATAGAACAGCAATAGCATTACATGTATTCTATAAACCGAACGTCGTTCGTTTTAAAGACTTTCGGCTTATAGAATACTATTGGCATTCTATAAACCTAACTAGAGTCCCTCCTCATTCATAAGAATTTCTTATGAATGGGGACTCGACTCTAGTTCGGTTTATAGAAAGCCAATAGTATTCTATAAGCCGAAAGTCTTTAAAACGAACGACGTTCGGTTTATAGAATACATGTAATGCTATTGCTATTCTATAAACCGAACGACTTTTCGGTTTATAGAATAGCCATAGGATTACATGTAGTACATAAGCCGAAAGTCTATAAACCGAAAGTCGTTCGGTTTATAGGCTGTCGGCATTTAACTATACAGAGACAGAGTCTCCATTCATAAAATTATGAATGGAGACTTTGTCTCCGTGTAGTAAAATGCCGAAAGCCTATAAACCGAACGATCGGTTTATAGACTTTCGGCTTATGTAATACATGTAATCCTATGACTATTCTATAAACCGAAAGTTCGGTTTATAGAATAGCAATAGGAATACATGTATTCCATAAGCCGACAGCCTATAAACTGAACGTTCGGTTTATAGGCTGTGGGCATTTTACTACACGGAGACAAAGTCTCCATTCATAATTTTATGAATGGAGACTCTGTCTCCGTATAGTTAAATGCCGGCTTTTAACTATACGGAGACAAAGTCTCCATTCATAATGAATGGAGACTCTGTCTCCGTATAGTTAAATGCCGGCTTTTAACTATACGGAGACAAAGTCTCCATTTATAATTTTATGAATGGAGACTCTGTCTCCGTATAGTTAAATGCCCACAGCCTATAAACCGAATGTTCGGTTTATAGGCTGTCGGCTTTTAACTATACGGAGACAAAGTCTCCATTCATATGAATGGAGACTCTGTCTCCGTATAGTTAAATGCCCACAGCCTATAAACCGAACGTTCGGTTTATAGGCTGTGGGCATTTAACTATACGGAGAAAAAGTCTCCATTCATAATTTTATGAATGGAGACTTTGTCTCCGTGTAGTAAAATGCCGAAAGCCTATAAACCGAACGATCGGTTTATAGACTTTCGGCTTATGTAATACATGTAATCCTATGGCTATTCTATAAACCGAAAGTTCGGTTTATAGAATAGCAATAGGAATACATGTATTCCATAAGCCGACAGCCTATAAACTGAACGTTCGGTTTATAGGCTGTGGGCATTTTACTACACGGAGACAAAGTCTCCAGTCATAATTTTATGAATGGAGACTCTGTCTCCGTATAGTTAAATGCCGGCTTTTAACTATACGGAGACAAAGTCTCCATTTATAATTTTATGAATGGAGACTCTGTCTCCGTATAGTTAAATGCCCACAGCCTATAAACCGAATGTTCGGTTTATAGGCTGTCGGCTTTTAACTATACAGAGACAAAGTCTCCATTCATATGAATGGAGACTCTGTCTCCGTATAGTTAAATGCCCACAGCCTATAAACCGAACGTTCGGTTTATAGGCTGTGGGCATTTAACTATACGGAGACAAAGTCTCCATTCATAATTATATGAATGGAGACTCTGTCTCCGTATAGTTAAATGCTATTGTATTCTATAAACCGACTCTATTTCGGCTTATAGAATGCAATAGTACTACGAATGGACGAATGAACGAATGATTTTCGTTTATTAACCATTCGTTCATTCGGCTTTCGTTAGCTTAGCATTTTCGTTCTTCGTTTTTAGGGCGAATGGACGAAAATGCTATTTTCGGACGAAAATGCATTCGTCCGAAAACGAATGCACATGTCTAGTATATATTCACCTGTAAATTGCTATTTTAATAAAAAATTATGATATAAAAAAAATCTTGTTTTTATTTCCTTTTATGTGACAATGCTGCCTCTCTCTTTCCCTTGCCCCCAGATTTGTCGCTCTCCCCCCCTTAGTGTTGTCTCTCTCACCCTCCCTTTGGCTCCCCCCTCGCTCCCCTTGTGTCTGTCTCTTCCCCCCTTCCCTCCCCTTGTTATTCTGTCCCCCCCTCACCTGTTTCTTGCTCCCTGGTGGCTAGTGGGGGCAGCCGGGGGATGTATGCACTATACATAATAGACGGAAGTGTTGGGCAGCATGGAGGTTGTCTGCACGATTCGTGCAGACATCCCCCAGCTGCCCGATTCTCCCTGGTGGCTAGCGAGGCAGCGGAGGATGTCTGCGCGATGAGCGAGACCTCTCCTGCTGCCGCACGGCATGACCGCCGGGACTTCTATGATGAAGCTGGGTACTTCCGGCTTCCTCATAAAAGTCCTGGCGGTCGTTCCGGGCGGCAGCAGGGGAGGTCTCGCTCATCGCGCAGACATCCTCCGCTGCCTCGCTAGCCACCAGGAAGAATCGGGCAGCTGGGGGATGTCTGCACGAATCGTGCTGACAACCTCCATGCTGCCCGACACTTCCGTCTATTATGTATAGTGCATACATCCCCCGGCTGCCCCCACTAGCCACCAGGGAGCAAGAAACAGGTGAGGGGGGGGGACAGAATAACAAGGGGGGGGGCAGAGAGAAACAAGGGGAAGGAAGGGGGGAAGAGACAGAAACAAGGGGAGGGGGGCAGAGAGAAACAGGGGGAGGGAAGGGGGGAAGAGACAGAGACAAGGGGAGCGAGGGGGGAGCCAAAGGGAGGGTGAGAGAGAGACAACACTAAGGGGGGGAGAGAGACAAATCTGGGGGCAAGGGAAAGAGAGAGGCAGCATTGTCACATAAAAGGAAATAAAAACAAGATTTTTTTATATCATAATTTTTTATTAAAAAAGCAATTTACATGTGAATATATACTAGACATGTGCATTCGTTTTCGGACGTCATCAATAATACAGCAGGAGGATCACAAATCCCATCAAGATGAGGCAGCCCTCACCAGGATGCTTGCCCCCTTATGTCCCGACGCCCCGTGTTACTTACCACCTTAAGAACACAACAACGGACGCGCGCATACCCAAACGGCTGGATAGGCGTGCGCATGCGCTGTGTATCGCTGTGGTCGATGATCTGGTAAAAAGGGGTGTGCGGGGGGAGTGAGGGGGGCGGGAGGTGGGTTGCGCAGCTGGCGCATGCGCGGTGGTCACAAAGTTACAGCTGAGTTATCAGCTATAACTTTATGCGCATGCGCAGTGAGCAAATTCTCCTGCGATTGCGCAGGAGAATTTGCTCCAGAAATTTGTCAGAACACCGGCATTTAACTATACGGAGACAGAGTCTCCATTCATAAAATTATAAATGGAGACTTTGTCTCCGTATAGTTAAAAGCCGGCATTTAACTATACGGAGACAGAGTCTCCATTCATAAAATTATGAATGGAGACTCTGTCTCCGTGTAGTAAAATGCCCACAGCCTATTAACCGAACGTTCGGTTTATAGGCTGTCGGCTTATGGAATACATGTATTCCTATTGCTATTCTATAAACCGAACGTTCGGTTTATAGAATAGCTATAGGATTACATGTATTATATAAGCCGAAAGTCTATAAACCGATCGTTCGGTTTATAGGCTTTCGGCATTTTACTACACGGAGACAAAGTCTCCATTCATAATTTTATGAATGGAGACTCTGTCTCTGTATAGTTAAATGCCGACAGCCTATAAACCGAACGACTTTCGGTTTATAGACTTTCGGCTTATGTAATACATGTAATCCTATGGCTATTCTATAAACCGAAAGTCGTTCGGTTTATAGAATAGCAATAGGAATACATGTATTCCATAAGCCGACAGCCTATAAACCGAACGTTCGGTTTATAGGCTGTCGGCATTTTACTACACGGAGACAAAGTCTCCATTCATAATTTTATGAATGGAGACTCTGTCTCTGTATAGTTAAATGCCGACAGCCTATAAACCGAACGACTTTCGGTTTATAGACTTTCGGCTTATGTAATACATGTAATCCTATGGCTATTCTATAAACCGAAAGTCGTTCGGTTTATAGAATAGCAATAGGAATACATGTATTCCATAAGCCGACAGCCTATAAACCGAACGTTCGGTTTATAGGCTGTCGGCATTTTACTACACGGAGACAAAGTCTCCATTCATAATTTTATGAATGGAGACTCTGTCTCTTATTAGTTAAATGCCGACAGCCTATAAACCGAACGACTTTCGGTTTATAGACTTTCGGCTTATGTAATACATGTAAACCTATGGCTATTCTATAAACCGAAAGTCGTTCGGTTTATAGAATAGCAATAGGATTACATGTATTCCATAAGCCGAAAGTCTATAAACCGACAGTCATTCGGTTTATAGACTTTCGGCTTATAGAATACAAGTAATACTATTGCCTTTCTATGAACCGAACGAGAGCCCCATTCATAAGAATTTCTTACGAATGGGGCTCTCGGTCGGTTTATAGAAAGCCAATAGTATTACATTGTATTCTATAAAACGAACGAATAAAACAAAACGAAACGAAAATAATGAACGAATTTCGTCTGAAACGAATGCACTAATGAACGAAATTCGTTTTAGACAAAATAAATAACATTTTCGTCCGAATGGACGAAAACGAAACGAAAATTTTAGTTTTGCACATGTCTAGTTCTTATCTGCCGACACAATCTATGTTTCTATGTGTTAAAGTGGAACACGTTCTATACAAATTATAGAAATCTCTCAAGTGTCCACATACAGTGTTACCTCATACATGCTGGAAACAAACAACACCAGAACATATATACAGACTCAACAACAAAAGTAGTGTCAGACATTTGAGGAGACATTTTCCCTTTTGCTTGAGAAAGGCTTGATCCAAAACGCGTTGCATATTTCCTCTTCATATCTTTTCCCGGCTGGGTACTTGTCTGTTATTATATGTGTGTTGTTTTAGTCCACTTTGTTTTATAAATATATATGCATATTTTTTATTGTAATGATCTGTATGCGCTCCCTTTTACTAATACTAATACTAATGGTACACCAAAATGACCCTTATCTTTTGGTTTATCTTCTCCAACGACTTGACCTTGTCAATGTCTGTATCTAAGTTATCATGGTTGTAGCCCTTTTCCAAAAATCTATTTCTGAGGTACATTGCCTGCTGTTCAAATACTTGTATGTTGGTACAGTTGCTCTGTAACCTATAGAATTGGCTCGTCGGCATATTTAATAACCACAGTGGATAGTGACAGCTGACTAGATGTATGTACTCATTTACGTCTACCTTCCTGAAATATGTTTTGATTTTTATCATGTTGTCCTCAATATATATGTCGAGGTTCAAGAAATGGATATTCTTATGGCTATATTAACTTTTTAGTTTTATCCCCACATCATTGGAATTGAGAAAAAGTTAAAATTCTGAAAATTCAAGTGACGTGCCTTTCCATATGATAAGAACATCATTGATGTATCTGAAGATTACAGCTCCATTCATGGGACTTCCAGATACAAAGTTCTTCCCAGCGGGACATGAAGTGGTTCACGTAAGTGGGGAGAAACGAGTCCCCATTGTGGTTCAGTCCCCATTGTGGTTCCCTTTATCTGTTAAAATATTCTCCCTCATACCAGAAGTAGTTGTTTTGCAGAATAAATTCTTTGCTGTTTAGGATAAATGTAATCTGTTTTTCAGGCATTATTTTACTTTTCCTCAAAAAATCGTCTACATATTTCATGCCAAGTTAATGGTGAATGTTAGCGTACAATGATTGAACATCACAGGTCACTAGCCACATATCGTTATCCCAAAGCATAGACTTAATTTTGTTGATAGTGTCCATTGTATCTTTGAAGTATGATTTCCCAGTGATTACATAGGGTTGGAGCAAGATATCAACGTATTCTGACAAATTGCTGGTGAGTGATCCTACTCCAGAGATGATGGGTCTTCCGGGTGGATTAGCGGTGTGTTTATGGATTTTAGGAAAAATTATTATAACTGGAGTTATTGGATGTTGGATGATAATGTAATTGTATTCTTTTTTGCTTAAAATGCCCTCTTTTTTCACTCTCACATATGTAAGGAAATCACCCAACTACCTATAGATCTCAGATTTATATTTATCTATGTCAAGTAGTGCTATGGCTCCACCTTTATCAGCAGGCTTGATAATAACATTTTTGTTATTTGGGAGTTCGACAAGGGCTTTTGTCTATAGTCAGGTTGTGATGGTCGAATTTTCAGTTCCTGATCTTTAGGGTGGAAGGAGGTGGGGGTGGAGGGGAGAAAAGAGGGGGGAAGCAGGAAGAGGGAGATAAAGAAAGGAAGAGAGGAAAGGGAAAAAGAGAAAAGGGAAAAGTAGAGGGGAGAGATAGCAGAGGGGGTGGAGGAGAGGGGGAAGGGAAAAAGAAAGAAAGAAAGAAAGTTGGAGGAGGAGGAGTTTGCCTTGAAAATATGAGGTGAAAGAGGATTGTGATTTTTGGTCTGGGCTTTCCAAAATGACCAGGATTTTTCCCACTGTTGCAGTTTACCTTCTTGAAGTACTGACATTCGCTCATAATCCGTGTTGAGGTTGATAGAGTTAATGAGGTCTTCCATAGTAGGTGCATTGGTCTTTTTCCAAGATCTAGCTATTGCAGATTGGGCTGCTATCAGAATATGTTTGCTTAGGTGTTGCGCAATGTCTAATTGAGGTTGGGATGATCAAAAATAGGGCACATTCCACAGTGGCTGCTAACGAGGAGGATGGCGTATCGCTGAGTAATCGAAAAACTGCTTTACAAAATGGTTGAATAGACTTACATGACCACCATATATGAAGCATTATGCCAATTTTGGAACATTGATGCCAGCAAAGATTCGAGCAGGTACGGTACATTTTAGCTAATCTAGCAGGGACCAGGTACCACCGAAATAAGACTTTCTTGTGTGTTTCAACGTGCTTTAGGCACTTGGTCGTCATTCAATGAGTGTTTCAATTCTTTTTCCCTTTGGCTCCTATTGGGGGAATTATTCCATATGGCCTCTAGTTGCTTGGTCAATGGAATCTTAACATCCAGAGGGGGATACTTTTCTAGTGCAAATTGTATAGATTGAAATGTTAGGAATTCCCCATTAGGGATGGAATATTTTTCTTGGAGAGTGTGCAGCAACAGAAGCCAGTCTTTTTAATAGAATTCCCTGATATGACATAGCCCAGCATTTTCCCACACTCTAAGATTAACATTATTATTAAGGTATCCCAAAAACTTGAGTGGGGAGGATTTATTGAGAATATGTTTTGTGTTCAATTTCCTCTTCAACTTGTACCAGGAATTGAGCATTGTTTTTGTTCTGGGAAGTATCCAATCTGTTTTTGGCAGTGTAAGGGATGGAGACCATAGTAGTGTAGGTATAGAATAGGGGTGAGTGTAAGCGTCTTCCATCTTCTGCCATGGTTCTGTTGGGGTATTTGCCCTGGCTAGCAAAGCTTGGCTAGTCAGATTGGCCAAATAATAGTTTGTGAAGTTCGGGACTGCCAGGCCTCCCTGTTTTGTGGTAGTTTTAAGAGTTTCAAGGCTAGTCTCGGTGGTTTATTCACCCATATAAAGTTGTTCCTTCATGCCTGAGTCTTTCAGAGAAATGAGCTGGGCAGTGCGATTGGAAGTGTTCTCAGCAAATACAAAAATTTAGGGACCACCATCATTTTGTTTGAGTTAATTCTGCCCATCCATGATAGTTCAAGGTACGCCCAGCGATGACGGTCATCTACCATTTTTTTCAAGAGGGGCAGGAAATTGAGCTTAACACAGTGAGATAAGTTTTTCTGAACTTTCATTCCCAGGTATGTAATATCTTTGGTTCTCCATTCATACTGATAAATTAGTTTTAAACAACTAATTAGTTGTTTTGAGTATCCCATTTGGAGAACTTGAGTTTTTGTTACATTAAATTTATAGTAGGATGCCTCGGAGAAGGAAGTTAACATTTCATGTAAGTTGGGGAGAGACGTGGAAGGTTGAGTGAGGGAGAGCATGACATCCATCAGCAAACAAGCCAATTTTAATGTGTTCTACTTTGAGGTCAAATCCAGTGATGAGGGGATTGTTCTAATTTCATGCACCAATGGTTCCATTGCTAAGACAAAGATAGTAGGAGATAGAGGGCATCCTTGATTGGTACCATTAGCGATTGAGAAGGCCTCCGACAGGAATCCAGACATCAGCTCGCGTGCAGTAGGAGAAGAATATAGCGCTTGTATGGCAGTGATGAGTATAGTGGGGAAGTTGAATTTGTGTAAGACTTTCTCTAGGTATAGCCAATGTATCCTGTTGAAGGCCTTTTCTGCATCGAGGGACATTAAAAGGCACTTTGTGTGTTTCTCCTGAGCTACGCAAACAATATCTAGCATTTTCTTGGTGTTTGCTGAGGCATGTCTGCCCAGGACAAATCCCACTTAATCTGGGTGGATGATAGTATGTAGGACAGAGGAGATCCTGTTCGATAGAATCTGAGCATATAACTTAGTGTCTGAGTTAAGGAGTGAGATTGGTCTAAAGTTCGGGCATTTGTCAGCAGATTTGCCTGGTTTGGGCAGGGTTACAATCGTTGCTTCCAACATCTCAACCGGTAGGTTGCCAGATTGTATGCATGAGTTGAAGAGGTTAGTTAGATGGGGAACCAAACTGTAGAAGACATTAGGGAAACCATCCAGGCAAGGCGATTTGTGAAGTTGTAACAAGTTAATTGCAAGTTTCTTTGGGGGTAATAGGGGTCACGAGCAGAGGATGTTGACTGTCTGACAGTTGTGGTAAAGCCAGTGGAGACAAGAACCGATCTATTGATTCTGCCGTTGGATGGATGAGGAGCGAGTCAGACTGAAGGTTATATAGGCCGCTGTAGTAGGTAGCAAATTTGTCACTTATGTCACATGGGTTCATTATTTTGGCATTTTTGTCATTTAGCAGGAATGCTATTTTCTTCTAAGTTTGTTGTGTTCGCAGTTTAGCTGCCAGTAAAGAACTAGCTGTATTACCTTTGCAATAATAAGATTGTTTCAGTTTACACAGCATGTAACCAGTTTGTGTTAGCTTGAGTCGGATTTCCTTAGCTCTAAACTTTTTAAGTTGCGATCCAAATTGGATACAGAGGCCCCTGATTACGGCTCTGTGAGCACTCCATAAAGTGGCATAGGAGAGACCTTCTGCGGCGTTTAAGGTAAAATACTTCTCCAGAGCTACACAAAGTTTTGCAGTGAGCTCCTCATTAGAAAAAAGGGATTAATTTAGCCTCCACTGGCCTTTGCCCTTATTTGAGAAATCCTCACTCAGTCGCATGGTCAGACCACTCCAAAAGTCCTATCGAGGCATCTTCCACTGTCTGTAAAGTAAATTTGTCCACTAGAATTTTGTCTATACGTGTGTACGTGTTATGTACTTTGGAATGGAAAGTGTAGTTTCTATCTGCAGGGTGATTAGTCCTCCAAACATCATGTGAATCATGTGAGGAAATAGTTGAGCAAATTGCAGAAGCTATGTTAGTTTGGTGTCGTTTATATTGTCCATTAAGAAGGGAGAAGGTATCCAAGTTATTGTCAGTGATTGAGTTAAAATCTCCGCACACCACCAGTTTACCCTCCTGAGTTTTGGATAATTTCCGGAGCATCGATTTGAGATAGGGACATTGGTTTTGATTAGACGCATATAAGTTGAGAACCTTTGATTATTGAGGAGACATGTGAGGATGATGTATCTTACTTTAGGGTCTATATCAAGCTCTCTGCGTTAACAATTTGGCAGGTCTGTCTTTCCTCCCCGTGTGAGTAGGGGTGTGTGGTTCTTTAGGTTTCCCCATAATGGCTGATATAAGTTTTCTAATTTCTCTGTGTAGTAGATAGTTATTGTAACTAGAGTACCCTTTTGCGGCCTAGGAGCTCCGTCTCCACACATCTTATTCCATGCACAAGTAGGACATGCCCCCCCCCCCCATATTATTTTTTTTTAAATGTTAATTCATATTTTATTATCTTTGTCCTTGTAACCAGCTTCATATTTTACTTCATAGTGGTACATGACTATCTGCTTTATATGTATATACATCTTTTATTCTGTGATTTCTAATACATTTATTTTTATACAGTATTTTTCTGTTTCTGGAGTCTATTTTAGCACTGTCTTCTTTCTTTTTTAAAAATAAGGATTGGTGAACACATAGTATTAAATATACGAAAGGCCTTAAGACCCACAGTGTGTCAGCCCATTTTGACAATGTACACAATAGAAATCCCAAGTTACTCAAATATATTGCTATTTGCCAAGTAAAAGAAAAGATTTTAGAGGAGGCAACCTAGGAAGAGGACTGGGAAGAAGAGAGATGATGTGGATATACAAATTGGGCTCTCTCACACCTAAAGGTCTCAATGCTGATTTTGAAATTTACAACTTTTTTTAACTTTTATGGGAACATTTCTATAGCTTATTTCCATTTGTATTCTATTCTGTGCTCTTTTGTTTATACATGTTTATACCTTTTGCATTTTATATATTTCTCCTTGTATATTTTGTTATTATGTTCCTTCTTACCCATAATCTATATATTTATACAAATTTTTGTCAATATACACTTGTTGTCAACCACTCATACTTTTTCTCTGTAAGATTTTGCTGTTGAGTTGGTATATATGTACTTGTATTTCTTGCATTTATGAAGTACTCATTTGAGCAAGTCTCCCTCACACCTCCTCTCAGCCTTACATTCATTCATATGTTAATAGGCCATTCTCTTATAACTGATAGATTCGGCTTTATATTTATTCATACTTTCCTATAAGCAAAAAATTTGGCTTAACATTCATTCAAACTATTTGGTCTTATATTCACTTGGTTGCCAATTGGCTACTTTCTTACAAAGATTAGTTTGCCGTTGTAGTAACTCCTCCCAACAGGATTTCTATCGCTACGTTCCCTATATAAACCCCGCTAATTACACAAAACGGCTTGTTTGACGAAGACATGTGAGTTGAAGACAATGTTACCGAATTTGGTCACACAGCATTGAATTATATATCAATCAATATCACTTAGGAGAGCAGCTTATGAGGTCTGCCTTATGTAAGAACATCACTATACTTTAGGTCAAATAAATGCCTTGCAGCCATTCAGATAAGGGCAGGAACATCATTACAGTTAATGTAACCTTTCATCATTTTTTAAAAAACAACCCTATCTTGCAGTGAGGTCTGCTCAGATTTAAGTGGCCAATTTTATGAATGGACAGTGTCAGATTTAAGACAATTATGTGTCGATAATCTTGTTCTTTTAATAGATCTCTAATAAACCCCCCTTTCTCTTTGACAGTAACTATTTCATTGCTCTGCCTGCAATTGTGATAAGAGGAATCCCCTCTACTATTTAATATAATAGCTACGAGCCTCACTATATAATCAAGTAGGTATTTTATTTAAAAAAAAATAAAAAAATTCTGTTGTTCATATAAACATCCTGTTATCCTATAATCATGTCTCTAAAATTTATATAACTGAATGTTTTGCTCTAGTCGCAGATATTCAGTAATTCCCTTCTGATATTACATCTTCTTTTTGCTTACTTTCATTACATTCATGTAAGTCCACTTTCTTTTATCAATAATTAAGTAACCACTTTTCATTTGAAAAAAACACTCTTCTATAAATGCTCAAAGTTAGTATTTAGTATTTTCTAGAAAGGCTTCTATTAAGATGTGTCAAATATGTAATTACATATTCTCCAATGTATCAATTATGTGATGTGTTTTTCTTATGCGGTTTTGTGAGGTAAAACATAATTTAAACACTGGTATACATCTAGCCGCTAAAAGAATTATATTTATAATAATATCCATATTTGTATTTGTTCAATGTGGTCATATTATGTCATGCTTCTCGAGTTCAATATTTGTTTATTATACATGATTTCTGGGCAGGTCTCTCATAATGTGATGTTTTCTTGGACCTCTCAAGAAGTTTTTGCTAAACGCATCAGGTTTCTTCCATTTGGATAATTATTTCTACTTTTAACATCACTCTATACATATTGTTTCACTTTAGTGTTATATATATTGTCATTTGTATCATGTTTACTCTAATTAAATACTGTATTTATTTATCTGCTTGTTACTTATATATTTAGCTATTATCTCGACCCCTTTTTCTCTTAATCTTTTATTTCTCTTCTATATCTTTTACCTTCTCGTCTTATATATAGCGCGGTTGTCTAATATTTTTTACTCTATTTATACCCTAAAAGTGGACTGGGAAGCACCTTTCACAACCAGCTGCTTGTTTTAATTTTTCATTTTCTTTTAGCGTAGTGTACTTTTACTTTTTTACTTAGACAACAGAGTTAGTTAAATTATTAGTCATAGACTAGATATCACATTATAGGATAAAGCCAACATCAATTCAGTGATAATTGCAGCTTACATGCAATGTTTTCTCAGAAAAATTATTGCATGCATACAATAATTATCATGTATTGTTCCAAGTATCAGCATATAAGCCAACTGTTTCCTGTTCTTCATGAGTTGGAGGGTTGGATTCTAGCTTGGATTGTAATGTGTAATTCTGTTTCACAGATGAAATCATTTTAGAGCCATCCATCCCTAGTATATATTTGGTTGTCCTGTCCAAACTACTGTTTTTTATCGTTTGCTGTAACACCGTATTCATATATCTCTTACCTGCATGATTTTCCCTTCTACACAGGCTCATAGAAGTTCCTTGAAGAATTTATAGAGCATGATGATGTTGCATGCACATGGAAGAGAGGCACATTTGAACACGTTCTCAATCCTTTCTCAATGGCAGTAGGATTCAGCACTGAACTCATAAATTCCAGCTAGCTGACCGGCATAAAGAGTGTTATGAATGGAAATATCAATAACGCTTTCAGTGACCCTAAGAATCTTAGCAATAATAAATAATTCATGAATTTATTCTTAATAAGTCATAAAGATAGAATTTTCCACACAACATTTTATAAATTATTAATAAGGAGTTTTCAGACTGCCTCTATTCACAAACTTCTGTGTTACAGGTAGTATTTTGGAGCCAAAATCAAGAAACTACTGTTACATTTCTGAATTTTGTTTGGTTCGTGTACTAGTTATATTTTGTACCACAAAGACTACACTGAGACAAGTATGTCCTGGGGCAATGCTTTATCCACATATTTATTCCAGTTTAATACCGTTTACTTGTAGATGCTTTGTTTATTAAATAGAATTATGTTCAAAATAAGACTTCAGAGACAACTTCTGAATCAGTTCCTTCATACTTTTATTTTACAATGTCTCACTAAATATATTTACAAGACATGACTTTGCCTCAGTGCAATACATTTTAATGTTGCATAAGTACAAACTGTTGGATTTCTTTGTTAAAAAAAAAAAAGAAAAAGAAAACATTGATAACACTTAACTGATTTTGCAGTTAAGTATAAAATGCAACATTTATTCCAGTCTGTGATAAAGCAAACATTATTATTTCATTTACTTCATTTTGAGAAACATACAACAATGAACCTCATGCCATCCAGACCAATATCCTTGTTATCAGTTAAAAATGTGTAATTGTTTGTTGAAGTGGAATAGCTGTTTTTCCATTGCATTTGCACATCCCTTTTGCAAGGTAAAAGGTGGAGCACATAGATTTTGGTAAAAGAACAACTAATTAGAGAAAGATTACGTTTACTTTCCCATGGTACAAAAATACTGTAAATATATGGGAAAAAATCCCATTATTTTTAGTCACAAGAAGCAGAGCTGAAGGAAGTGGGAGCAGAATATAGTGAAACTTAATAAATGTTTCCCTACTGTTTTATACAAATCTCAACAGTTTCTGAATAAATGTGGTTTATCTTGTGCACTATTGGTTTAACGTATTTAATGAACAGCTGCTCAATGCAGGAGGGCCTAGTAATGTATATCAAAGCACAATAGTAAATTCTGATACAGGATCCTAAATTATTTGAAGTATGTCTTCACAGTGATGTACCAGAAAGGTTTTCTAAAGTATGCCGAAAATAGCCCCATTTTGATTTCATTTTTAGTTTACAAGATAAAAAACAACTTTAAGGGAATTCTAAAATTACAAACAAATCCATACTGGACATTAATTGATGATGCAATTAAAAAAAATAACATAAACTTTACAAAGACCATGATAGCAGTAACAGAGAGGTAATTCAATAGAAAGACTACACAGTGACGCACATTTATTTAACAAATACAAGTCATTAACCAATAATTTTGTACTTAACCAGGTGGAATTTTTTTTTAGGAAATCAACGTTACCAAAAAATACCATGATATTATATCAGTTCGAAGTTGTTGGTTTTGGCACTTCATGGGAACGAGTCCTTGCCCAATGTCAATCGTATAAAAAAGTACACATTGTATTCAACATACCTTGCAATTATAGTACGTATGTACTAGCAAACACTGAAACATATTAAAATAAACATTCCCACTGATTTGCACATGCATACACTATTCAAATGACAAACACTGTATCAATGTTTATGTTTTTTTTTCTTATATAGACTTTGTAGAGGCAGTTCTCTGTGCTGTGGTAAAATTCTAGATTTCCTCTAGAGACCGGACGTCTGACTTCAGTTTTACAAACTCCTTCGCAACCTCGTCATTGGATCTCTGAGAAAGTATTCGCAAGATTGTCAAACCAGTTTCATCCATGCAGACGTTTTTAATCAGCGGATACCAAGAGGCACAGTTTCCTTTGTCTACAATGTTTTTCAGCTGAATCACAGTCATTCCTATAATGCGATCTTCTCTGGCAAAGCAGTAATCCTTCACACAGAGGTGAATCTCATATGCCCCTGGGCCATCTTCATTACTCAGAACACTGTGCAGATTAAAAAGCAGAAGAACGTAAATAAGTGAGGTACAAGGATTACATTTTACTTTTTCCTCTATTCAGTATGATCAGAAAAGGATTTTGAACCTCATAAAATGTTTAGTATATCCTGAAGGAAAATCTGCATGTTTACTAATGAAAATGCCTTTATTCTTGGACCACAATGTTCCTTTTTTTCTTCAAATAATGTTGTTTTCTATCATTTTTATAACCTCCATTATTTTCCTATTCAATTGCTTTAAGTGTGTAGTATAAACTTTCCACCATAATTCCTCAGTATAATCAGTGTAACTTTTTCTTTTGTGAGGGATGAAGAATTTAGAAGAAATTCATTAAATCTGTCCTGATATATCATTTTAAGTCCCATTACAATAAATGCATACTTTCATCCATATCTTTGCTACCCTAATGGCTACAAAATAAATGGATTAAGAATGAGATTAAAATAAATCTTAGAATGCCTCTTTCCAGTTCTGGTACATCCACAAAGACATGTGCCAGCTGTAGAGAATAAAAAATGCTGAAAAATGATCTATAACCTGTGTTCGCAGAATTGTATGCAAACGTATAACATAAGGGAAAAATGTGTTTGTAATTTGTCTGTCGTAGATCTTGCTTATGACATCCCCTGTGGTTTGATATGCAAATTAATGTTTAGAATCTTGGGTCAGATCTTCACTCACCTTGTTTCTGATGAAAAAAGATCTGACCCATCTGACCAAAGATTCTAAACAAAATGTCTGCCTCTTGAGAGAGCCATAAGGAGTAAAGATGACTTAATAAGGTACTTTATATTCTTTCATTAAAGCATTTCTATATAAAATGCCTATACGTGATGCCATCTTTCAATTAAACAAAACGTTTTGCTCCAGTTGTCCTTTAATCCTTTCAGGACATGAACAATTAGGAAATTGCCAGCAGCTCTCTCACTGGTCATTTGAGATGCACTGTGTTGTGCCAATGTACGTTGCTTATCATTATGAAGTAAAGGGTCAAAAGGTCTCTTGCTATATTGAGGGCCAAACTGCCCATTTTAGTGTTGGAATACATAGTGTTTTTGCGAGAATTGGAGTAATGGGTAGTGAGTATTAGCTACAGTCACTTACACTGTTCTAATCTTGTCTATGCAGGTCCTTGGCACTTAACACTGTGCAAAGGCCCAAATATGTAAAAGCCCAGCCTTTGTGCAGTCAGCTGACAGGACTCTACCCTGGTAAGAGAAAACGCTGCCAACTGTACCAGGACCACAGTGTAAATTGAGGCATCTGTACAACCATTAATACTTCCCTTAGAAAAACATCTGCCAGGTTATCTAATAGAGGCTACATTAGCTTATAAGCAAACAGATGCTCTGATATCTTCATAAGTGTGTGTGTGTAGGGGAGGGGGGGGGGTGCAATAGGCTGCCTTCGTCTCCCCACAGAGAGAGGGTTTTGATCTCTTCAGCCAGCGCCTCTGAGTATGACAGAGCTGCACATGAGGCTCTCCCTGGGGTGTTGCTCTCTGTAAGGTTGCACACCTCAAAAGGCTGTCCCTGAATACACCCCCACTGTCCATCATACCAGCTATGTCCACATACCACTTGTAAGTGCAGTGCAGCGGTAGCAGGGGTCACCTACATGGCCCTGCACTGATATGTGATGTGGGAACAAAGCTGGTATGGTGGAAAGTGGGGGTGTATTAAACAATCATGTGTTGATGTACTATGTGGACAGAGGGCCATGTGGAAATGTTACCGTTGTGGTAACACATTCACAAATATAAAGGTACCCTTTTGATTTCCATGGTGGAAAAATATGCATTGCTAATCAATGTTGCCATCCAAGTTGTGGACATGAAATAGCACTGTGAATCACATGACATGATGCTGGGAAGGTAAATATAACCTAACAGCGGTTAACAGTGTACAATAACAGTGATAACATGTCAACTTATTGCTTGCATGACATCACTGGTATTGTTATTCCACAAGAGTGCTTTTGTTGGTGTGTAAAATAATATACATAACTGTATATACATATATATACGTGGGAATACAGGACTAACTGGAGTATTGGATACATGTGTTTTTTATTACATGACAATAAAAATGACAGGCAGAGTGACTTGATAATCGCACCATTTTTTGGCAAAACAGCTTTTCTTTTTGACAAAAATTATAGTCATAATGTGGTTTTAATCAAATATGCTACTGCAGCATATATTAAGCAATTTTCACATCAATTAAAAAACTTAAATAATTTTAATAAGTTTAATGTACTTTCTGACCCTAAAATGTCCAATTCTCCAAATACTGTTCGGAGAACTGAAATACCCAAAATGTAATTCAGATATCTTCCCATATCTTAGCCAAATTCAGCCTAGATTAGGGCACTAAGAATAGAACCCAAAGGCTAACACGCAACTGTTTGTAAATCTATTAGTGATTTATCAATCTAGCACAGCGATTTATCATTTTCAAGTTAAATCATGGCCAGCTATTTTAGCATACAGAGCCTAGCTAACTTTTTCTTCTGTGGCATAAAATGTTACACTGCAGATTTCTGGTTATACATTTGTCTTTAAGACTGACAAAGAAAAAATAACGGTTAATTGACGAGCAATCACAGGTGCAGACATCTTTATATTTTCCTTGGACTGGTTTGGCTCTAATTAGCTATTCTTTAATGCTCGATACACTGAGTCAGTAAGTTTATATAACCATCTCAAAGATGTCAATTACCAGGGAGTTTTACTATGTGTTTGACTCACTCCTGGTATAAAAAGTACATTCTGAAGTGTTTCTTATATTGGAAAAGAGCAGTTAGAGTTGATATAGTTTATTTTTTTGTTTTTAAAAATTAAATGTACTTTAACATTTTCCACAGTGTACATCCTGTAACACCAAACGTACTGTTTATTATGTATTACTACTTATTGTAGTGTAAACTGTAAACATCAAGTAAATCACAGCTAAAGCAGCTCAGCTGAGTTAGTGTTCTGCATCCTTCAGGAACATATGATAGAAATCTGCATTTCCTACCACCAGATTGAGTATAGGTCGCCTGTGGGCATTTCCATTGAGATAAACACCTGTCTCCCATAAACTTAGCAGTAATAAGTGTCATATTTACTATTTAAACAAATGCAGCATACCACAAACCTGCCAAGTATCCTGTAGTGAACAAATGGTTGTTGATTGAAACACTCTTTATTTCATAGCATATTTGTAGCCTTTATTTTGTAATTACAGGTTTTATTTTCATAGTGCAGCCACGCACCATGGAATGTAGAGGCGTGATGACTATGCACAGTGTGAACTTTTCTAATAAGCCAATATACAAGTAAAGAATAAGAGTGATGCTTAACACCATTACGACAATGGACTGGATGTCGAGGCATAAGGCAGCACCGAAATTTCAGTTCTGGGGCACCCACGATTGCTCCACGGATCGATCGTGGGCGTCATTTTGGAGGAGCAGAATGCTAGTCAATTATGGCTGCTGCCCTCCTGTGGGTAGTGCATTTTGCCCTATAACACGCAAAAAATGCAGAAAAACAAGTAAAGAAGCACATTTCTGAACTCGGGACAACATTTAGAAACTATTTAGACGGGGCTTTTTTTATGATTATATTTGAGTAATAATTTTATAGCTCAAAGTTAGAAAAAGTGTTTTTATTTTTTTTATCATATTTTATCATTTTTTTGTAGTAAATTATAAGATATAATGTACATAACGATTCATGACGATAAAGACAACAT
Organism: Pelodytes ibericus; assembly: GCA_036172795.1. Taxonomy (NCBI): domain Eukaryota; kingdom Metazoa; phylum Chordata; class Amphibia; order Anura; family Pelodytidae; genus Pelodytes; species Pelodytes ibericus. The sequence goes on from CM069858.1 coordinate 160,328,024, forward strand.
ATAATTTGTGTGGGTACAGTATGTGTTTGTGGAGTCTCCTGTTTATGTTATCACCTGTGGCTTGATATGCAAATTAAATGGTTTTCAGTGGGAAATGTGTAATCACAGACACATTTAAAACACTTTTTTCTCCCTATTTAGGTATTTGCTTATAATTCTGCTAACACAATGTATAGATCATTTTCAATAATTTTATTATGCTCTACATTGTCTCACAGTGTAAGCATGGTTAAGGTGATACAGTCCTTTTGAATTAGATAGGAATTGTGGCGATTATTAGTTAAAGTTGCAAGTTGGTTACTTCTGGTTGACCTTTGACTTGATCTTCTAACATATATAGATGCTCACATATGAAATATTACATCACATGACAAATACATCAACTACAACAATTGAAAGAGGGAGGCCTTCATACAACTAAATGTTACACTCTTTATATGAAAAGAGACGTGGGATGCATTACCCTGTTTTCACTATCTGTTACCTGCTATTTAAGCCAGGGCTCAAAAAACTCCAGGCACCAGGTTGCCATGGCGACGAGAAAATCAGACCTGGCGCCCAGGTATCGTGAGCCCCGCATTGTGCACTGGCCATACAATATTTAAAAAAACAACAACCTGTAATCCACCTGCACGCAAGGGAGCAGATTGTGTGCACCGGATACACAGACTTCCTGCTCCGCCCCATTGTGCACCCCGCTGTAGTGCCCGAGTTCAGAGCTGTAAGGAACGAATGTCTGAGCCTTTGTAAAAGGCACAGACCAATCTGGACTGAAAATGCCCCCCTTCCCTGTATGTATGAGTGACTGACAGACTGTATGTGTGTGTGTGTGTGTGTGTATGAGTGACTGGCAGACTGTATGTGTGTGTGTATGTGTGTGTGTGTATGAGTGACTGCCAGACTGTATGTGTGTGTTTGTAAGAGTGACTGACAGACTGTGTGTGTGTGTGTGACTGACAGACTGTGTGTGTGTGTGTGTGTGTGACTGACAGAGTGTGTGTGTGTGACTGACAGACTGTATGTGTGATTGACTGTATATGTATGTATGTCTGACTGACTGACTGTATGTGTGACTGACTGACTGACTGTATGTGTGACTGACTGTATGTGTATGTATGTGTGACTGTATATGAGTATGTGACTGCCTCTATGTATGTATGTGATTGTGTGTATGTGCAGTTGTCTGACTCCTAGATTTGTTTGCTGGCTCCTAAAAGTCAGTTAAGTTTGTCAAACCCTGATATATAGTCATGCCAAATTAAAAATCTAATCCCCAATTATAATTATGTTAATTTTACGATGATGTGAATCAACACAGCTCTTGCCTACGTATTCCACAGAGTCTTATGTTAACCTTATGTGTTTTTAAATATAATTACAAATAAATTAGGAAAGTAAGCACTTAAGTGGCAGGATAAGTGGCAGGACTATGTGAGTATTTGGTTCCACAGGGCCAAGCACAAAAAACAATTATAGTCAGGTGTTTAAATGTAGCCCTCTCTGGAACATAAGTGTGGATTTCTCCCTATCCTTAGTAGAACAGTTGGTATACTGCATATATCGTCAGACTTCCCTCTCCTTGTGCTGGTACACTCCTGACTGGTTATAGACAGCTCAGGGCTCTATTATGTAGGTAGCCAGAGCCGGCACTACCAATAGGCGAACTAGTTGTTCACCAAGGGCGCTGACTCTGGGGGAACGCCATCTGCTTTGCAGGATTCATGTATCCAGCTGCTGGCAGCCCTGTTTTTTTTTTTAAAAACATTTCTTTAAATGTGCATGTCAGGGCGCCTCCTGGGTTAGAGGAGCTGGCTCGCCAGCCATCTTTGTGTCCCGACATGCACAAAGGCTACCACGCTCCCCTCACTGGGTCCAAGGTCACGTGACCTCCTGGCACTCTAACTACAGAGACTGATGGGGAGCGCTCTACGTGAGAGCTAGGCATAGCCTGCTTAACTGTGCATCTGGATGCTGGGGCAAGTCAAATTGATTTGGTTTGCGTGGCAGAGTGTGTTTTTGTATGATTGGCTGGGTGTGTGTGTGAGATTGGTAGAATGTGTGTGTGTGTGTGTGAGATGACAGAGTGTGTGTGATTGGCAGTGTGTGTATGTGTGATTGACAGAGAGTGGTGTAAGTGTGTGTGTTAGTGGCAGAGTGTAAGTGTGTGTGGTAGGCAGAATGTAAGTGTGTGCGATTGGCAGAGTGTAAGTGTGTGTGTGTGTCAGAGTGTAATAAATTTGTGTATCACAGTGCTCTATTGATATTGTACCCCTGTTACTACAACTGGGTATGCGCAAATATGTATCAGTGTGTATATGTGTTACTGTGCGTGTGAGGCACTGTGCATGTGTGGCTGCAGGTGTGTGACTCTGTGTGTATACATGTGCCTCTGAATGTGTGACTATGTGTATTTGCTTCTGAGGGCAGGATCAGCAAGGGGCGGCAAAATATATGTTTGCCTAGAGCGGCAAAAAGTATTCCTGAAGTCTATACCATCTGGAGAATGACTCCAGTTGGGTATTCCCAACAGCAATCCGTCCAGCTAATAAGCAGGGCCGGCGGCACCGTAAGGCTGCTCAGGCAGCTGCCTTAGGGCGCCGCAGTGACAGGGGCGCCAGCCCTGGAGTAAAAAATAAATAAAAAATGCAGGTAGAGGAACTGGCTGGGGAGATGATCTCCCCTCACCAGCCCTCTACACGGCCGCTGTGGAGCAGCCTGGGAGGTGTGGATCTCACCGGATGCGAGGTCCGCCCCCTCCCCTTGAAGCAGAGCGGTGACTGCTTCACGAAGACCCGAGCAGCTTGAGATCTCAGTGTGGAGTGATAATGCAGGGCATCGGATTTCTGATGCCCTGCATTATCTCTAAACATTCCTTCCAGCTCATGCTGCTCGGCTCCCCATGAAGCAGTGAAACAGACACCGCACTGCTTCAAGGGGAAGGGGCGGACCTCGCACCCGGTGAGATTCGCCCCCTCCCAAAAAGAACTTTCGCCTGTGTATCAAAAAATCCTTCCACCGGCCATGCTAATAAGTATGACAACAGAGAATACGAATAACAAGAGCTCCTGGTTACCATTATTCTCTACGCAGGTAGGTTAGTCCATCTGAAACCTCTGTTAAATCTGTCACTTGAGTGACCAGGTGAACCAAGGTGTTACCTGGGGGCCAGGATCAGTTGAACCCTGTGGCCAAACAGCTACAAAGTTGATAAAGAGTGCATTTGGAAGACTTTAGTTTATTGATTAGTATGTGGGTTAGCCTGGGCTTCATCAAGAGGTTCTGTGGAAGCATGGATTTTGACGATTCATACATCTCAGGGGATCTCAAAGATCTATTGCTGTTCATTAGACACAATTAATGCTAAGGCTCTTGGGCACCACTAGTTTTTGTTAGACACATAGGGGGGGTCACATATAAACATGGTGAACATGCAGGTAGTGCCATTTATTGCATGTGCATCTATGTAAAAAGACTCCCAAGAGATGTATTATTTTTAAAATACCCTAGCGGTTTATTCAACCGGGATTTGGCTAGGTAATAAAACACTTTGCTAGACCAACAACAACAACATTAAGCTTAAGTGCTTATTGATGTCAGTATCCATCCAGATGATATAGCATCAATAGTCAAGCTATGGTCTATAATCTGTCGATGAGACTATAACCTGGATATTCATAACCTCTTCACTATGATTCAGTATGTGCTTGGGAACAGCTGTATATCACTAGATTTCTATTATCACCAGACTCCTATTATCTGTAAATATCACAAGTCTTTCTCTTACCATTTAGCAATGAGAATAACTGGCTTCTATACCAAACACATATTACATTATAACACTGCCCAAAACATAACATTTATGTTGAAAACCTTAGTTTTCAGAAAACACAATATAAAATAAAGAGATATATTTAATAAAACATTGAAAATCAACATCTAAGATGCTTGGAAAATGCACTGCTTTTCCACAATATATCTGGAAATAGTAAGGAAGTGACAGTGTTGGCAGCTTTGTTTTAAAATGAATGAATATATTAAAAAAGATAAAAAGAAAGACCTCCACTAAAGTATTTGGGAGAAATTAGACTGGATAAAGCAAGCTAGCTATCTGAAACAGAGGTGCAGCATGTGAAGTGCATACACATCTTAACTTAAAGTAAACTAATTATTTCAGAAAAACATATATACGTTTTTTCATTTTACATCAGTTTACTCTTCTACAATACTTTTCTAGTTATCCAATTAAAGGAGGAGCACATGCTTGCCTGTTGATGTACCCTAAAACATATACTGTACTGCATATAACATGCATACTTTTGGCGAAATGGTGAAGCAGTCTTCACACATTGATCCGGTGAAATGGAATTAAGAAAAATCATTTCTTATGGTTTCGCCTTACAGGCAGAGAGTTGTAAAGGTCAAAAGTATTTGATGTTTTATGATTCTTTCAAGACAATTTATGATAGACATTAAACATTTATGAACAATTTCTCCAACTCCCACATTGCATTTGGACATACTTCACTCCACAACTTGAAACATATTGACCTCTCAGTATATCCGCTATATCCGCTATGGGGACTGTATTTAATAAGTTAATTATAAAATAAACTGAAGTCTACATTTTATGGTAACATGACTAAGGTGTCAGTTTCACATTTTGGAAAATTTGAATGCAAGTAGAGAAGCAAAAGACAGAGGAAGGAAAAAAACACTGATTGTTTTACTTTCCCTCTCTTGATCAGCATCCACCTGTCAAGAACTTCTTCCATGTTCATGTGATTGCTCCTTTCAGTTCTGCCACTAGAGAGGGTTGTGTTTCTCTAAACTAAATACGTTGCCAGTTTGCCGTTGGTGATTGCCTTGTTTGAAGGACATTGGGTAGAAATAATTGTCAAACACCTAAACTTGCTGCACATTAGGCAGCCTGCCTAAATCTCCTTAACAAAAACGTTAAGCTTTTGCATAACATGTAGACAATTTAAATATTAATTGTTTAATGAAAACACACAAATAAATTACAATATGGAGTCCTCTCTGCTTGTTAATGAAAACACATCTTAAGTCTGATGGGTCAGATTTTCCTTCAACTAACCCACGACTCAAAATAATGTCTACCACCATACAGCGCTATACAAAGAGGATACTTTAAAGTACTTTATTTTGTTATTACATTAAAGAATTTCTACTTAAAAAGGCCTATTCTTGATGTAATCTTCCACTTAAACATAACTTGATTTTTTATGGTGACAGTTGCCCTTCTAAAACACAGAACTCACTAGTTTTTGTCCTATGAATCCAGTATTCCTGATTTGTGCTTTTTTGTCTTTAAATATCTATCAGCACAGTTCTACAATGCATTCAGAACTTCAGTTCCAATCTATATTGACACTGAAGTCAATTACTGAATATTGATCGGTATAACTTACAAGTGGAATGTCTCATTGTATTTTGGAGACCAGGTATTGCTCTTTGTTTTGGTTCCAAATTTTCTTTTCTTGTCACTGAGGTTGGGACCCAATGCATAGACTTCAACAAATGGCCTAAACATTGCTGTTGTTTGCCAGATCAAGCCGTTGAGAGCCACAACTGCAATACAAATTGAAACAAGATTAGATTTGGTAATAGTACAGAATATGTGTGAGAAAAAATTAAATGTGCTTTGCTTCAATTAGCTAACAAAATAGATTGTGATATGCAAGGTCAAAGAATGTAGAGGTTAACTGGCAGTCAATGAATGAATGAATGAGTTTTACTTGTTCCAGTCTTACTTTTTACTGTAATTTTATGTTCTCCGTTCCCAGGATGGGTAAATATATCCACTTGAACTGAAATTTCTCCTACCGAATTATCTAAGGATAAACCTAAAAATATAAAACAAAAGAGATATGCGACATTTACTTTAGATAGGAAGAAAAGTAGGAAATGGATTGAATAATTCATTTAGCAAGATATGCTATATAGCTTTCTGCATACGATCAGCCTATCTGGTGACTAATGCCCAAAACTATTTATTCACAAAAATATTTTTTTTAAATGTTAAAAGTGTTGTTATTTAAAGAGCTGTTGCTCAATAAGTGCGGCACTGTACTGAAGAGAGAAAAAGAAAAAAAAATCTGAGTTTTTAATATTTAATTAATTCTTTAAATAACAAAACATTAAATCCAAAACAAAGTTTGCACATTTGAACATCTTTCAACATTACAGGCTAACTGTGTGTCCAGGCAGATATATTATTATATTTAGCTGTTTTCACAGATTTATTGTTGGAACCATTAGAAACAAACAACTAGTTTGGCCTATACAAAAAATGCAGGACTGTCTGGGAAGCATGCCAATAACTGACCCTTGAAGTATGTACATTGTTTTCTTGAGGTCAGGTCCTCATCATGATTCTCTATTATCTATGCCATTTCTGGGATGCTTAAATGTGTGTATACAGATTGTTAACCTTTATTGTATATAAATGGGCTAATGAACATGTAAGTGTGTTGGTGTTTGGCAAACTGAGTTGATTGGTTTGCTAAAAAAAAGCTGCATTTCCTGTACAATATGTGAATGTTTTCAGTAAGGGTGCAAATGTGCATTGCTGGATGTACAATAAGCATCAGCAATACTGATACAATACACTCTATTTACTAAAAGGTGAGTTGCGTGAACTGAAATTTTTTTGACTCAACTATGAATTGTGCAGGACCAAACGGCAGCTGGTCATGGATGATGAATAGTTATTTTTTATTTGCTTTACGCAGGGCCAACCATATCCTTCTTGCAAGAGGAACTCACCATGTTTGTTCCTGCACAATGCATAGTTAAACTGGTAGGATGAAATGCTCCTAATACCTGCAACTTTCCTTTTTAGCGACTACAAACCAATGTGTCACTTTGGTTTGCCTTATTAGCTTGAACTTCAGACTATGAGGGGCATGTACTAAAAAAACGCAAATATATCTTATGTGCTCCTTTTAAAATGTACTAAACATTTAACACTCAAACAGTAAATACGAGTAAATAGCGAATAAAAACAGGCACGTTTGCGAATATTTTTTTCTACCTTTTTTGATAGCACTTGCAAACAGCTGGTGTAATTTTCACACGCAAATAAGAATTATTTTTCACAAAATATTCGTAAAAACTCTTTAGCGTGCGCAAACATAATCGCAATTTATTCACGCAACCAGAAAAATGCACACTCAATAAAAATAAACGTAAAAAGGCAAAATGTTACAAATGGTCGCAAATTGCTCCTTACTCATGTTTTACTGACTTTTTTTCCCCACTGCACTGGTTTAGTACATGACCCGCAATTTAAATTAGACTTTGTGATGGTCAAATGGATGTAGACTTGTGGCTCCTACAAGTAAGATTCACGTAGGGTAAAAACAATTAAATGATCCCTAGAAAATCCCACTCCTGCCCATAATCAACACTGCAAGGAGTTTTTATTGTCTTAAATAGATGGGACTTTGGCCTTAGTTCTTTGAATTTCAGAAGGTTGATTCAGGAATTGTGTTCTGTATGTTCTGTACTTTTAATATTAATTAATTGTAAGACAGATAGTAACAAACAATGCGTAATCCAATAATATTAATATACACACAAATATACGATGCTCTGGATTATTGCACATCTTTTATAGGACCAAACCATTTCAGTGATGTGTACACATGATTACTCAGAACTATGATCAGACTGCCCCATCTTTACAAAACCCCCATTCACTATGGTAAAACTCCTAATGGTAGCATAACTGTCCCTATTTTGTGGCTTTAAAACATGCACATGCTTTTCTTTTAAAATGTGTGCTTTTGTGCTTGGGTCTGGAATATGTCTCAGTGTGGCAATAAATGGACAATGCCCCATAGCTGTTAATAAAAGTATAATGGGAAACAAGGGGGCTGTCATTGATTCCCACAGATGTAAAGGATCTTTGTGATTGCATGATTTGTGTTGTGTCCTCAAATGCCCAGCAAGAAGGAAATAAACCTGGCACAGTTCATTCCCAAATATATGTTTTCCCTGTGCAGCTCCAGCTTTCCAATACTTTACGCATATCTGCCAGATGCAAAGAGCACAACTAGATTGTGTACATCTACTAATTGGATATCTTGTAATTAAATCAGACCTGGTACAATCTGCAGGGTTTTTTTATGTATATAAACCTTCATTCGCCTGCCAAGTAATGTTCATTGAGGGAATCGCACTGTATTTACACTTTATTTGGTTAAATTCCCTGGTCCACTTAACTGTTTAGTTACATTACGATAGTACTATAAAACTACACAGTAGCCTATCAGCATTTCATTATTGGGCGGGGGTGGGGGGGATTGTTCATTAATGTGGTAGAATTCTGTCTTGGCATTATCACTAGAAAACAATTTTGCCTTTGACTTAAATACGAGTTTTAACTGCACTTAATTAATATCCTTTTTTTCTACTAAAGAACTAGAGCATTTCTTCTGTCTCTTGTATAACCTTGAATAAGCTATGCTTAAGCAAAATGAAAGCTCTGTGTCAAGGGAACCCTTCCTATTAGCCATTGTCCTAATGTTGAACATGATTTAATGGGTTAATTATGTGCACCGCAGCACTAAACCATTGTTTGGGTCAAGACACAATTAAATGAGGTATTATAGTTCCCATTGGGGCATAGTTTATACAGTATAATATAGGGTCATTGGAAGTCACTATCTTAAAAACCCTGCTGTAGAAGCAGGAAAACAGATTACCTGGCTGGCATATTCTCATGCCATCTCCAGTATTGGTCTAACTAGTCCATAAATGTATTATTACCAACAGGAAGTCATGGATTGTATTAACAGTAGGGGCCATTTGGTACTTATTTAGGACCATGTTTTTTTGTTGTTGCAGTAAATGTTGTAAATAGAAACTCATTTAAACATAAAATTAAAAAAATATAGAGCAGCACTCATGTGGTTGGATGCCAAACAAGACTCCACACACGTCTTGAGACAATCAATAAAGACAATATGCTCAGCACAGTGTGACCAGAATTTTACTCAACCACACACCGCCAGTGTGAAAATGATCTTTTATTATTATTCATAAATAGAACACTTGCTACCAAATGTTATTGTTTAATGTGTCACTGGGTCTTTTAAATCTACCCCAAGACCGAAGGGAGGCAAGGAAAACACCCAAAGGATCCTTTTTTCTTTAAATTGGTCAAATACTCCCAGAGTCATCAATAACATTTTATCATGCCAAGCAGATGGTAGCTTTAACCTCGTCAATGACAGAATGTTTTAATCTGCTTCTCACACGGGGGACATCAGCTTCTGACTGAGCTTCATAGAGCCATGTACATTCGATTTGCGGTATGCTGGCTGATTTATTGCAAACACTTTTAGTGGAAAACTAAAAGCTTAGCACATTGTTGTACTGTCTGTGGTTTTCATATTGTTGCTGTACTACAACTTTCATGCCCCTATGTCAGGGGATATAGTGAACAAATAAAGACCACCAGAGCAGCCAGCCAGCACACCGAATCAGTGTAACTCCGCAATCCCAGGACAGGTGAGTGCTGGGATTGCGGAGTGGAGAATGAATACCAACCAATGGGAGAAAACCATGGGATGGGTCTTACAAATGTTTTTATAGCATGATCTTTTGCATGTTTTTGTCTATGATTAAGCCTCACGGGCGAACGCGTGAGACTCTGCTTTGTTCCTGTATTGCCTTTTAAATACATTTTGAAATATTTTAAGGAGAATTCTGCCACTTTTCGTCTATTTACCCGCGTTTGGAGAGGTGCACCGTTTGCTCCATTTCTTTCTCTATGTAGATATAGTGAACAAACACTAGCTGTAACAGGTCCATAACTAAAACTCTGGACGTAATGAATAAATTGCAGTTATAATAGCGGCAATTTATTCATTATTGTGTTTATATTTTCCTCTATCTTGCGCCGCATATCACGCTGATCCTCTCGCTTTCCAGAGATAAGATTTGTAAATGAATGAAAGTGTCTGTAAGATTTATATATTTTTCATATATGTATAGGGCTTGATGTAATTATAGCCAATATCTCCCATTTTTCTATCAATTGAACGCTCTCATATGTACCTTTCCTGCACTGCTCTGATACCATGCTCTTGACATGCTTTGTGTCATAAATATATTATCTGTTACATGGAAATAACATGGAAATAACATAGTCATGATTTATGGAAACTGCAACATTAACTGTGTATAGCAGCATTAACCGTGTTAAAGTCAGTGTACACTTAACTCCTTAATGACTATATATTGTTACCTGGAATGGCAATTCAAAGCATTGTGAACACATATATGGATTCACTCATAAAGGAGTTAAACCATTATATTTTTAAGTTACCCCAACTGGTTTCAGTAATAAAATATATGATCTCATGGCCATAGGGTATGGAATGCTTTGCTCGTCCCACAGGGAAACAATAGGGTAGATTGAGTCAATGTTGGCCTTTAAATCCCTTGTAACTCATGTCCCTAATCTCTATAGATTGTAAGCTTGCGTAATTTGTCAGTCTGTTCTTGTTGTCTGCTTTAGTATATTGCCCCCCTTCATACTCTGTATTTAGCGCTGCGCAAATTGTTGGATGTATAAAAATGTTAATGTAGACTTTGGCGAAAGTCTAAGTTTTTAATGCCAACAGGCCAGTCAGAACTAATGTGTGATAAAGCACAGGTTTGGCAGTTAAATAAACACCGTTATTCTCCCCAACACTTTAATTTTAAGGCACTCCCAGTTCCTTAACGTTCCTTCCCTCATAATGTCCAGCCCAACTTACCTTCCCTTCAACTTGGCCTCTGCTCCCTCTCCCCTCCCCCAAAGTAAAACACAGGGCCAGGGCAATAAAGAGGGTCAGAGGCTAGGAAAGACAGATGGGCATTTTGCCAGCCTTTGGCCCCAGTTTAATAATAGGTTGGGGCCAGGAGCAATTTGATGGGAGGAACATCTTCCCATCAGGTGTTCCTTACAGCACTGAACGGGTTAATGTGCTGAAGCACATTTTAGTTAGCCTGTTAGTATACTGCTACCAGCACTTTTTCTATTAACGGGCAGAAATGAATCTACCCCTATATGTTAAATAACCCTTTTCGTGCAATGAGTTTCTAATACCAATTGGTAGATAGTACCAGCTATTTACCTGAATGCTATGAATGCCAAACAGTCAATTTGTAACACAGTAGGCTGTTTTCAATTTGAACATTTACAATGTGTCTTTTTATGTATTAGTAATTCTACTGAGAAATGTTTATAATTTGTATGTTTATGATTAAATCCATGAATCACGCATTGCATCAAGTGTACGGGGATACAGAAAGAAATATTTTGTAATGTAGTGTGCTAGGCTGGTTAAAATTAGAAAAAGGGCTGGTCCAATGCAAATTTGCCTTTCAAGCATAATGATTATATGTAGGTATAAGCAGTTATTTTTTTTTTTAATATTAAGTAGAAAAAATAAATACATTTGGGTTAATTCCTAATTAAACTACATAATGTCTACAATAATTTCAAAATATTGTATAAACTCACAACTCACAACACCCCGGGACTGACCAAGGAACATCTGGTTGTTAATATCACACATACAATACACACTAACAGTGTGATCAGGGCTAGTGTACTTAGACGGCATTCAAAGCTGTCTCTACTATTAGGGGGTGCAAGTAGGGTTGCCACCATTTCTGCAAAAAAACCTGGCCATGCTATTGCCTCCAAAGTGTTAACATTGGCCTCAAGCTAATTTTTTTTTACCGGCCTGCCGGTAAAATACCCTAAGGGGAAAAGGCAAAGTTTGTATTGTACATAAAATCCATCAGGAAACAAAGCCTTAACCCCTTGGCGACACAGGACGGACTAGGTCCGTCCTGTGTGCCGAGGCATTAGTGAAACAGGACAGACCTAGTCCGTCCTGTGTCAAAACGAGCACTGAAAGCGGAGTTTTTCCGCTTTCAGTGCTCTAATGGTATTGTAACGATGCTTCCGTGTGGAAGCATCGTACAATACTAAAAAAATGCCCGTCGGCATTTCGATCGCTCCGGAGAGCGATTGAAATGCCGGTTTTAAAGGCACAGCGCCTTTAAAACACGTGCATTTAAAAATGCTTCCTATGATCAGCAAGTTTTTCTGATTGCCTCGCAAGTCGAGGCAATCAGGAACACAAAAAAAAATGCACGATCTTGGTCACTGTGTGACCAAGATGGCGCTGCCCTTCTAAGGGCAAGAGCACAGGAGGCAGGAAGTACCTACTTCCTGTGCTCTCTGGCTGTCACACGATTACCTCTTCACAGAGGCAATCAGTGACTGCCAGGCACACTGACAAGCAGTGGGGATGCTCTGCTGAGCATCCCCACTGACTGGTCAGATCAATATTAACCCTATATTGATCTGACCAGTTATGATCTGCCTCCCTCTCCTCACATTTTTTTTTAGTGAGGGAGAGAGACAGATCAAAGTAAGAAAAGTAAGTAAAAGTACACAAAACAATAAATACACAACACACGAATAATAAAACAATAAAAAAAATGTATTAAAGCAATTCCCTGTGTAAGCAGTGATCGTGCACATCAGCGCATTTATTTTTGCTGTTTGTGCATTTTTTAGGGGTTCATTTTTTTTGTACTGTAATTTATTATTACTAATTTATTACAGTACTACAAAGGCTCTTCTAAGTGTTATTAACCCCTTCTTTGCTGTCGATCACTGCTTACGCAATGATATTGACGGCAAAGAAATTTTTATCTGTCTGCATATTTTTTTTTTTTTTACACATACCCGCTAGGGGATTACATGTAAAGTAAAAGTATTTGAGATTTTTTTTTAAAGCTGTCTGAGCGCATAGCGATCAGTAACAGCGAATTAATGGCAAAGGCGGTTTGGTGATTTCTCAATTAAGTTCACCATTCGCCTTGGTTAGATCAAAATTGGTCGGATCAATATTCACAAATATTGATCTGCCTCCCTCTCCTCACTTACATTTTTGTGACGGAAAGAGACAGATCAGTATTAGTGATATAAAATAACATTTAATAAAATTGGCAGGTTTTATGAAAGTCTTTCACTGTGTATTAACCCCTTCCCTGCCATTCATCACTGTATAAGCAGTAATCTTGCACAGCAACAGTATGTTTTGCTGTCTGCACTGTTTTATGGATTAATTACTTTGTACTGTAATAGGCTCTTCTAAGAGCTATTAACCCCTTCTTTGCTCGAGATCACTGCTTACGCACTGATTCTGAGGCCGCGGACTCAGGGTTCGATTTTGACCCTGGTCAGCTTTCTGATACATCATCTAGTGATGTATCGGTGGCTGCTGAGCCCTTGCCACAAGGAGTGATGGGTGTCTACCATTAAAAATGATATGGTTTGGTGGGGGTAACATTACATTGGCTGGCTTCAAAGATATATCCCATATAGGACTCGGACGCAGGTTGACTACATGTCAAAATTCCAAGTTGGAATTTTGAGATGCGCATCTCACAAATGTTGCCCTCTAGCCAAAAAACAAACCAACAAACCTATGCATGGGTGCTATCCCTGTACTTGGGAGATGTTGCTGAACACATATTGGGTTGTTGTTTGGGAGTGACATATACCAGAATCTGTGAATTCCTGCCTGAAGTACAATGCATGTGGAAAAAAAAACTCCCAAAAAAGTACTACCACAAACTTTTACAAAGGCTGGTGGTAGAATTAGTACATATACAGTATTAAAATACCACCATTTGACATACCTTAGGATGTCTATTTTCCAAAAATATATGGTTTGATGGGGTACAATTCATTGGACGGCTTAAAAAATGTTCCAAATGGAACATGGGGGCAGGCTGACTACATGTCAAAATTCCAGGTTGGAATTGCGCACCCCCTAAATGTGGCCTTTTAGCCCCAAAACTAACCAACAAACCTATGCATGGGGGGTATCCCTGTACTCAGGAGATGTTGTTTAACACATATTGAGGTGTTGGTTGGCAGTGGCAAATACCAGAATCTGAAAATTCCTGTCTGAACTACAATGTGTGTGGGAAAAAAAATGAAATCCCAACCCTTTGACATAGATTGGTGGTAGAATTAGCACTTGGAAAGTGTTATAATACCACAATTTTAAATACCCTAGGATGTCTAGTTTTCCAAAATATATGGTTTGATGGGGTAAAATACTTTGACAGGCTTCAAAAGTATCCCAAATGGAACATGGCCGCAGGCTGACTACATGTCAAAATTCCAAGTTGGAAATGCACGCCCCCCTAAACGTGGCATTTTAGCCCTCAAACAACCCAACAAACCTATCCTGTACTCAGGAGATGTTGCTGAACACATAAAGGGGTGTTGTTTTGCACTGACACATAACAGGATCTGTGAATTCATGCTCGAAGTACAATGTATGTGGAAACAAAACATTAAAAAATTACTAAGCTAAAATTTGACAAAGGCTGGTGGTGGAATTAGTGCATGGAAAGTGTTAAAATACTACCATTTGAAATACCCTAGGGTGTCTAGTTTTAAAAAATATATGGCTTTGTGGGGTAGAATACACTTTCTGGCTTCAAAAATGTCCCAAATGGGACATGGGCGCAAGTTTTCTGCATGTCAGAATTCCAAGTTGGAAAACCAAAATGCGCACCCCCTAAATGTGGCCTTTTAGCCCCAAAACAAACCAACAAACCTATGCATGGGTGGTATGCCTGTACTCAGGAGATGTTGCTGAACACATATTGAGGTGTTATTTGGAAATACCCCTTCACATTTTAAGGTAATGTTTACCTAAATTGCAATCTATGTGAAAAAATTTTAAAAAAAGATTTTTTGCTGCAAACTTTGGCAAAGATTGGTGGTAAAATGGCTACATGAAATGTGTCAAAATACCCCAAGTTAAATGCCCTGAGTGGTCTAGTTTTCAAAAATATGTACATGTTGGGGGTCATTCATGGATTTAGTACAGAAATCAGTGTTACAATATCACTATTGCTAATTTTGAAAAAAAGGATTTTAATATAGCTTTGCACTACTTATAGTTCTGGCCCTGTAACATGAATAAAAAAGCACAAAAACATAAAACATGGGCTATTTCTGAACTCAGGACATATATTAGAAACTATTTAGCAGTGTTTTTTTGTTGTCTCTTGTACATGAGTATACGATTTTTCAAATAAAAGTCATAAAATAAAATAATTTTTTCATTTTTTTGGCATATTTTATTATTTTTTTTACATCAAATTATATGCTATTATCAAAATAATTGTATCAAAAGAAAGCCCTACTTATAATGATCAAAACGATATATAGTTTGTGCGGGTACACTAAATGAGACAGAAATAAATTACAGCAAAACACAAACACCTCAGAAATGTTAAAACAGCCCATGTCACCAAGCGTCGGACAAGCCAAAAAAGTCATGTCACTAAGGGGTTAAATAAAAGGTATTTTGAATGAGTAACTGTTGATTACAAAGGGTTAAATATCTTTGGTCTACTAACCAAAGAGGGAAAATACAAAGAGTATGGATCCATACATAATATCCATCTGTTTCCAGCCTGGTACAAAAATGGTACTATGAACAAGAAAAATCATCCTTGCCAACTGCTAATTTCTTCTTCAGGTTGAAAAAGTAAATGGTGTGTACAAGATGTTAAACACAAATGGACAACAACCTAAGAGTGAAAATATAAAGAACAAACAACCCTAAAAAAATCCATCAGTTTCCAGCCTGACCCAAAAACAAATGCAGGTAAAAGTCTCTTAAAAATACTCCGTGTCTTGTAGCAGCCAGGTCTCCTCACAACGCGTTTCACCTACTAGAGGCTTTTTCAAGAATTTTACCTGCATTTGAAATCTACTGTTTTTAATGTAAGATCTCTGCTTTTCAATGTTATCCTTTATTAAAACGTCTTTTTACTGAAGCCTGGTCCTCTTCCCCTTACCTTTTTTTCATATTGCATTGGAGTGAAGATCTATTGAGGGAAAGTGCGATTTGCCATACCCCTATAGGGGTTCCTGGATGCCTTTTTTACTGAGCATAGCGCTTAGGGAAATGTGAGTGGTCTGACTTTGTTTTTACCATCACAACTTTATTTGTATATGACATACTTCACTATTTTGTATTTTTACTTTGTTTTCCCCTCTATATAACACATGGAGGAAAACATGCCTCTATTTAAAGGGTAACTGAGTGAGTGAAGTGTTGGGATAGCGCACTGATTCACTTGTTGTATTATAAAGCTTATGTAGAAGCCTTAGTGGACCCCAGCACTGTGCTTGGACCCAGAGCAGTGGCAAGGGTTGCCACCTGTTTTTCAAAAAAATACTGGTCTTGCTTTTGCCTCCATAGACTTAACAGTGCCTTTAACCCCTTCCCGACCTTATGACGAGTTAACTCGTCATAAGAGCCGCAGCGTTAGCGACCTTATGACGAGTTAACTCGTCATGCAGTCTAGCCGGCGGTGCGCTCCGTGGGCACCGCCAGCTAGTCTGCAACGGGTCCAGGACTAAGCCTCGCACCCGAGGCAAAGCTCCTGGACCCGATCGGTCAGTTTCCGGCCATGTGATCGCGGTGATTTAGTCATCACCGCGATAACATGCAAATTAGATGGCAAAGTCAGTGTGTTCACACACTGACTTTGCCTCTAATTCACTCTCTGTGCTTCACATTCTTATAGTGAAGCACAGAGAGTGACCTGTAAGTAAAAATAAATTAATTATACACACATAGGTTAAAAAAAAAATAAAAAGAAAAATTAACCCTTTCATTGCTGATCACAGTTTTTAACTGTGATCAGTTTCCTTCCACTTTATGGCCCTCATTTAGTTTTTTTTTTAACAGATTTTTTTATTTTTACAATTTATAAAGTTTTTTTGAATAAATAAAGGTAATTTTAATATATTTATTTAATAAAATTTAACCCCTGCATGCCTGTTGCATGATTTTTACTGATCTGACATCGCACTCTTCAGAGTTTTTTTCTGTCTTTTTTGTTATGGGGGGTTTGGGAACCAATATTTTTCTTTTTTATTAGTTAGTTAATTAGGGGGGATAAGTGGGTTAGTGTTGCACTAGTTATGTAGCTTATTATTGGGAAAATAATGGGGAAAAACTTTTTTTTCCTCAAAAATTTCCTCTTTTATATGTATTTTTTAATACTAAAATGTAAATCATTTTTATGTATAGGGTATCAAAAGAAAGCTCTAACTGTCCTCTAAAAAACAACATATAACTTGTATGGGTACGTTAAATGAGAGAGAGGAAATTTATGTTTCAAAAACCACGTATTAAAAATTGAAAAACGCTCTGGTCCTTGGCCCAGGAAAATCCCTGGTCCTTAAAGGGTTAAGCTAATTTTTTACTGGCCCGCCAGTAAAATAACGGCTCGGTGGCAAGCCTAGCAGTGGCCCTTTTTATCTTGTGGTAAAGACAGCCTGGGACATGTCAGATATTTTTAAGTTACACTGATGGCACAGGTTAGTCTACATTTGGCTACTAATGTCAAAACTACTGCATAGGTAGTACTGAAGCACACACCGCATCTCCCAAAAAATGTGTTTCTTTACAAGATCAATAACCACTTAAAAAGGCATCCTTTTCTCAAGATATTTGCCTTTCATGAGTGGACTGTTTTTTTTTTGTGTGTGCTGGTTTTAACATTTCTGCGGTGTTCCTATTTAGCTGTATTTTTCCTCTTTCTCGTTTACACAGGCAATATTGATTTGCTAAGATTAAGAAGGGCATTCTTTAGATACAATTATTTTGATCATCTAAACTATACAAATAAAATATGGTGTAAAAATTTGAAACAAGCTATTAAAGCTAATAAAAAACTGCAAGATATATTTAAATATTTGTCCTGAATTTGGGAATACCAAGTAAAAGTGGCGCAATGCTATTTCCAAAAACATCTTTTTTTTTTTAAATTATCGAATTACTGATTGCCAACATTGTAAGATTGATCATCAATATTCTTATCATCATATTTTACAAATATTGATCTGACCACTTTGGATCTGCCTCCCTCTCCTCACATTTTTTTAGTGAGCGAGATAGACAGATCAAAGTAGTAAAAGTCAGTGAAAATAACATAAATAATAAAAATACAATAAAACAATAATTTAAAAAAATAGATACTCAATGGCTTTTATAAAAGCCCCCTCCCTGTTCTTATGTTACTCTGTGGTCTCTTAAGATATAATACACACTTCACAAATAAAAAAAAAGTCACAGTAGAAACTCCCACTGCCTTTTTTCGTGGAACTGTGGATGGCAGTTGCTCATTGATTGTGTGTATAAAGCATCTAAAAGTGCTTTTATGCATGGCACAGGAGACAAAAGGCAATCTCTTCCCAGTTCTTACACTATCAAATCAAAGTGGATTTTTGCACATAACCTCAGCACTCTCCTTTTATATGTATAGGTCAAACTTTGTGAACATGTGGGTTTCTAATAATTCACTCTATTGTCAATAGGAATATTCTGTGCAATAATATCATATGTAAGATTCCACCAAAAAATATAAATGGAAATGTGGCAAATTCTAAATTCTGCATACCCCAACCATTTTATTCTATATGTGTTAATGTCCTTTTTAGAAATATAAAAACTATTTAATAAAAGGAAAGCTACAATGATATCTGATGAGAATTTGAGTATAAGCTTTCAAGGCCACATATTTACTTAAGAGAGGACCTGAGACTTTGCACTGATGCCGGGGCCAGTGAAACGTACAGTGGTTCCCTTACCTGCCCTAGAAAGAAAGCTCAAGTAAGGAATGAGCTGCACTCTGAGTATTGGTGTGCATGTGTCACGACTGTGCTCTGGCCGGCATGTATGCAGAGCAGGGGTATTTCGTGCCCCTGAGTGACAAGCGTGCTGCCAGCCCGGAGTACGCCTGTCACTTGGAGGCACGACGTCTCTTGTGTATTTCCGGGGGTTTGTGTGCTGAGAACAGCCAGCAAACAAACCCCTCGGAAATACACGAGAGACGTTGTTACATCCGAAAAATTTGTATACTTTTAGTGCTTGTTGAATTGGCAACTGAGTGAGTGACTCTGTTGCCAAATTCATAGCAGCTTCGTCTTTCGGATTTATTTCTGGGGTTTGTGTGCTCTCTGCTCGGAGCACACAAACCCCAGAAATACACAGCTTGTATCCACCGCTTAAATCCACTGCTTGTATCAAATACTCACTAAAAAAATAAAAAGCAGTGTGGGTTTGTATTCTGGGTAACACTGGGGTGGCAGTCGAATAGCACTTTTTGATATATATTAATATATAAATATATAAACAATGTATTAAATATTAGCTGCATCTTAAGGGAATAATTTTTCCATTACATTTCTGAAAAGTTAGATGTGTTTTTTTTTTTGTAAAAAAATAAAAATGAAAGCATGTGAGCAAAAGAGAGATAGTTTTACTATAAAAATATTCCACGAGGATCTGATTGATAGAGGTGTTGCAAATTCTTAGCTGCTCCTACAGACAATGGCTGCATGCATTTAAATACATAACATACAACGACACACAGTGGCATTTATGATTCAATGCCCACTGCTAACTGCGAAGTTAAAAGATGCGGTAAAGTCATTACTGCACCTATTAAAAAAAACAATATATGAACATGGAACTGTACAGTAATTACCCCACAGTGATTTAATGAGTAGCAGTAACCATTAACAGACATAAAAATTATACATTTTTGTCCATTAAATGCCTGCCTCAAAAACCATGGCATTTATGCAACTGATATTTGTATGATAAAACTTTCAGTGATGCAGGGAAAATAAACAGTGTTTCCTACAGCACTGACAGGGTTAACTCTATATTTAAAAAAAATGTTGGGGGAGCCACAGGCAGGGCTGGTGCAAGGATTTTTGCCACCTTAGGCGAACCCTCATTTTGCCACCCCCTTTGCCCCTCACCTTACCGTGCCTACTTAAAATAACTAGACAACCGCGCATAAATCAAGCAAACACACAAGCAGTCTCATGCACACATTTACACACACACAGAGACAGACAGTCCCACTCACAGACAGTCACACACACACCACCATTTTTTTTGTTTCCCATGTCTGTTTCCCCCCTCCCATGTCTGTCTTCCACCCCATATCTGTTGTCTGTCCCCCCTCACTCCCTCATACGATGCTCTGAATCATCAAAGTGTCTAAGCTCTGTGTGTATTATTTACCCATGTATACAGTGGATATAAAAAGTCTAAACACCCCCTGTTAAAATGTCAGGTTTCTGTGCTGTAAAAAAAATGTCTTTCCGCCATGTCTTTCCTCCCCCCATATCTGTTGTCTGTCCCCCCCTATACCCTCATACGATGCTCTGAATCATCAAAGTGTCTAAGCTCTGTGTGTATTATTTACCCATGTATACAGTGGATATAAAAAGTCTAAACACCCCTGTTAAAATGTCAGGTTTCAGTGCTGTAAAAAAAATGAGACAAAGATAAATCATTTCAGAACTTTTTTCACCTTTAATGTGACCTATAAACTGTACAACTCAATTGAAAAACAAACTCAAATCTTTTAGATAGAGGGAAGAAAAAATATAAAAATAAAATAATGTGGTTGCATAAGTGTGCACACCCTCTTATAACTGGGGATGTAGCTGTGTTCAGAATTATGCAATCACATTCCAAATCATGTTAAATAGGAGTCAGCATACACCTGCCATCATTTAAAGTGCCTCTGATTAACCCCAAATAAAGTTCAGCTGCTCTAGTTGGTCTTTCCTGAAATTTTCTTAGTCGCATCCCACAGCAAACGCCATGGTCCACAGAGAGCTTCCAAAGCATCAGAGGGATCTCATTGTTAAAAGGTATCAGTCAGGAGAAGGGTACAAAAGAATTTCCAAGGCATTAGATATACCATGGAACACAGTGAAGACAGTCATCATCAAGTGGAGAAAATATGGCACAACAGTGACATTACCAAGAACTGGAGCTCCCTCCAAAATTGATGAAAAGACGAGAAGAAAACTAGTCCGGGAGGCTACCAAGAGGCCTACAGCAACATTAAAGGAGCTGCAGGAATATCTGGCAAGTAATGGCTGTGTGGTACATGTGACAACAATCTCCCGTATTCTTCATATGTCTGGGCTATAGGGTAGAGTGGCAAGACGAAAGCCTTTTCTTACAAAGAAAAACATCTAAGCAAGGCTACATTTTGCAAAAACACTGAAGTCTCCCAAAAGCATGTGGGAAAAGGTGTTATGGTCTGATGAAACCAAGGTTGAACTTTTTGGCCATAATTCCAAAAGATATGTTTGGCGCAAAAACAACACTGCACGTCACCAAAAGAACACCATACCCACAGTGAAGCATGGTGGTGGCAGCAGGGCCGGCGCCACCAGTAAGGAGACTTAGGCAGCTGCCTAGGGCGCATCTTAGCTGGGGGCGCCGGAACCCTGTGTCAAAAAAAAAAATCCTCCCCCTTACTTACCTCGTTGCTGCTGCTCTGTCTCCGGTGGAGCTCCGTGGCGTTGTGCGCTCCCCTCCAGCCAATGCGCATTCAATAAAGTTTGTTTAAAAAAAAATCTTTACTGAATGCGCATTGGCTGGAGGGGAGCGCACAACGCTTCCCTCACAGCCACAGATGGGCAGATGTGAGCACCCGGAGTGCAACAGCTTGGAGGTAAGTAAGGGAGAAGGGGGGAGGATCCTGGCATACTGTCAGGGAAAATCCTGGCATATTGAGTGGCTAAGTCCTGGCTGGCATATTGGGTGGCTAAATCCTGGCATTTTGGGTGGCTAAATCCTGGCTGGCATATTGTGGGGGAAAATCCTGGCATATTGGGTGGCTAAATCCTGGCTGGCATATTGTGGGGGAAAATCCTGGCATATTGTGGGGGAAAATCCTGGCATATTGGGTGGCTAAATCCTGGCTGGCATATTGTGGGGGAAAATCCTGGCATATTGTGGGGGAAAATCCTGGCATATTGTGGGGGAAAATCCTGGGATATTGAGGGGCATAATCCTGGCATACTGAGAGGCATAATCCTGGGATATTTAGGGACATAATCCTGGCATATTGAGAGGCATAATCCTGGCATATTGCGGGGCATAATCCTGGCATATTGAGAGGTATAATCCTGGCATATTGAGGGGCATAATCCTGGCATATTGAGGGGCATAATACTGGCATATTGAGGGGCATTATCCTGGCATATTGAGGGGCATAATCCTGGCATATTGTGGGGGGAAATTCTGGAATATTGAGGGGTATAATCCTGGCATATTGAGGGGCAAAATCCTGGCATATTGAGGGACATAATCCTTGGATATTGAGAGGCATAATCCTGGGATAGTGAGGGGCATAATCCTGGGATAGTGAGGGGCATAATCATGGGATATTGAGGGGCATAACCCTGGCATATTGTGGGGGGGAAATCCTGGCATAATCCTTGGATATTGAGAGGCATAATCCTGGGATATTGAGAGGCATAATCCTGGGATAGTGAGGGGCATAATCCTGGGATATTAAGGGGCATAATCCTGGCATATTGTGGGGGAAAATCCTGGCATATTGAGGGGCATAATCCTGGCATAATGAGGGGCAAAATCATGGCTCATTGAGAGGCTAAGTCCTGGCATATTGGGGGGCAAAATCCATTGGTGTTTGTCTCCAGTCCCCAGAGCCAGACCAAGAGCCAGACTGCAGCCAGAGACCAGATCATCTTAATGTCCTGGTGGTAAGTAGACAATTCAATATGTTTATCATTTAGTTGTTTAGTTATTAATACTACATTGGAAACTAATTTACCTCACATTTAAAGGACACTATAGTCCCAGAACCACTACAGTTTAATGTAGTGGTACTGGTGTCTATAGCCTGTCGCTGCAGAGAAAAGACACTGTGCAGTACTGGTGTTAAAGGAGCACTATAGTGCCAGGAAAACAAACGAATTTTCCTGGCACTATATAGTCCTTAGGAGTGGGGCACCCTCGTGTCCCCCTCCCACTGGGCTGAAGGGGTTAAAACCCCTTCAGCCATTTACCTTTCTCCAGCGCCAAAGCTGGGAACTTTCCTCCCCGATCCTTCTCTCAGCTGCAAATGTTTTTTTTTTTTGGATGTTCCGTGTCCTCTCACTGTAATGTTCACAGTGAGAATCACGGAAGCACCTCTAGCGTCTGATAATGTGTGTTTGTGTGGGGGGGGGCGGCAATTTTTATTTTGCCTAGGGCGGCAAAAATCCTTGCACCAGCCCTGGGTGGCAGCATCATGCTTTGGGGCTGTTTTTCTTCAGTTGGAACTGGGTCCTTAGTTAGATAGAGAGAATTATGAACAGTTGCAAATACCAGTCAATAGTGGCACAAAACCTTCAGGCTTCTGCTAGAAAGCTGAACATGAATAGGAACTTCATCTTTCAACATGACAACGACCCAAAGCATACATCCAAATCAACAAAGTAATGGCTTCACCAGAAGAAGATGAAAGTTTTGGAATGGCCCAGCCAGAGCCCAGACCTGAATCCGATTGAAAATCTGTGGGGTGATCTGAAGAGGGCTGTGCACAGGAGATGCCCTCACAATCTGACAGATTTGGAGTGTTTTTGCAAAGAAGAGTGGGCAAATCTTGCCAAGTCAAAATGTTCCATGCTGATACTCATACCCAAAAAGACTGAGTGCTGTAATAAAATCAAAAGGTGCTTCAACAAAGTATTAGTTTAAGGGTGTGCACACTTATGCAACCATATTATTTTATTTTTATATTTTTTCTTCCCTCTACCTAAAAGATTTCAGTTTGTTTTTCAACTGAGTTGTACAGTTTATAGGTCACATTAAAGGTGGAAAAAGTTCTGAAATGATTTATCTTTGTCTCATTTTTTTACAGCACAGAAACCTGACATTTTAACAGGGGTATGTAGACTTTTTATATCCACTGTATATTTATATTCGGGAGCCAGGGGAACTTGGGCATTCTATGGCCCTGTGTATTACTTATTTTAGGGGGGGGGCAAAGGCACTTTGGCAGGCCCTGATCCCATTTATTCATTTATTTAAGGGTAGGCAGGGGCACTTGGGGTGCCTGTGTGCCAGTATATTATTTATGCTAGGGGGTCAAGGGATCCAGGAGCACTTGGCCAGCCCCTGACTCCATGTTTTATTTCTTAGGGGGGAGAGCATTTGGCCAGCCCGTGGCCCCGTTTATTAATAGAAGGGGCCAGAAGCATATGGGCAGACCTCATTTATTAATAGGAGGGTTGCCGGGTAATTTTTTTTAGCTCCAGCTTCTGCTGGGGGGAGGTGATGCTAGGTGTTAGTATTGCACCTAGAGTACCCTAGCGTTAAATTAATGTTTTGTGGGGAAAACTTTTTTTTTTTTTTTAAACAAAATGCTGTTACTCCCTTACCACTGAACTAGTGTTTTAACGCACATAAATTGTAAGCAGTATGCTTTCACTCAGTCGTATGTTATTCCTTTTAGAATAGTGTGCAGTAAAAGAAACATAGTCTTTAAAAAGACTCAACAACCGGCACAGAACCCAGTCCATTAAGCTCACATCTTTTTCCCTCCAACACATCATTCTTTCAAGATAGAACTAAAAAGATGATTTAGCTAGTGCATCTTTAACTTTTCTTCATAGCTGGTGTTGACAAGTTTATATATCACCTGTTTAGAATGTATTAGAATATTTTAAACATGAAAATGCATACCCCATTGTAAAAAAAAGCTTTCTTTTCTAGCCATCTGTTGGATTGATTTTAGGGAACATGTTCTATACAATGGTATATTTACAAGAACAGATGGATTATTCCGACTGAGGGATATGTGCTTTAAATAAACTGCATTCTTAGTTGCCAGTTAAAAAATGTTGGCAGAACCATGCAGCAGACTATCAATGTTTCTCACATCCGTCAAATGTAAGGTAGTCCCCTAACCGGTGGTGCACAGGATACCTTTTTTGGCCAAATATATGTGGCAGATTTCTCAGAGGCTGCCATCAGGGAAAGCATATTTCACTCTTAAGACTTGCCAGCATTTTGAACAATACAGATTTCACATTGCTGTTACATAGTCTGACCTTGGTTTGACTTCCACGTGGGTTACATTTTTGCAAAGGCATGCTCTCTAAGCCTTGCTTGGATGTCTTTTTGGGCAGTGCTGTGATCATTGGTGAGACTTTCCAATTATGTAAAATCCCTCATATACATTAACAGTTATTGAGGGGCTTGGAGTGGTGCTAATGGAAATCAATTGAGTTTACAGGTGTAATGGTTTCTAAGCTGTTCCTTTTCTATAGTTGTTCAGAATATGTGCATGCTTTGAGGAGAGAGGACAATTTGAGGCGAGAGTATCAATCACAGAAATCCCTGTCTTCCCACTGTGAAAAAAGTCTAGTGGATGCATTTTTAATTTTTAGTAGTTTCCCATACTACAGGTCATGGTCAGACTCGCCAGACTCGCCTGGAAACGTTTGTGAAAGGTTACCCGTCAGGGTAACACTGCATTTAAAGTAACGGTAATATAACCCTATTAGTGTAACCATGTTTTGCGTTCACTCAATGTTCCCTAGGGTGTCATGATTCTGATTCAAAGGTTTTCGATTAACCTAATATATATATATATATATATATATATAGAGAGAGAGAGAGGTAATGTATCCCAGCATCTGGTTCATGAAGTTGCTCAAAGCAAACAAAGAATCAGGGCTGATATCAATATTAATGACATCATTTGTTGGTGGAGAGTTAGCAGGATCATTTGCTTATGGTGGGTAAGTAACTCAGGGAAGTGCACTACTGGTATATTTGTTTTTAACATCATTGGTCATGTATGCTACTTTGACCTGCTTGCAGCCTTGGTAAATTAGTGATCAGTATGTTGGTCTTTAGTTATTAAATGTTCCTTGTCTTTCTTTTGCCTATAGTCAAAATAGTAGTGGCTGTTTTAACAATTTGATCTTGATGGATTACCACTCAGTCCTTGTCTGTTTAAATCAACGACAGCCCTAAAGACTTTCTCAGATTTAATAACACAGTCTATGTTGGTCTTTGTACATTGGTGATATCGCCATCAGTTTGGTAATGTCAGCTGGTATCCTTCATTGATTCAGCTGTTCTATATTTTAATATGGCTATTACCCGATAGTGGGCAATACGGCAAACCTAAAAATTCTGAAAGGCCATATATCATTGACCAAAATATGGTCAATCTACTTAGATATAAAACCATCAGGTGACTTGCATTTCTGCTAATATAACATATAGATAATTTCCATTCTCTACACTAAAAGCATTCACCATTTTCATAAGCAGCAAGAAAGTCTTGTATTATCTTAATGCATGGCACTATACCATTAGAACTCATAGATGGTGCTGTCACTTGCAGGACCTAGACTTTTTTTTAACAGTGATGTTCTCTTAGCCAGTCTCATTTTAAAGCTATTTCTTAGAGTTCTGTGAGCCGTCACCAAGGGTTTATATGAGGTGTCTGCTCCCTCCCTCCCTGCTTATGTTGGTTTTAATAATAATGTTCCTAATTATATTTTCTTAGTTACATAGAAACATAGAAACATAGAAACATAGAATGTGTCGGCAGATAAGAACCATTCGGTCCATCTAGTCTGCCCAATTTTTTTATTTTTTTTTTGAGTACTTTTATTAGTCCCCCGTTCCCGGTCTTATAGCTAGGATAGCCTTGTGTCTATCCCACGCATGCTTAAAATCCTTGACTGTGTTTACCTCTACCACTTCTGCTGGCAGGCTATTCCATACATCCACTACCCTCTCAGTAAAGTAATACTTCCTGATATTACTTTTAAATCGTTGCCCCTCTAATTTAAGACTATGCCCTCTAGTTGTGGTAGTTTTTCTTCTTTTAAATATACTCTCTTCCTTTACTGTGTTGATTCCCTTTATGTATTTAAATGTTTCTATCATATCCCCCCTGTTACGTCTTTCCTCCAAGCTATACATGTTAAGATGCTTTAACCTTTCCTGGTAAGTTTTATCCTTCAACCCATGAACCAGTTTAGTAGCCCTTCTCTGAACTCTCTCCAAAGTATCAATATCCTTCTGGAGATAAGGTCTCCAGTACTGCGTACAATACTCCAAGTGAGGTCTCACCAGTGCTCTGTACAATGGCATGAGCACTTCCCTCTTCCTACTGCTAATACCTCTCCCTATGCAACCAAGCATTCTGCTAGCATTTCCTGCTGCTCTATTGCATTGCCTACCTACCTTCAAGTCCTCTGAAATTATTACTCCTAAATCCCTTTCCTCAGATGTTGAGGTTAGGACTGTACCAAATAGTCTATATTCTGCTTTTGGGTTTTTACGCCCAAGGTGCATAATCTTGCACTTGTCCACATTAAATGCCAGTTGCCACTGCTCTGACCATTTTTCTAGTTTAGCTAAATCATTTGCCATTTGGCTTATCCCTCCATGAATATCAACCCTGCTGCAAATCTTTGTATCATCAGCAAAAAGACATACTTTACCAACAAGACCTTCTGCAATATCGCTAATAAAAATATTAAAGAGAATGGGTCCAAGAACAGATCCCTGAGGTACCCCACTAGTAACAAGACCTTGCATCGAATATACCCCATTGACTACAACCCTCTGTTGCCTGTCACTCAGCCATTGTCTAATCCATTCAACAATATTGAAATCCAAACTCAAAGATTTCAGTTTATTGATAAGCCTTCTATGTGCGACAGTGTCAAAAGCCTTACTGAAATCTAGGTAAGCAATGTCTACTGCACCACCCTGATCTATTATTTTAGTTACCCAATCAAAAAAATCAATAAGATTAGTTTGGCATGATCTCCCTGAAGTAAACCCATGCTGTCTCTGATCTTGAAATCCAAGCGACTTTAGATGTTCAACAATCCTATTCTTTAACAAGGTTTCCATTATTTTCCCCACTACTGAAGTAAGACTTACTGGTCTATAGTTGCCCGCCTCCTCCTTACTACCTTTCTTGTGAATGGGCACAACATTAGCTAATTTCCAATCTTCTGGAACTACTCCCGTTAACAATGATTGGTTAAATAAATCTGTTAACGGTTTTGCTAGTACACCACTAAGTTCTTTTAATAACTTTGGATGTATCCCATCAGGTCCCATCGACTTATTTGTCTTTACTTTAGACAGCTGAAGTAAAACCTCTTCCTCTGTAAACTTACATGCATCAAAAGACTCATTAGTCTTTTTCCCTAAATGAGGTCCCTTACCCTCATTTTCATTTGTAAAAACTGAACAAAAATATTCATTAAAGCAGTCTGCTAAGCCTTTATCCTCTTCTACATAGCATCCTTCTTTTGTTTTTAATCTAACTAATCCTTGTTTTACTTTCCTTTTCTCATGTATGTATCTAAAAAATGTTTTATCCCCCTTTTTCACTGACTGGGCTATAGTCTCTTCTGTGTGTGCTTTGGAAGCTCTTATAGCTTGCTTTGCCTCTTTCTGCCTACTCTTATAGATCTTTCTATCTTCCTCACTCTGAGTATTTTTATAATTACTAAATGCTAGCTTTTTATTTTTTACTATTTTAGCCACCTCTGCAGAGTACCACAGTGGTTTCTTCAATTTTTTGCTCTTACTGACAAGCCTTATGCAATTTTCTGTTGCCTTCAGTAGTGCAACTTTTAGATAATCCCATTTCTCCTGGACTCCATTTAAATTGCTCCAGTCTGATAATGACTCCTTCACATCTAATCTAATTTTAGAAAAGTCTGTTTTTCTAAAATCTAAAACTTTTGTTTTTGTGTGGTGTGACTGCGTCACTGTTCTTATATTAAACCACACTGTCTGGTGATCACTAGATCCTAAACTTTCACCTACAGTAATATCTGATAACAGATCTCCATTTGTGAACACTAAGTCTAGTATGGCCTGCTTTCGAGTTGGCTCCTCCACTACTTGTTTTAGAGATAATCCCAGTAGGGAGTTTAGGATATGCGTACTCCTGGCACAAGTAGCTGTTTTGTATTTCCAGTTCACATCAGGAAGATTAAAGTCACCCATGATGATCACTTCTCCCTTCATTGTCATTTTAGCTATTTCCTCAACTAGTAGATTATCTAACTCCTCTATTTGTCCAGGGGGCCTATAAATCACACCTACCCGAGTTACCATATGATTACCAAATTCTAATGTAACCCAAACTGACTCTATGTTCGCCTCACTAACTTGTATTACGTTACATTTTAAGCTATCCCTCACATACAGGGCCACCCCTCCCCCTTTTTTACCTTCTCTGTCTTTTCTATATAAAGAGTACCCTGGTATTGAAATGTCCCAGTCATGTTTTTCATTATACCATGTCTCAGTAACAGCCACTAAATCTACATTCTCAGTTGCCAATATTGTCACAAGTTCATGGATCTTATTCCCTAAACTGCGAGCATTTGTAGACATGACCCTAAGCTTATCCTTTTTTAGCACGCTGACTACAGGTAACTTCTGTACCTTTTTTGGGGGGCAATTGGATTGATGTTTTATCGCCATTTTGCCCCCCTCTTTTAGTTTAAAAACCTCCTAGCAAAACCTCTGAACTGCTCACTGAGAACATTCGTTCCCTTTTGAGAAAGATGCAAACCATCTTTTTTGTACAGTTCCTTTCTATCCCATAGTGAACTTCCATGAGAAACAAAGCCAAATCCTTGCTCCCGACACCATTCTCCAAGCCACAAGTTGAAGTTCCTAATACGCATCCGTCTATCATTCTGAATGTTGTGCACAGGCATAACTTCAGAAAAGGACAGTGTGGACACAACCTGCCGTATATCATTGGCAAGAACACGAAAAGCTTCCTTCACCTCTGAAACCTCATTGCAAGCCAAATCATTTGTCCCTAGATGAACCAGTACATCCAATTCTCCTTCCTGATTTGCTTGCTTAACAATATTAGAAATACGCCTCCTGTCTCTGCGAGCAGTAGCTCCAGGAAGACATCTCACTAAGCCAATAGTGTCCAACTCCGCACCTCTTATGATAGAATCGCCCAACAACAACTGCTTTCTATCAGGCCTTTCTAGTTATAATTTACCTGTATTAAAACTGTAAAAGGAACGACTGGTATAAATGAACAATTGTTCTGATGCACTCTTGACAGGGCGTTAAACTTTTTGACAACTACATATAAGATTCCCTTTTGCAATAAAAAGTATCTTACTTCTGTGTAACAGGTTTTACATTATGTCCCCTGTCTGTGCTAAAATAATACACAAAGCTTCAGCAAAATATTCTATTTTTTCATTAGGTACACACTTGTTTTATTATTGGATAAAACTGTTTATTTCAAACTGGCAAGTAGCATGGATACTGTAGATCTGCATAATTAAATATTAAACTGAATAATTTACTCGTGGCTCATATTTATGCTATGTCAACAACACTGTGTTGGCAAAAATATTATTGTTATAATAAAAAAAAATTGTTTAAATGCAGAAGACAAAATAGTCCAGACAATAGAAAAGGGGGATACAATGTTTTTCAGATAAATACATGAGAAAAAGAAAGTGAAACAAGTATTAGGTAGATTAAAAAGAGAAGAAAGAAGATATGGAGAAGAGGATAAAGGTCTAGTTGACCATCTCATTGAATATTTTTGTTCAATGTTTACAGATTAAAATGGAGGAAAGTAATTTGATATAGTTTATAGAAGACAAGATTCTACTTCAGCAGTCTTAAGTAAATACAAATACTTTGATGGGGGCTGATGGGATAAACCCAACGTTATTAAAATAGATTAGTGGTGTACTAGCAAAACTGTTAATGGATTTCTTTAACCAATCATTGTTAACAGGAGTAGTCCTAGAAACTTGGAAATTAGCAGATGTTGTGCCCATTCACAAGAAAGGTAGAAGGGAGGAGTCAGGGAACTATACAGCAGTACATCTTACATCATTATTGGGGAAATTAATGAAAAATATGTTAAAGGATAGGATTGTTGAATAGCTAAAAACTAAAATCCGTTGCTCCAATTTATTATAAAGCTATTGGGGGGGGGGGGCAAATATTTCACTGATAAGCTATTTGCGCAACACAAGCTGTTGGGCATGACAATGGCACTGGCAAGCTTTTTGAGGGCAGAGATGGCACTGGCAATCTTTTTGGGGACATAGGTTGAACTGGCAATCTTTTTGGGGGCATAGGTTGCACTGGCAATCTTTTTGGGGACATAGGTTGCACTGGCATTCAGCTTGGGGGCACAGATGGCACTGGCAATCTGGGAACACTGGTAATTTGGGGACAAATATGGTGCTGACAATCTGTTTGGGCACAAACATGGCATTGACAAGCTACTAGGGGACAAATATGACACTGGAAAGCTGTTCGGGGACAGATATGACACTGGAAAGCTGTTTGGGGACATATATGGCACTGAGAAGCTGTTTGTGGACATATATGGCACTGAGAAGCTGTTTGTGGACAAAAATGTCACTAATAAGCTGGTTGATGACACACATTGGGGACAGAGATGGAAATGGTAGAGTAGGACAGATATTACACTGGGAAGCTCTCTGGGGACAAACATGTCACTGACATGATGTTTGGGCAAAGAAATGGTCCTACTCAAAAGATGTTTACTTCATCAAGCCTAGTGAGTCCAGCAGACCACCTTCATCCTGCAGTAAGGGTAATCCAGTGTTATAGTGCTAAGCAAATTGTCATAATGGGATGCACCACACCTGGGCACTCTTTATACCAGGGGAGCATTGGTCGAGTAGTGCAGTGTGAGGTGTGAAGATGGCATACACTGCCCCTCATGCTATGGGTCTTCTCTACAGTTTCTGTGCCAGATGTCTGTTACTCCAATTCATTTTAAGTTGTTTGGTTGCACATATTTCACAGACATGCTGTTTGAGGACAACAATAACACTGGCATTCTGCTTGGGGACAGAGATGGCACTGGCAATCTGGGACAGAGATGGCACTGACAATCTGTTTGGGGAATGAGATGGCACTGAAAAGCTGTTTGTGGTCAGATACGTAATTGATAAACTGTTTGGGGACATATATGCCACTAATAAGATGTTTGGGGACAAAATTACACTAAAAAGCCATATGGCAACAGACATGGTGCTCACAAACTGGTTGTGCACACACATGGCACTGAAACTATATGGCTCAAATATAGCACTGGGAAGCTGTTTGGGGACAGATATATCACTAATAAGTTGGTTGATGACAGATATGGCACCTCCACGCTGTTTGGGGATGGATTTGACACTGGCAGTCTGGAAACTGACAATCTGGAACATACATGGCACTAGCAGTCTGTTTGGTGAAAGAGATGGCACTTTGCAAGATGTTTAGGGACAGATGTGCCACTAATAAACTGTTTGGGGATACATCTGGTAATGATAAGATGTTTGAGGACAAAATTACACTGCTAAGCTATGTGGGGACACATATGGTGCTGACAAACTGGGCACAAATATGGCACTTACAAGCTGCTTGGGCACACAGATGGTACTGACAATCTATTTGGCACAAATATAGCACTGGGAAGCTGTTTTAGACAGATATGGCACTGGGAAGCTTTTTGGAGACACGTGTCACTAATAAGCTGGTTGGTGACACATATGGCACTGCCACACTGTTTGAAGACAGAGCTGGGAACAGATATTACATGCTGAAGCTGTTTGGGGACAAAGATGGTACTGACAAGATGTTTGGGCACATATATGGCACTGACAAGCTGTTTGGGTATGCTTTTGGTGCTGAAAAGCTGTTAGGTGGCAAAGCTGGCACTGTGGGAAGTGGGTGGCATGTTACTTGGTGAAGCTGTGGGGCCAAAAGAGTTGAAGAGATTGTTATAATAAAATAGTGTGGTTAGAAGTGTTATGTTTATGAAGGGTAGGGGTTTAGCAATATAGCCACACCTAGCCATTTTTTTCTGATTGCAATGCACATGACTGCATCCAAAAATATCTACACCACCTAAGCTATTAATTCTATACACTTGTAGTAACTGATATAGTATCAGATTGCATGTATACAACTAAATATGTGAATTGCAGACATACATTTATGTCTATCTGGGTTTACTATAACATGAATAAGGTAGAACAAAGATCTGAAGGTGTCTTATGGCAAACAATAAAATAGTTATGTCTTGAAAGTAGATGTAACTGTTGCTTACAGTTATATGAACAAAGATGCAGTAACACATGTGGTTTTCACCTACTCATGCTCCGTGTAAAAGGATCTAGCTGCTTTGCTCATTGCAGTGAAACAATTTCGTATTACTATGCACAGTGCCTGCTCTGATGTGAAGCTGTCAATGTACAAACCTGAAACAATTCTATTTCAGGCCTTACTATGAACAGGCTATGTGTTCATTTAATTTTTTCCTGCAATGTTCATATTAAAATTATCTTTGCCAAGTCTTGACATTATGCTAATGTTTTACAAGAAAAGAGTCATTAAGGTTTTCTTATAACATGTAGCAGTTTTGATAATGGAAGATGAAACTGTATCTATTCTTTGCATGCTTTTTATTGTTTCTCCTCGGGAAAGTGTCAAGCTTTATTTAGAAGTTATTTAAATCCACTGTGCCTCCTTAATAAGCACTAATTTCAGATTTGAGGCTTATCTGCTGCTCCAATCTTTATTTAATGTTTCAACTATTTTACCACAGAAAGTGCCATATTATTGCCGTTTCTTATTCCTTCACATACAACCGTGATTAGGTCTTTTTATCAACATATCTGGAGACTTCTTATATGTTTCAGGGTCTACTCAGTATGCGCTGACATTTCTGCATGAAATGGTGCTTCCGAAGTCCAAACTGATTTGGGGCACATCATGGACATATAGAGAACTGAAGTATGAGCTACACAATATGCCCTGATCTGCCGCTGCATACCTTCACATTTTGGACAGCATAGCCGATTACAGACCTACCTAAAATTGCCAAAAAGAAGCCAAAATCAGACTGAAAAAAAAACTGATAGGCCCAGGTTCATGATATCAATACAAATGATAGGTGCAATCAACTCATACCCAATCACGGGCAAGTAATGTTTGCATACAATGAGCAAATGTCCACACCACCATTTTAGAGCAGGGTTAGCAGACTGCAGGACACACACAAAAAAGTAAAAATAAATAAATAATCATGGGATAAGGGCAGGGAGGGGGGTAAATCAAGACCTACAAGGTACCAGCAGAGTGTCGCAGCTGAGGAGAACTCAAGATTGGTACATAAACTGTACCAAAATTACAACTGGGTGATAGGAGGAGCAGCTAAGAGTACAAGCCAGAGGAGGAGGAACAAACTTTTTGTAATGATCTGCCTGGATTCAAACCCAGACTACTGTGTTTACTGCTGCATGCTCCTGTTCCAGACACCACCTGCTGGTTGAATTATCTCATTTAGCAGTAGTGTTTATCTCTGCATTTGTCATTTGCCTACTGCTCAGGTGTGGGTTGTTATATGCTATATAAACCCCATTCTCACAGCAATCAGAGCTGGTACATTTTGTCTGCTGGCTTGTATCTTGGATTCCTGTTCATATTGTTCCTGACCATCCTGCTTTCTCCAGTCCTTTGACCTCGGCTATTTCCTGACGATCCTGCTCTCTCCGGTCCTTTGACCTCGGCTATTTCCTGACGATCCTGTTTCTTTCTAGTCCTCTGACCTCAGTGTGTTTTGTGACTATTCTGCATCCTAGACTCTGCTTACACCCTGCCTGGCTATGACTCGTGGGAAAACTAACAAGGCCTCGGCTTGTGGGTCCTCAAAGCCAGGGGCTCCACCCCAGGTGGAGAATGCTTACCCTGCGCAGGGCTTTGAATTGCCCACTACTCCTGAACCATGACTCCAGCCCATCTTGGCACAGCCGCTCGATACACTTTTGCAGCAGATTGTGGATGCTGTTAACACAGTTGGTGGAAATAACAGGTCCAAGGAAGTGGTGATGAAATGATAAGTGCATTTTAATACTATTACACCATAGGCATGTCAAATCACCCTGCACTCACACCTCTACTTCATGTTTCACATGTATTACCTATGTTGAGGATAAATAGGAATGTATGCTCATAGGGAATGCTGCATGTGGCTGCATACATGGAGAAGCTGCCAGTGTGTTTAGTGAATTGTACCTGTGCAGTGCATGTTATCTGCGGAGGGGGTGGGCAAGCAGCACATTGCAGCAATTAACATGTACAAAATAATGCTGCAAGTGGATAAGGGTCATGGCAGTTGCACTGCAAAATAGCAATACATGTCAGCGTATCAGTAGAACTGTACATCTGTGGTAACATATAGGTGTGTCTACACGTGAATGTATACACACCAATATGTGCATACATGCATGTACAGATAGACACATGTATATGTGTAAATGAAGTAACATGTACAGATGATTAATGATACTGTACCAATAGCAATGTTCCACTGTTATTTTTCAGGTTTTCTAATATACCGTGAGAGGTAAAGAGGAATCTCTCCAAAGCAGCTGCAGATGCCAGAGCCACAGGTGGTGGTCCTCCTGCTGGCTGACCAGATGGATTTTGAGGAGGAGCAGATCATGGGGACTGAGACCGGCACGGGGGCTGTGTGTACAGTCGACACGGACTTGCATGGTCGTAAGTATTGAACATCCATTGATATGTTATGTATGTCAATTCATATGTATTGAATCTGGAAATTCAATCCCTGATGATGAGGCTCCATGGCCTGCACAGGACACAGAAGATCTGTAAACCCCTCCTCGGACTTCAGCAGGTCAGACAGCTCAATTGGCCTTGGTGCCAGCAACCATTTCACCTGTCTATAGTAAGCCAATCATACCAAGACATGTGCATGTATGTGCATATCAACCGTAGTAGAAACGTGTGCAACATTCATGAAAAATGGAATTGCGTGAAATTGTAAATGGAGATCCCACCTGGAATCATGTACATTGAGTAGCCGCATTATGCCAAACCCGAATCCAATTCAGAACTAATAGGTGTATATTGAGTAAACCATTTGATTTCCCTTTTTTAATTCAAACAAAATATTGCTGGATGGTTTGTACCTCTCTTTAGCTGGAAAAGATCTTCATTTTGGCTACTGAAACTAGAAACGTAAAGAGACTGTATCACCTAAACATTGTTTTTACTGTGCATGTAGAGAATAAAAAAATACTGTAAATGATCTATACATTGTGAATTATAAGCACAATGTGGTTTGGAGTCCCCTATTTATTACATCACCTATGACTAGCGTCGAGCGAACCCGAACCACACTGTTCGGGTTCGTACCGAACATTACGGTATTCCACTGTATGTTCGTGTTGGTGTTCGGGGTTCGGCTATAAACCGAAAGTCTATAAACCGAAAGACATTCGGTTTATAGACTTTCAGTTTATAGAATAGTAATAGCATTACATGTATTCCATAAACCAAAAGTCTATAAACCGAATGTCTTTCGGTTTATAGACTTTCGGTTTATGGAATACATGTAATGCTATTGGCTTTCTATAAACTGAAATAGAGTCCCCATTCATAAGAAATTCGGGGTCAAGTTCGAGCCCGAACCCGGACTTTTTTCCGAAGTTCGGCCGAACCCGCCGAACCCGAACATCCAGGTGTCCGCTCAAATCTAACTATGACGTGAAATGCAAATAAACTGCTTTTCAATGAGAAATACACATTTACAACATCCTTTTCTTCTAATTTGGGCATTTGCATATAATTACGCTAACACAAGGTTTTTGTACACATAATATGAGTTTCCTTTAAAATGAGAAGTAAAACAACAATATGTATCACCAAATCATATACTGTTTTAAAATCACTTGTGCCTGAGTCTCTGTGTGTGTCAGTGACTCAAACAAAGTATACATAATGTAGCTCTGATGGGTAGAATGTCAGAGCAATAAGCACTCTGAATGTCAGAGTAATTATGACTCTTGTTTGATAAATGGATGACAGTGGTCTGAGTTAGATGCAGTTCTAGTTAGTTAAAACAGTTTGCATTTACCAAAACATACTTGCACATATGCAAGCAGTTTGTATCAACTTATCATTCACATATTTACCGATTTTTGTGGTCTCTTCAAATTCGGATCTGTCTCAGCATTATTACTAACTATGTACAGTACTTGGTACTGTGCACTGGCAGCATTGCATTTAATCTGTGTATGTCTTATAACATACATGATCTAAACTAGTAGAATGAACACCAGGCACACGGTATTTGTACCGAGGAGACTGGAGCTCAGTCTCCCAGTCTCGGGGATGCAACCATATGATGTTTTAGCTCCACCCCTTTTCTTACCGGGAGGCAACTGGGAAAAGTTGGCAAGTATGTGTTCCGCACGCTTATTAGATTATTATTTGTAGAAAGCTAAGGGGATTTAGTATAAAGAGAAATATTAGTTTAAAGTTGTAAAAGTTGAGCAGTCACCATTGACACCACAAAACTGTCCTGCTAGTTGCCCCACGTGGAACTCTGCTCTTTAATTTATACTTTATTATTATATGACATTTAAAAAAAGACCGCTTTCCTACTGAACAGCACTTTTAAAATCGAGCAATGTTTTTTATAATTCAGTAAATTTATTTGAAGTATAATACACAACAACTTTAATATGATTCTGTGATAATCAAAGAGATATGAGATTGAAATTGTGAGTTTGCAAATATAATAAATATAATGAAAATCCAATATCCAAGTACATTTCCACATATCAAGTACTCTGAGCTGCTAGGCTTTTATGAGAGAGTAAATATATGAAACATTGAAAGCGATGTTCTGTAAACATGTTGTGAATTGAGAGCTAGGTAGTTATGCTGTCTTAAATAACATTGGTTTATCATCTAGTCAGGTACTTGTACACAATGTACATTTCTAAGCCAGGTCTGCAGCTTCACTTGCTTACATTTTGTACCAAAACTTTCCATTTTTTGTGGCCCTGCAGTGTTATTTGGCTGTATAAAGTTATGAACTGTGCACAGTAATCTTCCTGGAGGTTATATTTTTGGTTTTGTGTCTATGTACCAAGGCTGCTGAAGAGTACCAATTGCTCAAAGGCTCTACATACTGCTGGTGTAGATCTAGTTAATGGGACATGAAGAACGATGGGGCCGATTCAATGACACAAAATATCAATAATTACAT
Organism: Pelodytes ibericus; assembly: GCA_036172795.1. Classification (NCBI taxonomy): domain Eukaryota; kingdom Metazoa; phylum Chordata; class Amphibia; order Anura; family Pelodytidae; genus Pelodytes; species Pelodytes ibericus. The sequence goes on from CM069858.1 coordinate 160,366,097, forward strand.
TTTTTTCTATTGTAGTCTATGGGATTCAATGACGTGAGATAAATTAACTCAGCTTGTTGAATATATCTACGTGTCCCTTACACCAAAACTACCTCTATTATGACTGAAGTCCTACAAAACTCTTTCTGATATCAGCCACCACCTTGTGTTTAGATGCACAGATGCCCTAGGCGACAAGAGCATGAAGGTTTACTGACTTCTCCACACACATTTTTCCAGCCAATCAAAAGCCAGCATGATTTGACCTGAGTGCATATGCCAGAGCATGAAGAGGAGGAGAGGTCTGTGCACACTATAGTTTGCATAGACCACCAGCGAGACAAGCTCCTTCATTCTACTCCAAGGTAAGACAGGGCAGGGAAAAGATGGTGCTGTGACAAGGTATTTGGTGTCATCTGGTGCTTTTTACTGGTTTTGTTCCCTTCTCGTATTCTTTTTTTTCCCCCTCCTTCTCGTTCACCCAAAAATCGCATTGATCTCCCTGTATCCCAACGCCTCCTTTTCTAGAGCATACCATCTTTCTTGTCTTGCTTCATGCTTTTGCGAGACTACCGTGTGCACCCGCATTCTTGCCTCATATTCTGAAGCAATACTCAGAATTGCCAAGCCCCCTTCCGTAAATTTAAATGAGGCAGTCTTTTGGTTAACCCTGGTTTCTTGTTAGCTCATATAAATATAGAGAACGCCTCCTGCATCATCAGCCAGATACTCAGGATTTTAAATGGAATCATTCTGAACAGAAATGTCCACTTTGGGATAACATAGGCTTTAATCAAGTTAATTCTGCCCCACCATGATACCTCTATCTTTTTCCATTCACTCAAATCTTTGTTGGTCTGTTTCATTAGAGGCATGATATTGGCTTCTACAATCCCTTTTGGGTCTTTTACTAGTTGTATACCCAAGTATCGTATTTTGTTCACCCATTTAAGCCCAAACATGTCCTTAATCCTTCAGGTAGCTTGGTTGACCTTCACTGTCATTTAAAGTCAGGGTATAGAGCAAAGGTGACAATGGACAAACTTGCCTTGTCCCATTTTGATATATCAAAGTACTCCAAGCAACAGTATTTAGTGTTAGGACCCACCGATATTGGAGACTTTGACGTAGTGGTGGGCTTAGCATAATATGGCCATATATGTGACTAAATCTCCAATTTTGTTATCTTAGTAAGACAGGTGTTTTTAAGTAGCTTTATTTAAAACTATAGCTTTAAGAGTTTTTCTCCTAACTGCTTTGAGGTGAGTGCGCTGATCTTTGGATTTTGTATAAATATTTGGTCTCAGCAGCACCCCGTATAATATAATATATGCTAGTTTAGGTGAGTGCATTCAGTTTGGATTTGTGTATATATATATATATATATATATATATATATATATATATATATATATATACATATATATATCCGATATGCCAGGGGGACTCCTCTTTTTAGCTATTGAACCTAGTTTTATGAATTGGTCTCTTATCACACTCTTAAATGCACACCACACTATTGCAGGTCTGGTATCCCCATTATTATTTTCGCCCTTTTGTGTAATTTCTTGTTTTACGCAGATTTTATTAAATATATATAAAAACACACATTCATTCTGTTCACGGATTATCCTACCATATGAAACTGAAAGCACTGGGAACCAGATTCTATCCTACAGGGTTATCAAATAATAATTTTAAATGGTATCTATTCACATATTTCCACCTCTCCTCGATTTTATGGTTACAATTACTAGTGATGGATTATAATTGCTGGAATTAGACTCTTGATAATATATTCTTCTGTTCCATAATCAGTGATAAGGATGTATTTTTAGAACAAACAGCCAACCAGATTAAGTGAACAACTGTTTAATTTGAATTAATCGTCTATTATAAATGTGAAGCGATGGCAATACAACACACAATATTGAAGATGTCTGGTATTGTCTCAGAAATCATCAGAGAGCATTGAATCATCATTACTGCGTTGACAGGTAAAAAAAACAATAGCTGGCACTGTTTCTGCATAATCATTCAAAGAGGAATATAAAAGAAATCCTTGTGGAAGGAATGAATAATTATAAAGTGTGGGTTAATTGAAATTAGTTACAATTTAGAGGATTCTTGGTTGACAATGCTTTGAAAACTGTCATGTTATGAGACTATAAGTATCCTAATGCAATGTTGAAAGCTGCATAAATAAACTGTAGGTGTAATGTTGGTGTCCATTAGTATGACTGATTAAATATATTTTATTTCTTTTAATTCTACCCTGCAGAATATCATCTGTTTGGAAATTTTCTTTAAAAATGTGCAAGAAAAATGCATATACTGAGGCTACTAAAGTTATTGTTTGTGTAATAGATAGCTAATTTGTAAATAAGTCCTTACCCCCTTCATGACTCTATGCCATCTTATTTTATTGGTCCTAAAAGAGACTAGGATGGTATAGAACGTCCTTCAGGTAACCGCTCATCGCCACTTCCCATGATGAGCCGTGCTTGCATCCCACTACAAAACACTTTGAGTGGCCTCCAGTTTGACATGGGAAATATAGCTGACGCGAAAAGCGAGCACCAGCTACATTTTACTAAATGGCGGCGTGCTCAAACTTCTGGGTTCTGGTTTGCCACTGTGACATCACATGTGATGTCGGGAGGTCTCGTGAGTTTTTGGGGAGGGGGCAGGAACAAAACGCTTCTGGGATGCAAGCACCATGCATCACAAAGGGTTTAATAGCTGCCATACACTTAAATTGGCTATTTGGGGTGGCAATACTGGTAGACACCAACATTGTTCAAGGCTGACACTTACTGGGCTATGATGGATAATTTAATAATGTTCTATAACCCTTCACAGACCTTGCTATGGGCACTAGCGTTCTTGTCCGAAAACTGGACACACTGTTTTGTACAGTGGAAAAACTGGTATCATAGAAATTAAGGAAGTTACCGTAATTGCTGTGACAGATGCTTTGTGATGGCTATGTGTGCAGATAAGAACATTTAATAAAGCAGGCTTGCTTCTTTTTCTCAAGGCATACAGAATTCCCTCAGCAAACCCAGTGAGTTGTATTACAAAGGTTTACTACAGTTGCCACACAGGGCATTTCTAGTTTCATAGCTGCAAGGGGCATGCAAGTAGTTTAGGAGATGAGTTGATAATGCTCATGTGTGGAGAAAGGGTTCTGTTGGAAAATATCTGCAGAGCGACATTTTGCATTGGAAACAATAGCCTGATGTGTTCTACTGTTAATAAAATTACTTTCACTAACCACCGGGGGCAAGCTTAAAATATATTCAGAAGCTAAAAATGTTATTTAAAAGCTGCATACATTAATATGTTACAACAATCCTTCTTGATCTAACTGCACAGAGAGAAATCATGACAAAGGACTGCAATCACTCTACAACAAACACACAGACAGTCTGTGTCCGCATTAGAATACACACAACTTATCAATAAAGAGATGTAAATGTACACAGCTATTATTCTCAATGTCTCTTTAATGCATGGATCTGATGCAAAAACATTTTTACCTAACTTGCAATACCATCCACAAATTAAAAGATTGTTGTTTATTACTTTTGTGTACTTTTGTAGTTACCGTAGAGAAGAATTGTTTGGACAAGGCTCAGGATTTGGCATTAATAACAGTTCATTGGAACATATAGTAACACTGCAGCTATACTTTGCTATTTGAATCCACATGAGATGAGTTTTCCTTGAAATTAAATTTATAAAAATACAAAAAAACAAGGTGACACGATTTGATTGATTTTATAGTCCCAAACTCTTTCTGTATCTGTTTGTCAAAAGTATATATCCACCGACAAAATCTATTCTGTGACCCCACCGAGAGCAGAGGGTAATAAACTCTTTCCATGGTTTGGAGGACGCATTCTGTAACATGGTTTCATTATCAAGGCTTATTCAATTTCCTCTTGGTTTCACAAAGCTGATATCAGAGCTAAGCGATGTTACCACTGCTTTTTCATTAACTGTTATTGCTCCATTTTGTAGCACTTGTTATGCTACTTATCCACCAAGTGGGCCATTATTTGCAACTAGAAAATGCCACTGAACAAGAAGCCCTGTAAATCAAACGGTGAGTTGTCAGCAGATTTTTAAATATGTTTAACATTATTGTTCACTGTTTCTGTGAAAAGAGATTATGTGATTTGTCTCACCTAGCTATCTACCATTCCAAAATTCAGTATTAATTCAACAGATTTCATTGCAAGCCTTTACGGCAATCCCTGCATATTTACTATGCCTGCTTCCCCATTATTACGGGGTTAGTAGAAGTGAAGATAGGCTTTATGAATCTCACATCATGTCTCATTGATGTCACTAGCTGCCACTGCATTACCATAAACCGTTCAGAGAAATGTCTTAGCAAATCTATGTTACTTTGACTCATTAGACAGTCTTCGAGGCATTAAAATCCTTTTTCCTGTGGTTCGATGCGTGAGGACTGGTCCAAACTTGAAGTTACATACTGGAAATTGCATGTTCCCCTAACTGAATCTTAAATATACTCTTGCTTATATGCAGAGTGTCTGTCTGTAGAAGAACACCAGTGTGAAGGACCATGGAACCTTTTACTTAACCCCTTCCCGACCTTATGACGAGTTAACTCGTCATAAGAGCCGCACCATTAGCGACCTTATCACGAGTTAACTCGTCATGCAGTCTAGCCGGCGGTGCGATCCGTGCGCACTGCCAGCTAGTCTGCAATGGGTCCAGGACTAAGCCTCGCACCCGAGGCAAAGCTCCTGGACCCGATCGGTCGATTTCCGGGCATGTGATCGCGGTGATAACGTGATCACCGCGATAACATGCAAATTAGATGGCAAAGTCAGTGTGTTCACACACTGACTTTGCCTCTAAGAGTGACCTGTTAGTAAAAATAAATTAATTACATACACATAGGTCAAAAAAAAAAAAAAAATTAACCCTTTCATTGCTGATCACAGTTTTTAACTGTGATCAGTTTCCTTCCACTTTATGGCCCTCATTTAGTTTTTTTTAACAGATTTTTTTATTTTTTACAATTTATAAAGTTTTTTTAATAAATAAAGGTAATTTTAATATATTTATTTAATAAAATGTAACACCTGCATGCCTGTTGCATGATTTTTACTGATCTGACATCGCACTCTTCAGAGTTTTTTTTCTGTCTTTTTTGTTATGGGGGGTTTGGGAACCAATATTTTTCTTTTTTATTAGTTAGTTAATTAGGGGGGATAAGTGGGTTAGTGTTGCACTAGTTATGTAGCTTATTATTGGGAAAATAATGGGGGAAAACTTTTTTTTCTCAAACATTTCCTCTTTTATATGTATTTTTTAATACTAAAATGTAAATCATTTTTATGTATAGGGTATCAAAAGAAAGCTCTAACTGTCCTTTAAAAAACAACATATAACTTGTATGGGTACGTTAAATGAGAGAGAGAAAAATGATGTTTCAAAAACCGCGTATTAAAAATTGAAAAACGCTCTGGTCCTTGGCCCAGGAAAATCCCTGGTCCTTAAAGGGTTAAATAGTCCATCTCACATAGTCCAGTAAACATCCACCATGAACAAGAAATGTTGCTGCCTGCCTTAAACTCCTGCTATATTTTTGCGGCTGTGTTTTTTGAGTATATTTTGTGGCTGAGTGGTAGGAATAAAATAGGTAATATGTGCAAAAAGGTTAATTTTTTTTTATTTTAACAGATATTGTAAATGGAATGGCTGTACCTTTTCATTTATTTAAGTAGAAAACATTAAAAAGGACTACTATGAAAGGGAAAACGCCACCTGCCTGCTAAATTACTCTAACTTATACAGAAATATTAATTCATTCAATTTCCTTGCGTTATAAATTAATAAAGATTCAGGATGAAATAAAGAAAGTAATGAGACATAGCTATGTATTAATAATTGTGCGCACTTATTCGAGATTCCTACATAGAAACATAGAATGTGTCGGCAGATAAGAACCATTCGGTCCATCTAGTCTGCCCAATTTTTTTTTGGAGTACTTTTATTAGTCCCCCGTTCCCGGTCTTATAGCTAGGATAGCCTTGTGTCTATCCCACGCATGCTTAAAATCCTTGACTGTGTTTACCTCTACCACTTCTGCTGGCAGGCTATTCCATACATCCACTACCCTCTCAGTAAAGTAATACTTCCTGATATTACTTTTAAATCGTTGCCCCTCTAATTTAAGACTATGTCCTCTAGTTGTGGTAGTTTTTCTTCTTTTAAATATACATTCTTCCTTTACTGTGTTGATTCCCTTTATGTATTTAAATGTTTCTATCATATCCCCCCTGTTACGTCTTTCCTCCAAGCTATACATGTTAAGATGCTTTAACCTTTCCTGGTAAGTTTTATCCTTCAACCCATGAACCAGTTTAGTAGCCCTTCTCTGAACTTTCTCCAAAGTATCAATATCCTTCTGGAGATACGGTCTCCAGTATTGCGTACAATACTCCAAGTGAGGTCTCACCAGTGCTCTGTACAATGGCATGAGCACTTCCCTCTTCCTACTGCTAATACCTCTCCCTATGCAACCAAGCATTCTGCTAGCATTTCCTGCTGCTCTATTGCATTGCCTACCTACCTTCAAGTCCTCTGAAATTATTACTCCTAAATCCCTTTCCTCAGATGTTGAGGTTAGGACTGTACCAAATAGTCTATATTCTGCTTTTGGGTTTTTACAACCAAGGTGCATAATCTCATTTTTCTAGTTTAGCTAAATCATTTGCATTTGGCTTATCCCTCCATGAATATCAACCCTGCTACAAATCTTTGTATCATCAGCAAAAAGACATACTTTGCCAACAAGACCTTCTGTAATATCGCTAATAAAAATATTAAAGAGAATGGGTCCAAGTACAGATCCCTGAGGTACCCCACTAGTAACAAGACCTTGCATCGAATATACCCCATTGACTACAACCCTCTGTTGCCTGTCACTCAGCCATTGTCTAATCCATTCAACAATATTGAAATCCAAACTCAAAGATTTCAGTTTATTAATAAGCCTTCTATGTGCGAAAGTGTCAAAAGCCTTACTGAAATCTAGGTAAGCAATGTCTACTGCACCACCCTGATCTATTATTTTAGTCACCCAATCAAAAAAATCAATAAGATTAGTTTGGCATGATCTCCCTGAAGTAAACCCATGTTGTCTCTGATCTTGGAATCCAAGCGACTTTAGATGTTCAACAATCCTATTCTTTAACAAGGTTTCAATTATTTTCCCCACTACTGAAGTAAGACTTACTGGTCTATAGTTGCCCGCCTCCCTACTACCTTTCTTGTGAATGGGCACAATATTAGCTAATTTCCAATCTTCTGGAACTACTCCCGTTAACAATGATTGGTTAAATAAATCTGTTAACGGTTTTGCTAGTACACCACTAAGTTCTTTTAATAACTTTGGATGTATCCCATCAGGTCCCATCGACTTGTCTTTATTTTAGACAGCTGAAGTAAAACCTCTTCCTCTGTAAACTTACATGCATCAAAAGACTCATTAGTCTTTTTCCCTAAATGAGGTCCCTTACCCTCATTTTCATTTGTAAAAACTGAACAAAAATATTCATTAAGGCAGTCTGCTAAGCCCTTATCCTCTTCTACATAGCATCCTTCTTTTGTTTTTAATCTAACTAATCCGTGTTTTACTTTCCTTTTCTCATTTATGTACATAGATTATAAGGAACCAGTAACTATTACAGTGCCATTTACTATAAAAGGGAAACTATACACATCAACAGGTAGGTTTTCAGTGACATTTTCATCCAATACATTTGAAGTGACAAGTTTACTAAATATGAGCATTTCTTTAAAATGCCATTTTATTATTGCAGAACTATCATCAAAATAAAAAAGCTATGTTTATTTCATATATTGCATCAAGTGTAGGCATTTTAAATATAAATGCTTTAAAAACACATATTGAGAACTGTATTGAGAACCTTTTTGCTCCATATAGCTTGAGTGGATATGTTGTTTAGAACCTTGGGTCGGTCTCATGAGTCAGATGCAAGGAGTTCTGAACCAAAATGTCTGCCTCTTGATTGAGCTATACAAGCAAAAAGGGTATTTATTTGTATTCTTTAATTAAATTCATTTCTATTTAAATTGCCTACACTTTATACAATCTTTACATTTTTGCTGACAGTTGTCCTAGTGTTAACATTGAATTACGGTTATTGCGAGAGTTAGGGTGAAGAAAACAGAAACAACGTGTAAACATTGGATATGTTTAACCTCAGGACACATATTGGCATCTACTTGGCAGTGTTTTTTTTATTTGTGTTTGTAGATGTGCAAAACATTCTTCATGCAAAGTTTTTGTTAGCATATTTTATGATTTCTTTTATAGTAAATTATATAATATGATGAAAATAATGTTAACTTAAGAAAGTCCTTTCATGGTGATAAAATCAGTATTAAAATGTGTGGATTACATTAAATGAAAAAGAGGAAAACTGCAGCTAAACCATGCAGAAATATTAAAACTCACTGTCACAAAGGATCCAAAAAATTCCAAACAGTCTGGTTACTAAGAGGTAATGAATTTATTTAAGGTGAAATAAAAGTTCAGAGCCAGATTAAGTAATTAGCACACTGTGCTTATTTTGCCATTTTTATTTAAGTGAACTGCAAAGAAAAAGAGCCCCGTTAAAGTTATGTTAGACCTGTATTATCTATATGCCAACTACAGCAACAACATATTGTTTATATATTAAACTATGGATCTTAAAGAATTTTAAAAAAAAAAGGCCTAAATAAAAGGTGACCATCTAAGGAAAGAAAGGTTTTGCTAGTAAATATTCCTTCACATGAAACTTTTTATATTAATCAATAAAAATGTTATTGAGAAAATACATTGCTTCTTTTTATTTACCTTATCTGCAGCTGCACTGTACCCATATTGCACCCAAAGGACTTTCCATTGTACCTATATTGCACTTAGGGGCATTTCCACACAGACTTGCCATTTGCACCCATATTGCACCCCAGGACTTGCCACTGCAACCATATTGCACACATAGGACTTGTCATTGCACGCATACTGCACCCTAGGGCGTGCCATTGCACCCATATTAGACCCCAGGACTTGTAATGGAACCCATATTTCCCCCAATTACTTGCCAGGCATCCATATTTGCTGTATCCCTGTTAGTATAGTGGGGATGTCAGTGCACTTCCCAGGCTCACAGTCATCCTTTACAACTTTCTAAGCAAGTGCCAAGGCAGACAAGGAGGGATGCCTTTTGAGAGCACAGACATCCTTCTAGTAAGATCCAGGTCCAGGCCAAGTTATTATATTCATATGTTTAAGGACAATACAAAGACTTGTCTGGGAATTTCTTCACAAACTGATCTTTACAGGTGGCATAGGAGTTGTTCTTTAAGACTGGATAAAGTGAACAATCATAAACACCAAAACAGTTTCTTTACTGTCTGAGCAGTTTAACCCCTTAGTGACCGAGTGCTATGTTGCATTTGATGTGCCTTGAAGACAAGAATTCCATTATTTTTGTCATACGTTTACTGAACTGTGAATTTCTTTCTTTGTGTTCAGTCCACTCACACAAATTATATATAATTTTTTAAAGGACAGATATGGCTTTCATTTGATACTATTATTTTCATCATATGCTATCATTTACTATAAAAAAATAAATAAAATATGATGAAAATATGCCATAAATACACTTTTTCTAACTTTGACCTAATTTTTTTTTACACAATTACAAATGGTAAAAAAGACCCCGTCTATATATTTCTAATATTTGTCCTGAGTTTAGTAATACCAATGTTTCCTTGTTTGTCTATGTTTTATTTCAAGTAATAGGGCAATAAACAATATTAGTGTTTTTTTGTTTTCTAATCATTTTCTTCTACAGTGACTTTTTAACCCCAACCCTAAATTTACCCCAACTCTAAATTTACCCTAACCCTAAATCTACCCCCATCCCTTAATTTAACCCTTGTTATCATCCGAACCCCCCTGTAACCCTAATTATGACCCTAACCCTAGATCTAGGTTTAGTAGATCTAGGGTTAGCCTTTTCCATTTATTTATTTATTTTTTCTTTCAAACTGTAATATACTTAACTGCCTCTAGGGGCAGTCAAGTAGCGGTTTCAGAGCAACGGAAGAGATTTTTTTTCTCTCTCTTCTGTCGCTCTGTGCTGGGCACGCTGTATTGGAGGAGCATGCTCCGGAGCATCACCGGGTGATCGCGGTGCCCAGGGGGGCACAGAAGGTGATCAGCACAGAAGGTGATCAGCTTTCACTGCCTACATGTGTAACGTGCATACGATCACATTCGCGTTGATCGTATGTGCGCGCGGGGGGGGCTGAAAAGCTAAGGAGCGCACCACTACATGTAAACGGAGGACGTATATATACTCAAGGACCATGCTTTTCAGGACGTATATATATGTCCAAATGCGTTAAGGGGTTAAGTGTGGAATCATTGCTCAATGAAGTTGTTTGAGCATATTTAATCAATACATTAAAAAAAAACTGCTGGGTGCCTTTCTATCAAAAGCATACAGGTCAATAGAATTTAAAAGTTTCTGTTGAAACAGCCAACCAATCCAGAGTATTTGGAGTCAGAAAGTAATGAGGAAATTAGGATTATCTCTGTTTTATGGATTATTAAACACGGGCGTGTGAAAAGGATGAACTTGATGGACTACAAGTCTTTTTACAAACTAAGTAACTATGCAATCATAAATGCTTATGATAAAGCATATTATCATAAAGCATTTTGCAGAGTGGTACACAGTCTGCCCGCACAATTATGACCGCATTGCATTCTAACAAAAATCTCATAGGTCATCGTAACTTACTCAACATTATTGCTGAATAAAGCAGCTCACATCAGTACATTTAGTATATTTCTTTCTTCAGTTCATTATTTGCATCTTCAATGTTGCAATATTGAGCCACTAAAGATAGCAATATTTTTTTGCATAAAAGCCATCATTTCAAGAGACACTTGAAATTTACCTGAGATTTTTAAGAAGATTCCTTAGTGTCCAGCACAAAAAAATAAAATCATTTAGTTCTGTTTTAATACAAATTTTTTTTTGAAAACAAACAATGGATGATGATGTGGTGTGCCCAGAATCTTAAGATTACTGGAAAAATGTGAATACTATTTATTAAAAAGAAACAAGACAGTGTCTGATTATCCTATTTAATTTGATCTTTAATAATAATAATAATAATAACAATATAACTGTATTTCTTTTTTTAGTATACAGACAGAGAAAGACAGTGGCAACAATTTACAGAGCACTTGGCACAAGGCATGGAGGGGAGTTCTAAAATCATTTTGAAAAACGGACAGACCAATATATGAGGTAGAGGAAGCCCAACTCATACACTTACAAACTGGAAAGAGTGAGTCACAACAGGCAAATAAGACAGGTTTTTTAAGGGGTGTTCTAGTTGGATGAGCTATATGCCACATTGATTCACTGCGTTTGTAGTGACTGGGGGTAATACATATTTTAATGGAGGTGTGGGGCAGATGAGGTTTGTAGCAAATTAGATATGATGTGAACAAGATCGAGACTCTAAGAGCAGGAGAATACATACAACATACAAAACAGTCAAGGATGCTTAAATAAAAAAAAGAGAGAGATAACATACATGTATAGTGTAATAAGTCTTGTACTCCAAATATGACAAATCAAATTGAAGGAGATACTCTTTGTGAATAAGAGTGAGCAGATGTGCTCATATCCTTCTGCTCTGAGCACCAGCCAAAGAGATCCTCCTACAAATTAGCAGTACCTGAGACCACTAGGAGTAAGTGTTGGGAAGGTCCAGACCATTTGTTCTGTAAGGGGCCACAATGTTTAATGGTGCCCTTGCCTACACCATCTTATCCAATTTTTTCGATAAAACAGAGATCAGGGTAGACTCAAATTTTGCTTCAATACCTTTACAGCTTTCTTATTTAACCATAACATGTTCGACAAATTGCTCATATTTGAGACGGATTATTTTACAATGCTCCATTATATACTGCTCCATTCTTAGAATTTTAGAGCTTTCTTGCAACATCCATCTGCAGTAATGTCAACATCCATTTACTGCAGTTAGCCACGCCCTGCCCATTTCCTTATATAGGCAGTATTCTGACCACACCCACCCGATGTCCTTTATTAGTCCAGGGGCCGTATCACAAAGGCTTCAATGTATTTATAGGAGAGGCTTTTACTACTATGTCAGTTTGTGGACCCATCAGAAGCCAGGATGATCTCTTGGCAAAAAAACACCATGGATGCTCCAGTTGTGGCTGGATCCATTTTCCTTGGAAACTAATGCCTTAATTTTATATATATCCTTAGGTGATGAGAACATTGGATTGTGCCGTTGACTTGAGGATCTCCTGGACCTATCATCAGCGAGGATGATCAGGATGAGTTTGTGGCCATAGTGGGATGGCACAATGGTTTCAAGATAGATGTGTATAGTATGTTACAGAATAAGTTGTTTAAATTATAAATTATACAGCCCAGGGTTTAACAGCCGATCGCTGGTTTTAAGGGTCAGGAAGGAATTTTTCACCTGTTACTCAGGTTTTTTTTGCCTTCCTCTAGATCATTTGGCATGGATTGGTCTTCATAAATGTAATAATAAAGTACAATTTACACAGCCCTGATCCAGGGTTAGACAGCCGATCGCTGGTTTTCAGGGTCAGGAAGGAATTTTTTACCTGTTACTCAGGGTTTTTTTTTGCCTTCCTCTGGATCATTTGGCATGGTCTTTAAAAAATTAATAAAATCAAACTTTAACCCACGTGTTGTGTTTAGAAAAGGCCAATCCAGGGTTATACAATTGATTGCTGGTTTTCAGGGTCAGGAAGGAATTTTTTACTTGTTACGCAAGGTTTTTTGGCACATAGATGGCACTGGGAAGGTGTTTTTGCACAGAGATGGTACTGGGATGGTGTTTGGGCAAAGATATTGCACTGGGAAGGTGCGTTGGCACAGAGATGCCACTGGGAAGATGTTTTTGGTCAGAGATGACATTGGTAAGGTGTTTGGGCACAGAGATGGCACTGGTAAGGTATTTATGCACAGAGATGGCACTAGGATGGTGTTTGGGCACAACAATTGCACTGGGAAAGTATTTTTTGCAATGAGATGGCACTTGGAATGTGTTTTTGCACAGAGATGGAACTTTGGAATGGTGTTTGGGCACAGAGTTGGCACTGGGTAGGTGTTTCATCACAGAGATGGCACCGGGAAGGTATTTTTGCACACATATGGCACTGGGAAGGTATTTTTGCACAGGGATGGTACTGGGATGGTTTTTGGGCAAAGATATTGCACTGGGAAGGTGCGTTGGCACAGAGATGCCACTGGGAAGATGTTTTTGGTCAGAGATGACATTGGTAAGGTGTTTTTGGCACATAGATGGCACTGGGAAGGTGTTTTTGCACAGAGATGGTACTGGGATGGTGTTTGGGCAAAGATATTGCACTGGGAAGGAGCGTTGGCACAGAGATGCCACTGGGAAGATGTTTTTGGTCAGAGATGACATTGGTAAGGTGTTTGGGCACAGAGATGGCACTGGTAAGGTTATTTATGCACAGAGATGGCACTAGGATGGTGTTTGGGCACAACAATTGCACTGGGAAAGTATTTTTTGCAATGAGATGGCACTTGGAATGTGTTTTTGCACAGAGATGGAACTTTGGAATGGTGTTTGGGCACAGAGATGGCACTGGGTAGGTGTTTCATCACAGAGATGGCACCGGGAAGGTATTTTTGCACACAGATGGCACTGGGAAGGTGTTTTTGCACAGGTATGGCACTGGAAAGCTGTTTTTGTACAGAGATGGCACTGGGAAGGTATTTATGTACAGAAATGGCCCTGGGATGTATTTGGGCACAGAGATGGGATTGAAGGTCGATAGATTTCATCAAGTGCATGTTTCTTTTCATTAAAGTATTCCTATTTAAAAAATGTACAATTGATGCAATCTTTCGCCTACAGTTGATCTTAAAGGGTCCATGCCATCATGGAGTGTCCTGCGTATTAAGCATAAGATTGATAGAACATTCTGCTTCACGTTAATATATCTTCTATAGAGCAAGGACTATGCAGTTAGTCCAGGTGACTGATTTAATAGTACAGTGGAGAATTTTCAAAAATGCTTGGAGTTGAGGGTTAATGTTTTTTAATGTTAACGTCAGTGGTGAAAGAACCTGGAATCTTAATGGGCCATTCAGTTTATTAACAAAAACTTACCCAGGCCCCACCACTAAAAAAGGTGCAGAATTGGGGAGATAAAGAGCCCTCAATTCTACAGAGCAGCAGAAAATTATGTCCTGGGGCAAGTTGTATATTCCGGTGTAGTCCATTTTGCATATGCTGCCATAAAGTGATGTCATAAAACATAATTAAATCACATTATTCTCTTGATCTAAGCATAAACTTGGAATTCTGTTAACACAGTATATACACACATCACTTTATTATGTTCTATTCATAACACAAGGGATGATGTCTGGGTGATGGAGTACTTTTGTCCAATAATGGTATAACCATCTAGACCTCAGAGGCCCTATCACATCATACAATAAGGGCTCCCTTTACTGATACACCAGAGGAAATAACAAACAAGTAGCTAACCTAATATTTGTTTTAATCTACAAGGGATTCATTTCATGCATATGTTGCTCCACATCATTGGAGCTAGACTTGTGAGTAATCCTGATCCCCCCAAGTTGTTTGCCCCCTTGATATCCATACACACTGCACTATATATATTTTGTATTTTTAGTGCTGGGTCTGCAGTGTTTATCCCATTGTAAGTGTATTTTATTTACATGCACCGTGGTTTGGGGCCTGTTCACATGGGGTTTATGTTTCTTTTCCATGACCCAGAGACTAGCTGGTATTTACTGAGTACCTTGACATGCCAAAATACTTTATGATTAACTGCACCTTTTACGTACCGTGAAAGTATTACCTCTATTGGCTTTTCATAATATAAGCACAACACACAGTGTTGTGAAAAGCTAGTGTACATGCTTTTAGAGTAATAAAAGAGCAGTTATCGTTAAAATATTAAAGGGTCTACTCAATAAAGAAAGAATTGCAAGAAACTTAAGCATTCAGCAGAATTGGAGACACTTTCCAACTCGACTACTTTGGCCTTAAGTTTGAAATTGCTGTATCAGTTCCCTGCAATTCTCTCTTTATTGAGTAGACCATTTTAATAACCTGAAGTTTAGTATTATTACAGTTAGGCTGAAATATTGTTAATAAATAGCTGCATGGATTTTAATGAGGATATTATCATCTGGTAGTATTTAGTAGTACTTTGTTCTAATCTAAGACATCTTGGAAAGTATAGCTTTATGTAGATTTTTGAGATATGTTCTAGAGATTTTGCAGCAGGGGCCAGAGTCGTCATTAGGGTTGGTGTCCCCCGGTGCAGTAACTCATGGTGTCACCCGCTGGATCTCCTCCCGTACCAGACCACACAGAATCCGTAGTAATGCTTTTTGTAATAATGTTACTTGTAAATCATAATTCCTGTATATCAATGACTGTAATGGCAATACTAGTGACAATTGTAGTAGCAAATACATTCCATATACAATCATGGCCACTTTAAGACCATGGTGGGCCTGGACAAAGTCTTTAGCAGTGGGCCCCACTCAACCCAACTTTTATAAAGTCGCAATGTAAAAAACTGTATGTAACTGTAAACTTTTTATATTGTATGCAACTATTTTCATAGCCCATTCAACTATTTGTATATGTAATAAACATGTTATTGAAATTACATTTCTTGTTTTTATTCCAATATCTGCACCAACATTGCACCTAAAGGACTTAACACAACACCATACAGTATCCACAGAACTTGCCATGCACCTGTACTGCAAGCTTGTCCCCCGCCACCGCCCCCCCCCCCCCCCCCACCATGATTTCCGAAAAAAAATCCTGAGTGGCAAAATCCTGGCATATTGAGTGGCAAAATCCTGGCATATTAAGTGGCTAAATACTTGCATATTGAGTGGCTAAATCCTGGCATATTGAATGGCAAAATCCTGGCATTTTGAATGACTAAATCCTGGTATATTGAGTGACTAAATCTTGGCATATTGAGTGGCAAAATCCTGGCATATTGAGTGGCTAAATCCTGGCATATTGTGTGGCTAAATCCTGGAATATTGAATGGCTAAATATTGGCATATTGAGTGGCAAAATCCTAGCATATTGAGTGGCTAAATCATACTGGCATTTTAATTGGCTAAATAATACTGGCATATTATGGGGCAAATTGTCTGTGGCTTATTAATGGCAAAAAAAATACTGGCATTTTATTGGGCAAAATAATAATGGCATATTATTGGGCAAATTGGCTGTCACTTAATAAAATAACACTGGCATATTAATGACAAAATAATACTGGCATACTAATGGGTAAGTATCTGTGTGTCTGTGTGTATGTGACTACATGTGATTGTGTGTATGTGCTCTTGTCTGGCTCCTAGATTTTTTAGCTGGCTCCTAAAAGTCAGTTAACTTTGTCAAGCCCTGATTCAATGGCCAAACGGTGGCATATTTTAATAGGCAAAGTGACTGTTGCATATTTTAATGGCAAAGTGACTGTGGCATGTTAATTTGTACCTGACAGTGGCTTATTTTAATTGGCAAGTGATGCTGTGGTATCACTGTTTATCAAGTCTTTGCATGCTGCACTGATAATAACTAAGCTCCTCCACTTCATGACATTATCAAAAAGAGGCGCGGCGCAGCATGGACGACAGTAAAAGTATGCCCCCCCCGAAAAAAATTCTGTGGATGCACATGCCGGCAGCACAAACCGTAAGCCAGAGCGCATCTGCTGAATGCAGCTTACGGGCTGCTGCACACATAACTGTGCATATCGGCCAGTGGGGGCACCTTTAACCTGTCGGGCCAGGGCATTTGCCCACTTTGACCATTTCTTAAAGCGGCCCTGTATGCAATATATAATTTGCATAAGTTGTCCTGCACACTGACTTCCACAGTACCACAATTATATTTATAGGTGCATAATCAGAGGCATCAGATATCAAAAAAGAGGTACACTTCCAAAGCAATGTAATTGTATTCAATGTTTTAAGCCATATCACAGAATGTCCCACAGAGTCTGGTCCACCATAACTCTCATTGTTATAGACTGAGCAGACAGAGCATAACTGTAGACTGAGCCAGACACAGAAGGTTGTATAGAATAACTCCCATCACATAGTGAGCCAGGCACTGAAAGTAGTACAGTGTAACTCCCATCGTTATATAGTGATCCATACACTGAGAGTGGTACAACATAACTTCTATATTTACAGACTGAGACAGAAATAGACAGTGGTACAGTATAGATCTCTTGATTATATAGTTACACTGACAATGATACAGTATAACTTCCATCATTATTTAGTGAGTCAGACACTGACAGTGAAACAGCAAAATTACCATCAATATATAATGCGGGAGACATTGACAGTGGTAAAGCAAAGCTCCCATCATTATACAGTGAGACAGACACTGATGGGGGTACAGCATAACTCTCATCATCATATTTATAGCCAGACATTGACAGTGGTACAACATAACTCCCATAACTGTAAACTTAGCTAGACAAAGAAGGTTGTATAGTATAACTCCCATCATCACATGCTGCCAAGTAGAGGATGCCAATACCCAAGTCTCATTTCCTGGTGGCCATGGTGACCTAGCGTCCGGGCTTTGTCAAGACCTACATTATTACTCCCATCTTTATATAGTGAGTCTTACACTGACATGTGTACAGTATAATTCCCATCACTATATAGTGACGCAGACACTGACAATGGTAAAGCAAAAATCCCATCATTATAGACTGAGCCAGACACAAACAGTGGTACAGCATAAATATTTTGCGAGATAGACAAATACAGTAGAGTTGTACAGTGTAACTCCCAATACATACTGCTGCAATGAACTAAACTCCCTATAATGCTCAGCCAGCACCATAAAAGACTTGGCTGGCTGGGCATAATGAGGTTCGCTGTCAATACCAGATAATTATGGGTACTACAGGTCTCATGATGCTCAACCAGGAAAATCAACCAGATTATGCCAGCTAAGTATAATGGGAAGTGTCATCAAATAGCAGTAGGAAAACTGGTTAAGGGTGCCCCCGTCAGCCCAATGTGCCTACCCCCGGCCCATATGACTGTCTCACATGAAGACAGTCATGTGGGCAGCCACAGAAGAGACAACCGGGAACACAGAGCAGCCAAGAGGTGAGTACTGGAGAAGGAGGGTGGCATATTATTGGGCACATTTTCTTTGGATTATTAATGGGCAAAATAATACTGGCATATTATTGGGAAAATTGGCTGTGGCATATTAATGGGCAAAATAATACTGGCATAAAAATGGGGAAATTGGCTGTGGCATATTAATGGGCAAAATAATACTGGCATATCATTGCGAAAATTGGATGTGGCTTATTAATGGGCAAAATAATAATGGCATATCATTGGGCAAATTGGATGTGGCTTATTAATGGGCAAAATAATACTGGCATATTATTGGGCAAATTGGATGTGGCTTATTAATGGCACAATACTACTGGCATATTACTGGCAAAATGGCTGTGGCATTTTAATGGACAAATTGGCTGTAGCATATTAATGGCAAAATAACACTGGCATATTAATGGACAAGCTGTGACATATTTAATAGGCAACCTGACTGTTGCATTTGTTAATGACAAATTGACTATGGCATTTTAATTAGTACCTGACAGTGGCTTATTTTAATTGACAAATTGAATATGGCATGTTCTGTAGGGCAAAATAACATGTACTATGGGGGAAAGTGGCACTGTGGCTTGTTTTGCAGGAGCAGTTCTGTGAGACAAAATGACACTGTGGTATATTCTGTGGGGAAAATTGACACTGTGGCATACCAAATTGTGTGGGTGCAATATGAGTTCAAGCCAAGCGCTGTGGGTGCAATATAGGTGCATAGCAAGTGCTGTGGGTGCTGTATGGTGCTGTGTTAAGTCCCTTTAGGTGCAATGTGGGTGCAGAAAAAGGGAATAAAAACAAGAAATGAAATTTTTCAATAACAGTTTTATAACATATACAAATAGTTAAATGTAATTTGAAAATACTTGCATATAATATTACAAAGTTTACATTTACATACAGTTTTTTACAATGCGACTTTAGAAAAATTGAGGGGGGGGGGGGGGGGGGGGGCACTGCTAAAGACTTTGCTCAGGGCCCAGTAGGTTCTTAAAGCGGCCCTGATGGGAGATATAGGTATTACTCATGTGTTAATAAATAGTAATGTCACATAGCAGCAATATCATGCCCTTTTTAGCAACAACTGAGTTTGATGATGAATTCAACAATCAGATCAAAATAAGAAAAAGGAGCTGCTGGTAGAATCCTTCTCCTCTCCCTGATGTTATCTCCTCTCATGCATCAGGCTGGGGGGTGGGGATATGATAAATATCTCCTTGCTCTCCTTTGAATGGGTGTATGTGTACAATGACTGACAGCAGCAGGTCAGTGCTGGAAGAGACAGAGACCTGCTGCATCGGACTGTGTGGGCTCCTTGTTATTCAGGGACCACATGAAAATAGTGCAGAATAATTTTATTTCTGTGTATAGTCAGTGGATGGCCCCCCGGCCGCCCCTCCCCCTCCAACCCCCCCGGCACCCTGCCACTCGTTGAGTAGTGCTCTCCCCATCATAGATAGACCACTGGGAGCTGTAGTGCATGTAGAAAAAAATAAACGCAGAGCTACAGAGGACTTCAGCTTTGGGTGTCACCCCCACTGAGGGTATCACCTGGTGCTGTCCGCACATGTAGTACAGCACTGCTCACTACAAAATGAACAACAATGTGAGATCTTTGCATAAAATGCCTTTATTTTATTTATTTACAAAATCAAAACTTCATATGTATAATATAACTTGTATATAGAATCACCAATAGCATTTTTCATTTCCACAAGTCACACTTTTGTATTATTTTAACTGCCCTGGGTTCTGCACATTAAAAATAGCACCTAATATGAAATGTAGCTGTACAGAGTGAATAAAGCAAAACTATAACCACCCTGTGACTAAAATGAGAGAACATCCTTTAATTTATTAAAGACAATCTAGATAATTAGCTGAATGCCAGTGATATGAGTATTTTACAGTTTTACATTAAATACCGCCTGTTTGCATATCTATCTCTACCTCATGCAACAAACTGTAATTATTGTAAGGAATATAAATAAGGTATGCTTACCTTGAGATGACTGTGTGTCTATAAATTTTTTTATCAAAGCATCAGTAGTTTGGGTGTAAAGGCTGAGAGCATATTTCAAAGATTGCAACTCTGGGCTTTTCTCCAAGAAATTCTTTTTCAGACCACTTCCTCCAGCATGAAAGTATTGCTAAGGCAAAAACAGAGATTAGGGATGGAAGACTTTATTAAGGAGTAACTAACCAAACGATTAAACAAGCAAGTAAAGCCGGGGAAAGAGGGGGGGGGGGGTTATGGGAGGAATGCATCACTGGAAATGTTACAATCCTATGCACATTAAACCTTAAACAAATGATATAAAAATAAACATGTTTTTCAGTTTATATATGCTACTGACTAAGGCAGGCATGAGAGACATAGTGGAGGCAGCAGATTCCCCAATACGGTGGATTCAAAGAAATGTGTCAACATTTCAAGCACATGGATGGACATGTACTTGCATTGGAAGCAGAGTCACAGATACTGGAAGACACTGTAGACCCCTAGACACACATATACAGGGAAGGGAATCCCACATTTACACCTTACAACAGCTGGAAACACTGGATAACCGAGTGGGAGGTGTAACATCCGTGTTTTGAGGGATTAATGAGAAGGTCTCAGTGGAGGAAAACATCCCCTAACATCATGTAAATAGCAAGGGTGGTGATAGTGCAGAGGCAGAAGGGCCATAAAACTCCCCCCCATGCTATGCACCTTACACTGCTATGCTGACGAAGAAGCTTCACTGAAATCCTAGAAGAATGTGGCACCCTTAATAGTGAAGGGAATAAAAATAACTCTCTTTTGCAGAACAGTCCCGTACCACACTGCAAGTGCGATGAGCTCTAAGACCCATCACAACAGTCTTACGATCAGCAAAAGTATCCCTGGAGCATTCCATTTGCTTTGCAAGCAATGAAGGACACCAGGAGTCACTTCCTGAGACATCTTATGGACCTACTAAGATTTTTAAGTTGCCTTGGTCTACCTAACATTGAGGTCCCTGAGCGTGGCCTGCTTGTGTAATTTGGTAATAGCTTAGAGCTCCAGATGTCTCAAACAATAGCTTTTTCACTGTTATCGTTGGTAATGTTTGTGGTTCATATCGTAGCAAATTGGCTTGAATTATAGATATTAACATGTCTCCCATTCTCCTTGTGACTTTGCACAAAGAGTATTACTGTAGAAGGACACAGTCAGTACCAACACATCCTTGGATTCAGGAAGGCCTACACTGCCCTGTCAGCTACGCACGACAATGAGAGGACACAACCATTGATGCTACTATGCTGAACTCAGTGATCCCAGAGCTAGTAATATCATGGCATACTACTTATTTAAATGAAGCTTCTTCTAATGTGTACTGTGCATACGGCAACATCACAAGGACAGGACCGAAAACTGACGAGCAATTTATGCTTCCAAGAGCAGCCTATTGTGGCAGTAACACAAACCACTAGACGGAACCAGAGATGTGATTAGTTAGCCCTTACAAGAGCTTTAGCGTGATCTGCTCTAAATTCACTAGACGATACCAGTGTTAGAGTTAAGTAAAAATGACAATTTATTACTGGAACAGCACACATATATACATAATTAGATCAACAGTGGATTAGCATACAATACTAGGGGGAGACCACTGTAGTTCCCCACTAGGTCCAGTCATTACATTTGTAGAGGCATGCAATGATCATAACTATACAATGGACATAGCTGTACCCTGTTTTTATACAGAGTGGATTGGGAGTGCAGTCCTGCTTCCTAAAGGAGCTCAACTGGTGAAACATGCTAATGTCCAACATTTCACACAAGAAAATCAGTAACCATTTTTTTTAGTGTTTCTTCAATAAATTAATAATACAAATATATAATAATAATTTCCGCCTCAAGTGGCCTTTTGTCTCTGTTAAAAGATCTCTTTCATGTATCATTTAAAGCATATTTTATCACATAAAAGAGGAAGACATGATGCACTAAGGGAGAGAGAAAGAAAATGTAGGTGATCACACACAAAATAAAGTTATCTGTGGCAGAAGATGATGAAGTAACTGCAAAAGTAATCTGAAAGCTTGAAGGTATAGATTAAAAAGGGAAACTCAATAGTCACAGAATTCAGCAAACATCAGGGTAAGTTTCATAGTAGGCGAAAAGTTGTGTAACAACATTTTATTCCTATTCAAAATCAGTCCAGTAGACTTAACAACAATAACATGCTCAATTGATATTTTATCCATTAGAAGGTGTTAATTAATTAATTAATTTCTATCATTACATTTGATGCAAAAATGATGAGGAAATGATGCCGCAATAGACATCGGAGACATGGCAAGTGGCAGAGGGGCATTTTCCCCCTGGGTACTCTCTAATAGTACTCAATAGGTTGGGGCTGCACCACTTTTTACTAGTAAATGCCATCATTAGGTTATGATAGAAAGCCTCGGCGTCAGGTGTGCTCTGTACTTTTGACCTACACAGTGTTAATATCTCGTACCTTATCAATCAGCAGATCTGATTTACCTGCCTATTTTCTGTCTATCTTGAATGATAACAGGTGGGCTGATGAAGCTGCACTATGGGCCATTAAATTGTTTTTGCCCCCAGGTTAAATGTTGCCAGCTCTCCCTTAACAATAGATACATGTAATGCTGTGTAAGCACGCAAAGGCTCTGCTTGACCGATTGCTTGAAAAGGTAGACAAATGTTCTAATTTCCTCTCCATTTTGTTTATGATTGCAAAGTAGTGATGTAAGGGTTAATGTAAAATGGTATTTTCTTGCTACAATATAATGTTGAAAATGCATTATCTTGTGAGAGGCATGTAAGCCATACATTATTCATAGTTAAGGTGCAAATCATAGAAAACTCTTTAAAATTAACTGATACCATTACAATTTCAATCTTTGATTCCACTGATAAAAAAATAAGCTGTTAGATTCTTTTCCTAACCCAGTTTTGGTGATAAATAATTCAGTTTGAACCAATGTGGAAGCTAGATCTATTTCGCCAATTTGCCCTTCAAAGCTTATTTTCATTTATTCACCACCCCTTACACTCCTTTACATTCTGATGGCATATAACTTTTCAGTATCACATTAATTAAAATATGACTCCCTTTCCAAGTATCATTTCTCACTTGATTTGCTTTTCTTACAACAGAAAGGTTATTATTCTTTACGCATCTTGCACACTTATATTCTAAAAGGGAAACTGGCAGTAACAGTTCACAAATTAGAGAATTACAGGTTCAGACCATTTGTTGTTGAGATTGGTTCTTTATTTTATTTAAAGTGTATCTATTGTCAGAATGTATTATAATAAACAGTATTTACATGTAAACACAGCCTTAAGTAATGCATTCAAATTTTCTGTATGGTAATCAACACATACAATTATATGGTGTTCAGATTTTCAATTCCATTGTCATGTGACACAGCTGAGAATGACATGTGACCTTGGAATGCTGGTTCTAGCCCTTGTCCAGTGGGAAAGAGGATAGACGTTTGTGTAATACAGTTTGAGTAATGCATGATTGAAGAGAATAATTACTTTCTCACAGGTAATGATAAACAACCAAACAGAAATGTGTGTCTTCTAGGTTTAACAAGATTTGTAAGAGAAGTGACCAGTTGATAATTGTAGTGAGGGGGCCTGGGTTGGCCTTAGGGGTAAGTCCTGGATGCCATCTGGGTGTTGGAGTAAGTCCTGGGTGCCACCTGGTTCTGGGGTAAGACCCAGGTGCTGGGGCATATTCTGTGGGTGCAATCTGGGGAAAGTCATGTGTTTACAATTTGGGTGCGAGGGTAAGTTCTAGTTGCAATCTGGGTGTTGGATAAGTGCTGTGTGCATGCTGGGCAAGTTCTATGTATGCCATTTTTGTGCTCTGGCAAGAACTTTGGGTGCAATGTGGGTGCTGTTTTACAAAGACAATAACCATAGTGACCTCCTTTGTAGCCAAGGGGCAGATTAAAATGAACTACTTATTTTGTTTTTTATTTTGCTTTTTAGGTAATCAAAGTGTAAGTATTCCTAAGATGCCACCTAGGCCTTCCAGCAGCGGGAGATCAATGACAACTGAGATCAATACCGTGTGCATATTAATTTAATATTATTATATAATCTCTGCTGTTTCTCTAGTGTGTACAAAGGTACATTTTCTAGCCATTCTTCATAAGTAAAACTTAGGAGTAAAAGAGTGTAAGGGTTCATAATAATATGCTCAAATGAATGAATTATGTGGTGCATTAAATAACAAAAATATTGAATACTGACTAACCTAGCAACTGGGAAATCAGATTACATAATAACGTGCATAACAACAGTAATGTTTTCAAATAATTTGGTTAGGGAATCGCAACAAATAATGTGAAACTTAAGGCTACGTTAAAAAAATCACAGTGAAATTAAAGATGAAGTGTGCTAGTCTTCAATTGATATAATCGTAGTGGTGTGTGCGACTGTGAAAAAAAGGCAGTGTGTATAAAACAAAAATAATGTAACATGGTGGAATATATGTAATCTCATTTTAATACATGTAAGTTATTTATAGTCATCAAAATAACAAAACAAAAATGTTTTTTTTTTTCCATGGGTTCAAAATTCCCAATATCAATATAGCTGGGTGGCCCAATAGCCATTTATGTAACCCATGGGCATCAAGCAGAGCAGACATATATTACTCTTAAAACTTGAATTCTGAAAAGAAAATTGATGTCTCGGACCGTAGATTTTCTCGCCTACATAGGATATGAAATCCCTTTTTCCTAGAGCATCACAGTAAGGTACATATATTGCTGCCTATGAGCACTGGCATGGAGCACTTAAAGTGTCACATGCAACAGAGTTATCACACTAGTGATTTGATAGAAATAGAAGATCCTAGGAGATTGATTTGTTCTTTCTCCGGGATGAATAAAATAGTAACAACTGAATGTAGATGTGTATATATTTTCCATGGAAAAAAGAAGGAAAAAAAATCCCTTATTTTACCATGAGCCACTATCACACGAGATTTGGGGTTACTGAGATCACACAGATTACATCAGCTATTTCCCCATTCATCTTTCAGTTTACCTGATTCTGAAATAAAATGAAGATTCATTTTTATTTGAAAACTGGAACTAAGAGAGTAATGTCATATTTGTCATATAAAGGTTTAAACCATCATGTATCCTAATGCTATGAAAGGGCTGACAGTAAATGCAGTGTTGTACGCATTATTATTTCTCAACGGAGTAGTTCTTGCCCTGGAGATAACATTGTCATGTTTCTTGCGTCAGGAAAGAAGATGAAGGGATTTGCTGCAGGTAACAAGGACCAGCTTGAATGATGCTAATCTGCTTCTGGACTTGAGCTTTCCCCCTGTTTATTTATGGGCTGTGTTAATTCTCCCCATGTTTTTTTTTTTTCAACAAAAATATAGATTTTGAATAATAATTTTTAATAAGCTCATAGAATGGGAAATATTTTCTTATGGAGTTCAAGTTATCAAGGGCTTATCTGCTACAATAGATATATTAAAAGTCAGGTTATAGCCACATTGTCAGGACCCAGCTGTGCCCCATGTTCAAATATATGTCTCTAGCATTTATGAAAAACAGGGAAAAAAATTATAAAATGTCAGTTTAAAGGAATGCTCCATTTTTGGCATGCTCAGTTTAAATGCATTGTTGTCTGTGCACAGAGAAAAGCATAGGACCGACGCAAATTTGGCAAGACAAAGCCCCCAAAAAGGGACTGTTCCAGCGAATTCAAAACTGTTGATAACTATGCAATGGTTGACATGGTATGATGCAATTAGTGTACTGCCCTCAGCCAATCTGCTGAGGTTGTCAGAGGAAACATTTAAGATGAGAAACTAAAGCTGTGCCTCAACTGGTAACTCTCTTGCCAGTTTACACCTCCGTTAATATAGGCCGTTCTATGCCGTTCTAAATCACAGGTGCCTAGACACAAGTGATGCCGCGAGGTATAATGAGTTTTCAGCAGGAACCCATAGGGTCTATTAAGACCTTGTTTGAGTCTCTTCCACTGTGTCCAGGGCTACCGATCACCTTGTGGCCAGGGCAAGGAACACAAAAACAAGATTTTGGTACTTGTGTTTTCTCTGACTATGCGTCATGAAGGGGTTAAATAAAAATATTGTCCATTTTGTAATCAACATAATATTTACTGCTGCCTCAATATAATCTGGCAGTGCCCCTCCCGAGATCAGACTCTGGATCTGCCCCTGGATGAGTATTTGTTATTCTGTATCAACTCCTTTTCAAATTATAGCCATGACAATAAAAAAACATGTTGTTACACTGATATATAACACCAAATGTATCCGACAACACAGGATATCTGTGTACATTTATAGCAATGTGACATTTCAGAAAGCTGACTGGTTTATCTGTACTGCGCACAGGAAGGATTACATCACATAAACCATGATTTATGGTTTAGAAATCAAAATATAGTTTGATTAAAGGTTTATAACCCTAATACTCAATGTGCAGATCCAATTTTTTGTCTGCTTCTGACATCTATAGTGCCAGCTACAGATGCTTTTTATTTTCATTCTTTTTATAAATCCCAAATATTCCTTTAATGCTGAGAAACCACAAGATATATTAAACATGGCTCTTCTTTCTCAAGGCAACTTTTAAATGCATAATGAAAAGGATTTGATCAATCATGGCATTCTCATTAAGTAGCATAAAAGTGCTTTAGAGCCAGCAGTTTTATATTTAGTGATACCCAGCTTGCAGAATCGTTTTAATGTTTCTAAACGGTCTTAAAATTGATGGAATCCCAACAATACCTTAATGGTGGCAAGTACGACTTCCATGATGGAGCACTGTCGCGGCGTAAGGCTCCGAGCTTCCTCTCGGATTACATGGTCCTGAAAATGAAAAATGCATGTTTTAAATCTACTACATTTTCAAAAAGATTTCTCCATGCTTCCAAAATCATGAACCATTATTGTAATGTAGATTTATATGGGTAAAAAAAATTCAATGCATATTACTTCAACTCCATTTTTTAAAGAATGGAGATTCAAACTCTTTTCTTAAAGACTTCTTCGTTTAACAATTTCAGAAATATGTAAAACTTTAAAGTGAAAAATATGCTGTATAATCATAGATTAGTAACTGTTTTATGCATGGTTGATGTCACGAATCAAGTAATCATCCACTTGCACCTCCAGCACTTTTACAAACTGCCAGGGTGCTGGTACCAGAGACACAATGGGGTAGAACTCTAGATAGCAAGTAGATACTAAACAGGATCAAGAAATCGGGTGCTTCTTTGAACTCTTAAGTGGTAATGAGACAATACAATATATTGATATGTTTTAATCATAAATACTAAAGAAAAATATTATTTTTATCATTATTTTTGGATACAGTTGATATCCACATGATTCCTATAAATACATAATTTCCTATAAAGTGTTTCTGCACCAGGAGCCTTAACGGCCATGTACTGCCACTGCCTTCAAGCAAGAGGTCAAGGCGATTTCTGAAGGTCCAGTGCATGTGATCTATCACAGGCGGAGATGTTTTTGTTACTGCCTCGTTCACAATTCTCCACAGGATATCAAATTGAAGTGCAGGAAACCACAATTACTTCTGAAGTGCAAGTAACAAAAAAAGCAGGGGAAGAGATTATCCAAACTATGAACCTTCTAAATATTATGGCCTAGTCAAGGCTGCAAACCTTATTGTTAAGTCATCGAGCGGAACTTCTTTTCTTATAACAATGTTTTATTTGTTGCTGTGTAACTGTACAAAAAAAGGTACAAATAAAAGTCTTAAAATCTTTGAAATTGTGATGAAGATTAAACATTGTTTGCAGGAAAAGGTATACAAACGTATATCATTTTGTGAACATAAATGACAAATTATTTTGGAAAGTTTTCTAACTCTGCAGTTTAGATGAAAAGGGGTTTCTCTAAATTACACAGCAGGAATGCAAGACCTGGGACTATACCGTACTTGTGCAATATTTTGCAAAACAATTCATTGAATGCTTGGTCAATTTTAAACATACATATAGATGTATCTTTTTTTCAAATTGAAAGAATGACCTGTATCTGTGTTATTTATTATTCCCAGTTGGAAGTATTGCCTCTTGCCTAAAGCATATTGCAAGGCAGAATAACCCAATCAGGATCAATTATATATTGATCCACACCATAAATGTAGTTTAAAGTGTTCAGAGAATCTCAGTCTCACCAACAGATACTATTTACTATTCATAATTAGTTTAACGCAAAGTGGTGATATTGCCATTTTTCAAACAAAATAAAATAAATCTAGACATTTGCTAAGATCTTACTACACTATAGAATAGTATTTGTGGAACATTGTAAACCTCTAAAAGCATCATTTAAATCAATGTATGCCACGTCTATGTGGCACACAATTATATTATTGTTAGATACACCAATATTAAAAAATATTAAAGGTACCCTGTCAACCAAAACATTGCTTATACTGTTAATGTAGAGAATAACAAAATTATGAAAATGTATTCAAATGTATTAGAAGAATAGCAAGCAAATATTTAAATAAAAAAGATACAATTGTGGAAAATGCTGGTTTGATATGCAGATTACACATTTCCCAATGAAAATGAGTTATTTTGCAAGTCACTAGTGATGTCATAAACAGGAGACACCACAGACATAGTTAAAACTTATTTTTCTCAGATGTTATGCATCTGCTTGCAAGTCTGCTTACACAATGTGTGTGTGTGTGTATATATATATATATATATATATATATATATATATATATATATATATATATATATATATAAATACATATACATATACATATATATTTCTATAGATTCACAGAATAAACAATGTTTAGGTTGATAGAGTCCCTTTAAGCACATTGTCTCTTTCCATGAAATAGCCTTTAGAGGCACATATCTTATGAGTGTTACATGGAAAAATCAGTTCAATAGAGAAAAAGGGGAGTATATTGCTAATGCACCAAAGTGTGTGTCTAGAACAGTAAAGTTTACTGAATTAATAGATGTGGTATAGTTAATACTGTGTATCAGATTAAACATGCACGGGATAGGTATAAGGCTACCATAGATAAAAGATAAGGCCAGCAGGGACTAATGAAACTTTTCTGATTTTTTGGCAGAAATTGGGCAGTCAAGATGGGACTTATTATTGGTTGATTAACACTGACAATTTGCAGTTGACTTGAATGTGTGGCCTGGTCTAGGAAGGGACTAGTTTCCCCCTTTATTTCATTGTACTGAAACAAAATACTTAGCACTTTTGACATATTCTCATCCACCTTCTCCACTTTTGGCATGCTCTCTACTAGATCTCTGAAGGTGTGCTGTTGTATCTGGCAGCAAGACGTTAGCAGCAGATCATTTTAGTCCTGTAGTTGTGAGGTGGGGCCTTCGTGGATCGGACTTGTTTGTCCAGCATATCCCATATGAGATACTCAATTGGATTTAGAGCTGGGGAATTTGGAGACCAAGTCACACCTTGAACTTGTTGTTGTGTTACTAAACCTATTCCTGAAACATTTTTGCTTTGTGGTAGGGTGCATTATCCTGCTTAAAGATGCCAATTCCATAGGGGAATAATGTTTCCATTAAAGGGTGTACATGATCTGCAACAATCCTTAGATAGGTGGTATGTGTCCATAATGTAAAGGTTGATCAGTGTATATACTAAAAAAAAATTCAAATGGACTGTGTGAGGCTACTACAGGTGTTGTGTAATTTTTAAATATATACACACTCTATATGTATTTTGTAATAAAGAAAATATGTATTAGTTTGTATGCAAATAAGTGAAACAAGCCTTCAATAAACTGCTGTATGCAAGAAAATGTGCAAATAAAGAGCAAAAACAAAAAAGTAAGTAAAATAGTGATTAGCACACACCAAATGGCCTAAAAAGAAACCAAAGATGTGTTGTATACTTGTGTATGATGTGTGGATTTTCCCTATAGGAAATAACATCTGCACATGTATTATAAGAAAAAGTCCATCACATTATAAAAGTAAATAGCTGTAACATTATGACTTGGGTCTCATGTGATTCAGAGCACAAATTCTGCTTAGTAAAAACAGAACATAATAAGGAAGGTAAGCTACATAATTCAACTGCATAAGTCAATAAGTAGTGCCCTGTTATATTTATATAGAAATCAAAAGAACAAATTGACTTATCATGTTTTGCTACTGGCAGAAGACAAGTTGATCCCATGGGGAAACCATATGAACTTTCTGAACTATAGTGTGTACAGTAATGCAGAACACATTTTTTTTAGAAGCAGCTCTAGCACTTTCATAAAATGAGTACAATATATATCAAAATACTTCTGGTCCCAAGCATTTCAGATAAGGGATACTCAACCTGTTACATAGAAACATAGAAACATAGAATGTGTCGGCAGATAAGAACCATTCGGTCCATCTAGTCTGCCCAATTTTTTTTGAGTACTTTTATTAGTCCCCCGTTCCCGGTCTTATAGCTAGGATAGCCTTGTGTCTATCCCACGCATGCTTAAAATCCTTGACTGTGTTTACATCTACCACTTCTGCTGGCAGGCTATTCCATACATCCACTACCCTCTCAGTAAAGTAGTTACTGTTACTCTGTTATATAATTTTAGTAGATATTCACCACAAATCTAAATAGTTTAACCAATTTCGCCTGTTTGCTACAAGTACATCATTTACCCACATTGGTTGAGTCAATTATTTGTAGCTTTGTAGAAATATAGTGGATATATCTGCAATGCCAATTAAATGACACATACATGAACTCAATGGCCACTTTACATAAATAGCTAAACAGCAGATATTATGCAACTTGGTATATAAAGCATGCAGCATGGTCAACAGACGTATTCGTATAAGTAACTTTGGCTATGGTATGATTGTGGTGGGTCCATTATTTCAGGTCATAGCAGAATGGCAAGAGTCTTTTAAGTTGACATAAAGGGCACAAATACTTTAATATATTAACATGTCCCTGTGATCTCCTCTATGTAGGAGAAAATAAGAACTAATCAACTATTAAAACCAAACCTACATTTTGATGAATGTAACCATTCATTGACTGATCTGAAATTCCAAGTCATAGAACAACTGTTTACACCTAAGCGAGGAGGGAATGGATGATGGATCCATGAGCTTGATATTTTATCCCTGAAAGGACTAAATAGAGATTGCCATCCCTGTGAATATATATTTACAAAATATTTGGTTTAATTAGACATGCTTTTCGTCATATTTCTAAAAAGATGAACATGATTAATTCAATTATTTTTAAAAATTGAAATATGACATTAATATTATTTCAGGTGATGTTGAATAATTAATTTTCCTGTAAATCCATTAATTTGGGTATTGTTCAGTCTTTCAGATTTTTCCACCTGATAGCACAGCTGTGACTGTCATCTCAGGATACAGCTGTTCCCGTTTGTCTATAATTTTTTTCCTTTTTTGACTGTTGTTTTTTTTTTTTTTTTTTTAAGAGCAGCTGTGTTTTCAGACCCAGTCTACAATCATCCTTTGCAGTTTAGCGGTTCATATGTATTATGACTTGATTGGTTCTAAAGGAGTCTAGGGTTTTTTAATCTTTGTACACTCTTTGTATTTTGTGAGTATAATGTGAGAAATGTATTCTATTTGAAATCTAAATGGTCTTGTGAGATTATAAACACACAAATCAGAAAGGAATTGTTTATTAAAAGTAAAAAAACATGCTTAAATAATATATATTTTCTTGTGTGACAGGAACAATTAGATTTTCACTTAGCATATGCTATTATTTGGGTCATTATGTGTTTTAATACTAAATATATGACATGGATTGTATTATATATGTATGTTATGCAATATAAACATTGACTGTATTGGTTGCACTGTAATTGTTTCATACTTGATTTGCACTTGGGCGTGTTGCCCCGCCCATGTCAAGACCATTTTTTATCAATATTTCACTGAGTTCACTTGAAAAAGTACTTTTGGTTGAACGGTTGTCACTTTGAAGGTTAAAATCCCCTCGCCTTTGAAGTGCTGAGTAATCTTTTTTTTTTTTATTAATATATCAAAATTTCTAAACATAAATACAGACAATAACGTACATGGACATATCATAAAAAATATCTGATATAGGTCATCCATACCTACATACATACAACATAGATCAACAGTTCTCTGCGATTATAAACTACATGTAGGCATCTGCTTCTGTTGTTGATCTTACAGAGCCTGGATCTTTTACTCATATTTATTTTCTGTAATTAATGTACTATTTTATCAATCCATCTTGCATTATTACACCCCCTTGAGATCTACTCTCCCTGATATACTGCTAATACCCCATAGTACTTCTGCCTTCTTAACCCGTTGATCTGATCCGAAGTGCTGGGTAATCTTGTCACTATAGTACTCTGTAACAACACTACTCTCTGTACACACAGACATGTTTCAAGTTCACACCTCTTACACAACAAATATGTTATCATCTGTAGCCTCTCACTCATTATCAGAGCTCAAGGATTAATTAGGATTCACCTAACTCAAAATAGAATGTTGCATGTAAGATGTAGTATTCCTAACAGCAAAGAGAATCTTATACAGCATACAAATAAGCTGAGTGCCAAATGAAGTAATATTGTTTTGAAATATAAAATACACTGAATAGAGATTATTATAGCTTATTTTAAAAAATAAAATCTGTTGATCACTCGTGTTTATAAGGAAGAAATAATCGAACATTATAGAGAACAAGACCACAAAAAGTTACTATGGCAGGGGATTAGATAGTGATTTAACTATATAATATTACCTTTAATTTAGACAACTGTCCAAGGTCTTTAGCTGCACTGAAAATCATTTGAGCCCCCTAGAGAAAAAAGCAGACAACACATTCATCATGAAAATGTATGCAGTGGAATATTAATGAAAACAATACATGTTGTACGTAACCCATGTATTACCAGAGGGTGAGTAACATTATAAGGTGTATTCATATCAACAGTGAATTGTGGTGAAAAGACAACTGCATTGCAAAAACAAGGTATTAATGCCTGAGTTTGGGAACTTGTCTGTAACAACTTCATGGCTCACACCCAAAGATTGCCACACTTCCAAAGCACATCAGAACGTGGCCTTGCCTTATCTTGCGTCTCAGTGACATTTACACACGGGGCGGGCATTCTCAGTGACAAGTTTAAAAAGACAGCATTTCTGATACACTTTATTATGGTGTGGTCCTATACTGCCCATTCTCACATTGGTCCTATACTGCTCATTCTCACATTGTTTATTTGATACTGAACTTGGCTTGACTGACTAACTGCTATCCTGATATTGAAACTGGATCGTATGACCACCCGCTCTGCTATATTGATCCGACATTTCTGACTGTTAGACCAATTCTACTGTGCTCTTCTACACCTATAGCTGTCACTTATTTTGTGCCTAATCTTGGTTCGCTGGTATCTCTGAGGATCCATGGCCCAACTTACCTTGGGGCTCAACCCTGGGGAAAAGTCAGTAAAGGTGATACACTCCCTACTGTACCTAGCGTTCTGTTGGAGAGGGCACACGCGACAAAAGTTTCCAGTTTTATAAAGGCAATTAGCACAGCAATCAGTCAGTGTCAAGCCCATGGTGAATAAAACAGTTTGGTACTGTGTAACGTGATTTGAGTTACAAATCACAATGTGGAATAAAATAGGAGAGAGAGTGCAGGAGATCACATATTGTCCTTATTAGAGGACGCACGTTTTACCCTAAGTTAGTGTCTTCACTTTTGGGTGTGGTCTATAATCATGGTTTATGCATTACCCCCCCTCCAAGAATCTTCCAGACCCCCCTCGCCGATGCAGGTGCTTAACAAAAGTAGATTTCAGTCTGAAAGCATGAGGAGCGCGAGGCAGCAGTTACTGAGGTCTGCATGTGTTAAACTTAAACACCTGCATCGTCAAGGGGAGAGAGATACAACGAGTATGGACGAGGGGGCTCCTAAAGATACAATGAGGGGGGAGGAAACAAGAGAGACAGAGCCCAGAAGAGGTCCTGTGTGGAATGCCTGGAGATAACACACTGACAGCTGTGCTGTTTGTCTTTACTGTATTAGGGACACGTGAGAAGTCCTACTCAGCACCCATAGTTTTTCAAGTGCTGCCCCTCACCTGAGCTTTATTATCATCCCAGTTCAGCTATTAACGTAACAAGAGTACATTGTCTTAAATTAGAGCAAAGGTTTAAAAGTACTTACTTTACTGAGAGGGTCTTAGATGCATGGAATAACTTTCCATCATGGTGTTAAAGGTCAATACAGTGCATGAGTTTAAGCATGCAGGGGATAGACATAAGGCTATCCTAGATATAAGAAAAGGCCAGGGACTAATGAAAATATTCATTTTCTTTTTCTTTTAGGTAAGCCAAATGTTTCTTATTTGCTGACATATCCTATGTTTCTATGTATTTTTGCCACACTAAACAAAGATAAACGTTCATGTCACTGCTATGTAGTCGTAGCATCTCACTCATTTAATATTGTATAACGTCTATCCACATATAGTTGGCTAGACATATACGTGGAGCAGTACAGCCCCCATAAATATACAGTTCACCAGACAAAACAGAACTTCTGTTATTAAAGTGGTCAGCCACTGATGGTGGTACAGTATAGCTTCTACCAGTATAGCGCAGCATGGCTCCTATTTGACAGATATTGTGTAGTACAGCTTTGATTAATATATAGTAAGCCAAACACAGATGTATATAGATGTTTTTTGGTATAATAGTTGTCAGTTCAACACAATTCACAACACAAAGTAAAGAAATAATTGCTCAACCCTCTGTCACTAAAACAGTTAAATCGAGAAATTCATAAATGATTGGCAACTATCTCAAAATGTAATATACTCATAACTAGTCAAATCAAATATTTAATAAAAAATAAGCATTCTCCTGGTTCTTGAGGGTGTGTGTCTTATTGGAATATGAAGTTTTAGGAAAGAAAAATAAGCCATATATCATATTAAACCAAACTGGGAAAAGTGGCTAAACACCAAGAGAAAAGTATGAACAATTAAATCTAGGAGAGTGCACAAGAAATAATTATAGAAATAAAGTGGTTCAATAATTGGCAGTAGTGTAGTGCATGATATTATGTCAATTGAAGATTTATGACTAACTCTTACATGGCCTAGGATAGTGTAACCTTTTTTTTCCACACAGATGGGGCATAAAATAATTCTAATGGACAGAATAATTATATACTGGAAAATTGCAAAGTGATTATTTGAAGAAGGCAAGGCTGTGACACAGAGATGGATTTGTTTCCTGTTCAGTTTATAATAGGGACTACTCCCAAACAAATAAATAAATAATGATGAATTTGTACAGAAAGCCAAGGGCTGTGAACAGCACCAACGGGAATTCAGTACTTCACATAACTGAGGATGGGTTAATGAGGAGAAAATTGCAGCACAGTGAGTAATATAGAAATGTGCCACTAAAGACCACGTGGGATTTTCTTGTGAGTTACAGAACTCCTGGACTGGTGACTGTGCATTGTAACAGCACGTTATATGAAATGGTTATAGTGAAGCAAAAATCTAGTTAACTGGATTTAGAGCTTCTTGCTAGAAATGCTATGGTATTTTTGGGGAGGGGAGGTCCAGATATTAGGATCCTGGGTGTACTACTGAGATGGATCATGAAATCTCTATTTAAGGAGCACAGTTTAGGCCACCACACACTAATACATGCCAAGCAAGGCACATCATTTTGTGCAAAGGATGTAAACTGGTGTTTTTGGGGTGCAAATAGTATTGTACGCTCAGTGCATGGTTTTAATGAAACTACCAAATTCTTAGAACGCCCAGTATAAAATAAATGTCGGCATAATTATACACACTGACATGCACAGAGGCAACAATAACAATTGTGGCACTCATGTTTTTGCCAACTACATGTTGGCCAATACAACTCATCTTGTTTATAATTTCACAGATTGAAGGTTGAGCTAAAATGTTTTTGTTTTTTTACCCTGATCTGAAACATTAGTTGATACTTTTGCACTTTGAAAAGGAAAACCTCTCATTACTACTAATCCTAGGAGATTAGACTTCATATTGTATTTTTCTGCACATATTACCGTATATTATATTGCTGCACATTCTATTTGGATTCTATTTTGTATCTTTCATTTTAAAACACTTCTATATGCCAATTATAAAATTTGGTAGCTTTGACCACATAAAGCTACTATTTACATGCTCTTTGGATACACAAAAGGGAAACCAATCCAAAATGTGTCAGGATGCTATAAACCGATACTACCCTTTTGTGCTAACCATCTGCTTAGCCTCCAACAACAATGTAATTTTAACGTGTTGTATCAGAATTACCCTAATAACTGTAATTACTAGTGTGTTTTGGCAGCTTCACATGGAACAATGTGTATGGCTGTGTATCACTGCAGATGACAAAATTATCAGATACGCTCCTATAATAGATACAAACAAATTGAATGTCCTAATTATTCCATTTTGAGAAATGGCTGGAAAAGAAAAACAGGACTAAAGTCAGCTGTGTATATTATGTAGGCCAGAAAACAGAATACACATGTAGGCATGATAAGAGGTTTTTATATCATTATTGTTACAGATAAGCCACCCCTATAAACAAATGTTCTGATTTAGAAAGAAACCAAGTTCTTTCATTTCACCCTTTGTACTGTATAGACAATGATGTTCAGGTCACTGGGATATTTTCTGTTAAATCAACCAGGTGAAACAAGTCTGGTCCATGTTTTTCACTGTATGCATTTTGAAATACTAATGTCAAATGGTGGTGTAGTCAGCTCATGTGCTATGTGATTTAACACCTTACACATTTTTGTTCCTACTGTCTAAGTCTAAGAACATTGGTTAATAAACACAATAACTGTACTTCAAAAAAAAAAATCTACTAGTTCTAACACTGTAGTACTGAAAACAATATACATTTTTTATATTGCCCATTTTTTGAATGCACATTTTTCACTGAATAGATCTGTCTAGCAAATGTATCTTAGTAGCTGCCAGTTCTAACACTACAGTGTAGAAAAATATGCATATTTTTTATTTAAAAAAACCTGTTAATTTTCATTCAGTGATTATTTATTAACAGAAGCAATATTAAGCCATTAAGGGACCAATGACCCTCCATGCTGTCGTGTCTTTTTGCACTAAAGATGTGGTGATGACATAGAACATCCTCCGTTAAAATGAGCGGCGGATGCAATCAATGATTACTTCCACCGTTCAGGCAGTGTTCTTGTAATGCCTCGATGTTGAAGCATTAAGCAACACTTAAATTTGCTGCCCAATTAGCAGAGCGATCATAGGTGCAAAATGCTACTTTTAATTATTGCCCTATAACATGCAAAAAAACAACAGAAAACAGGTAAACAATGGGTATTTCTAAACTCAGGACAATCTAATTAGCAGGTTTTTTTTAGATGTGTAAAATATTTTCCATGGAAAAGTTAATTTTTTTTAATGTTAAATTTCATATGATCAATATAATGGTATCTAAATATTTTCAATCCCCAAAAAATAATATATAGCTTGTGTGGGTGCAGTAAATGAGGAACATTACAGTTAAACACAAACGCAATATAAAGTGTACAAACAGCCTGTGTCCTGAATTGTACAACATTCCAAAAACAGTTATGCTCTCTGTCACAACTGTTTCCTTTGCCAATCAAAATGATTTTTCAATTCACAGTGTTCTGCAGTTCGTAATGTCAGATTTGCAATCCTTGGTTTTCTAAATCCCAGATCATATGGATTGCGAACTCATGTTATATAACATAGTTGAGAAATTTTTTTGTTGTAAAGTAAAGTTTTTCGAAGACGATTGCAAGATCTCAGATAATTAAATTCATGTTAGGCAGTCAAATGTGCTAAATTTGTGTGTGCTATAGCACACTTTCACAGTACTCACTAAATTATTGAATGTAGCCTTTAAGATACATGAGGATGCGTCTCTGAAAAGGTCAAGTAGACTAGCTTGCATCTTAATCTGATCATCTTCTGACTAGTTATGAATCTTCCTAGGTGTGATTTACGTTCATTGAAAAAGGCTGTCTCCTGTGTATGTCCTATGCAACAACATATTGAACGGTATTACTCTGAAATAGAAGTAAGCAATCAATAGAAACCATGTCCCTGCAACTTACTCAACATTGTATTTTCTGTTGTGTGGATGTATATTCATGTATTGATCAAGGGAATGTAAGGTTTCTGACAGCATTGATGTTAATGCTTTGACCCTAATTTCTACATGTTCAATCCAATGTCTAATGGGCACCTTATCCATTCTAAGGTTCTGTGCATTAAAGATAATGGCCATACATCAAGAAAACTAATCACTGAGAGATAATGAATTGTTACAGTACTTACAGTCTGATCTGTTAGGGGTGGTAGTACAATTTGTTTTTCGATTTTACTTAGAACCAACTTCCACAGTTCTTTCAGTACGCGTTTCAAAACGGTTTTCTCACATATTTTGGCTGAGACGGATAACCTGAAACAGAACAGTGCACACTATTAAACACCTATATATATTTTTTTTCATGAAACTTCAACAAGTTTTGAAGCCACTACACAGTAGGGTTAAAAATGCCCTTCTTCGAACCATAAACTTTATGTGAAAAAAAATAATACAGGCTAAAGATTTGAAAGCTGTAATTTTTAATGCACCAATAACATACTGACAACTGCTATGGCAGAAGGGTCTTACCTTCACTTGACATTGATATGCCAGACTAGAGGATGCTTAGTACGTAATGTGGAAGTAAAAAAAAAAGCTAGTTTTTTTTCATAAATATATTGCCACATTAAGATACATTTAAAAAAAAAAATGAATTTGCTTTCTACCATTAACACTGTAATGGTAGATATTAAATATTAGAAGCTTTTTATTTTTACATGATTGCTTTGCTTCAGATCATTTCCTGACTCTCCAGTGCACTTCTATAATGTTTAAGCCCTTAACAACATGTGACATGCCAGGCACTTTACGCACAAACATGCTGTTTGTGATAACTGACGTGCATGGCACCTCATGCAGTGAAACAAGCATAGGAATCGATAAACAGTCGCTTCGTATTCTAAGTGGGTGTGCCTACAATGCCTCAATATCAAGGCATCCAGCAACAACTAAATTTGGCCCAGGAGTGCACCATATTCAGAGGCAGCATTCTTTGCCAATATGGCACTGCCATTTTGTGTCCATGAGCTTCGGAAGTGATCAGTGATCACTTCTGTCACTCAGGGGCAGCCAGCAAAAAAAAAAAAAGAGACTATTAATAAACTAAGATCTTGGGTTATGGTTAAAATGGGTAGCATTAGAGTTAAATTAGGGCTAGTGCTAGGGTTAGGGTTAGGTTTGGGGTTAAAGATTTACTGTAAATGAGAAAGAGAACAATTACAGTTAAACACAAACAACACTGATGTGTAAAAACAGCCATTGTCCAAAAATGTTCTAGAAGTCCAGTCATTTAAGAGTTAAATACTTACAAATTGCAAACATCAGGTCAGTGGCAGATTTTCATCTATAAGACCTCTCTGTGTTGACAAATTTTCTCCTCATTTCATTAATAATTTTGTAGTTTTGGACATTTTTGTCAGTAAATGTTACGTACTGATACATACTTTGTCAGCCAACTGCTCATGCACAGTTGTGCTCACAGATACAATTGCAACTGACTAAGAATGTATTGCTACACAGCATTTTAAATCCTGATTAATGACCATTTACAAGGGTTATATGAAAAATACTGAATTGAGGTGTATTTAGAAAAATGAACATGAATTATTGAATGAATTATTTTTACCTATGGCATTTCACCTGTTAAACATATTTAACCCTGAAGGAAAGACTAGGTTTAGATCACCCTATCTATCCCTACTGTTGAATTAAACATGCATGTAGCAATTAAGAAAGTGCCACTGCAGAATATAAAACTTGGCCCCTGGAGTCAAACTAGGTTTCTGACTCCATTTTGTAAATGCCAGCACTGAAGGACATAGTTTTAATGGGTCTCCTGTGGTATAATGAAAACTTGGAGTTAAATCTATAAGAAAAGGCAGTGTATCCCTTAATAACTGTTGCCCGTGTGTACTGAAGGTATTACAGATCTTGTGGCTGCATCTTCCTAGACATGCATGTATGGGTAGAAAGCATGTGAGCTAAAATTCGACTTTGGAGGTCAACTTTCATTTGGCACCCGAATTAGTCTCA
Organism: Pelodytes ibericus; assembly: GCA_036172795.1. Classification (NCBI taxonomy): domain Eukaryota; kingdom Metazoa; phylum Chordata; class Amphibia; order Anura; family Pelodytidae; genus Pelodytes; species Pelodytes ibericus. The sequence continues at coordinate 160,406,711 of CM069858.1, forward strand.
AAAATAGCTGCAATCATTTTGCCTCCCATTACTTTCGATGAGGAAAAATCAAACTCGGATGCCAAATTTTAGTCTCAAAATGAAAGTCGACCTCCAAAGTTGAATTTTAGTTAATAGACCCATTTGTTTTACAAAATAGCATGACATGGCTTCTTAAACATACACTCAGGAGACTTACACTACACTACATAATGTAATTTCTAACAACAAATATATTTAAATAGAAACATAGAAACATAGAATGTGTCGGCAGATAAGAATCATTCAGCCCATCTAGTCTGCCCAATTTTTCTAAATACTTTTATTAGTCCCCAGTTCCCGGTCTTATGGCTAGGATAGCCTTGTGCCTATCCCACGCATGCTTAAACTCCTTCACTGTGCTTACCTCTACAACTTCTACTGGAACGCTTTTCCATACATCCACTACCCTCTCAGTAAAGTAATACTTCCTGATATTATTTTTAAATTGTTGCCCCTCTAATTTAAGACTATGTCCTCTAGTTGTGGTAGTTTTTCTTCTTTTAAGAACTAAGTAAATATAATGCAATATATTTACAATACAGAGGGTCATATTTTTAAATATAACTGTTGGAATATAAAATAAATGTATATCCAACATGTTTATAAGACAGCAAGTATTTTGGAAAACATAAGTTGCATGTAAGGAACATACTGTTTTCCCTTTCATTTAATGCAGAATGGTTCTGCTCTCTTGTTCCCATTAATTTCTTTTTAAGACTTTAAGACACTGTGGGCTGATGAGCAGTAAGGCTTCAAACATAATGAGCAATACATGGAGATAGCCATATAAATAAATGTTGTGCTGTAAAACTGACATGTAGTTACAATTAGGACAGAGTACTGGTCTTCCAAGGTGACATGCTGGCAATAAACCCTCTTCATTAATCATGGTTTAGTTGAACAGGAAAGGAGAGAAAAAAAAACCCTGATACATGCACATTAAGTATTATAAGTGGTAAACATATTTACCATATTAGAATGCATATTATTCGGAAGATTAACAACTGATGGGTGTGCACACTATTTTTTTTTTTTTTTTAATTCTTTATTTTTCAAAAGTTTACATTTTTAGTATATAACGAGAAATAATCAAAACATTGTGTCAAAAACACATAATGCGGTGTGTTGTGAAATAATAAAATACAAAACAATACAATTCTTTGATTCTTTGAGATCATGTGTGTAAAGTAATAAAATAAATAGTAATAAACAAACAAACAAAAAAGGGGGAAGGGGGGAATGAGGAGACAAGAAGGATAATTTAGCTAGATAAGAAATGAACACTAAGGGGGTCATGTACTAAACAAGTGCAGTGGGAAAAAAGTAGGTAAACATGAGTAAGAAGCAATTTGCAACTATTTGTAACATTTTGCGCCTCTTTAATTTATTTTTATTTAGCGTGCATTTTTCCAGTTGCGATAATAAATTGTGATTAGATTTGCACATGCTAAAGAGTTTTGTGAATATTTTGTGAAAAATAATTCTTATTTGCATGTGAAAATTCCCCCAGCTTTTAGAAGTGCTATCAAAAGAGGTAGAACAAATATTCGCAAAACTGCCTGTTTTTATTCGCAATTATGCCTGTTTTTATTTCCAATTTGCTCGTATGTACTATTTGAGTGTTAAATGTTTAGTACATTTCAATAGGAGCAAAGCACAAAAATAGTTTTGCACATAAAATATATTTGCGTTTTTTTAGTACATGCCGTCATAAGGGGTATAGTGGGGCTATTCCGTAGTGCAGAATAATTTTTAATACCTCGTATTAAAGCAGGAGAGTAGTGAAATGTAAATTTAATGCTAATAGGTATTGTAGTAGTCAATATTTGGAATGTTGACCATCCTGGGACTTTCTAAAACAATTAGATGTAGGCCCAGTGATTATCTAACTCTGTCTTTCACTTTGGGCACTGGTCTGATATCTGCATTGCAAGATTATAATGATGTTAATGTCTTTAACGCTATTTATGAGAAGTTCTCTACAAACTATCTTTGTAAGTATTATATTTTCTGAGCTTTTGGGCAGCAGTCCTTCTGTCTGGAGTTGTTGGATATGTTTGTAGCTGTTGCTATCTAGACATATTAAAGTTTGCTAATGATGTTGGATATCCTGTATTCCAGCACGTTATAGACCACATAGGACTATTTCATACCTCTCATTGTGTCCCACTGCTGTGGGCATGGCTTGTGATGTTAAGTTTTAGCACAACTGTGTATCCACAGTATTCGTTCTCTAGTGTCCAAAACACTGGAGAATACAATTGGGACTGCAGGATGGTGGTTGCGTATCATGAGGTAAACAATATGACCCCATTCATATTGGGGCTACATGGTATCACCCATAAACTTAGACCCATGGCTGGAAACCAGTGTGATTGGCATCTTGAAAAAGCAGATTTGATAACAGTGTTGTGTACTATTATGGTGCAATGTCATGAAACTGTTCAAGATGGGTGTCAGGTGGGGTGCATAGGGTTATCTTTGATCCATGGTGAGTAAATATCACAAAGATGCCCCGTGTGTCCAAATGTGTCTACTATTTAGAGAAGTTAACAGGCTCCATAGCTAAAAGTGCAGTTTTAACTTAGAAAACAAAGTTCTAAATTGTATATAAGAATTTGTGTATGTTATAGCAGAAATATTTGTGTATTTAGATCACCTTTACTATGTAGTCCAAATTATTGATGAAAAAGAACATATCATAAAATATTATTAGTTTTCAGAAATGCTTAAATTCACTTTACTGGGTGCCAGCAAAGGGAGAACATGGTCCACGCAGTACATTATCGCACAGCCACTAGTGAGTGGTGTGTATTCCACTGTTTATTGATAAGTACCTATACCATAGTATAAAGATATTCCTGTTATCAGACAATGCTGAAGCATGCTTGGCAAGCTATTGCTACTTTCATGGTACATTGTGATACATCTTATCATATTGACTATATTGTGGATTATGGAGGCTAAAGTTTACCTCATTGTAAAACCATGCGTTCCTTGATAGCTACTACTGAATGCTTCTATAGAGAGAACAAATATCATGCTACAGAGGAAAAGATACTAACGTTTTATCCAGAAAATCCATGAGAGGCCGGAGGACAATTTCTGCATCGACTGCTGCGCTGTTCCTGTTTGCAGATGCATTTCCATTCCCTCTCATCTGGTTTAATTCCATGCTCATTTGTCTTACACAATCCTCAATAACACTCTGGAAACTGGAAACAGAAGAATGTGGTACGCATATTTTAAAACCGCAAAATACAAGACAGACAGGAAGAAAACAGATTGTTAAGATGGTTATTCATGGAAGCCATATTTCCCATTACAATTCATGTTCACACGCTGTCATATACAAAATCATACGTGTCAAGAATGATCCCTTTACCTTTCGACTCTTAGGACATTAGAACAGGACAAGTATTTTCTTCTTCTTACTTGCTTTACCGTGAAAGGGTCTCTATCACTTACATTTTGTACTGAGGATGCATAAGGTAAATGTGCAATAATATAATACATATTACATAAGTTATAAAAATAAATAAATATACCATAACAATAATGAATATCTTGCCCTGATCCATCATGATCTACCCAAAGTAAATAACAAACTTGTGGGGATCACTCCACATAGCTATGAAAGGGATTATCGCAAGAAAATTGAGACAGTAAAGTAAAATAGTAAGCAACAAGTAAAGGCACTCTGTGGAAATACAATCACATTTGGGAGAGTTGGAACAATCTAGATACATTTTAAAGGCAAAAAAGGAATTTCGCATCTCCTTAAAAAGCGTTCACTGGAATATCACTTGGACAGGGCTGAAATCTCCAAAATTGCAGTAGCCTAGTCTGTCTTTTGTTTTGTGCTTTTACCAGTTCTCTTTGAATTTAACAATATCATTGGCCCAAAGGTTTATGGATATATGTTTTTTTAAATGCTAAAAATAAATACATGAATAGCATGCTGTATCTTAATTTAAACTATGCTTTTGTTACCTTCCTTATCTTGCTTCCTTCCTCCACATAGTTGTCTTACAATATTAATTTACACACCATTACACTTAATAATATAATTATATAACATTTTATATAACATTTCCAGTTAATAAAAATTATACAATAAATGATAAATAAAGCAAAGCACTAACACAAAGCATTGATTGGCATTTTGTTTTTTTTAAATTCTCCACATTATAAACAATATTTGATGATAGTTGTCCTTTAAGAATAAGATGTGAAATATATATTTTCTTGGGGTATCCTTTCCTTCCTTCCCAATATTACATTATTATCCTGCCTCTTCACTGTAATTCTGACACAAAATATTTCTTTAATAGGTGATTTTGTCTGGATCTGAGTCGCATGTGTGCTATGTCTCTCATTCTTTTTCAGGGCTCACAGCAGTGTTAATTTCGTTGACTAATAATTTTCGTTTTTGTCAACTGCATGTTTTCAGTGACTAAAACAAAACATTAACTAAATAAAAAACTAAGTTAATAGGACTAAAATTATAACTAAAATCGATGCGACTAAAATGTTAGGGAGGGACTACTGCATTAACCTATTTGGACTTCTGGTTCCCATGGACCTCTGCAAAATCTCAGTCCCCTTACTATCTGAAGCCGGATTGGCTGAGACACGGACTCCCTGTGCCTGTCTGCCCCCTCGAACAACACCCTGCCAACTGCATTGGAAGAGGATACTCCTCCATCTGATTTACCTGGTACTGTCATGTGAGTGTTTCCCTCCCATCTCCCTAGCAAATTAACTTAAGACTACGTAACTGTCTTCTCAGAGCTGTTCCCTCCCTCGCTACTGGAGATTTATTCAACTAAAATCTACTTGTCGACTAAAACTAGACTAAATTTAAAACAATTCAGATGAACAAAATACGACTATACTAAAATGGCATGTTAGTAATATGACTAAAACTAAATCAAAATGTTCCGTCAAAATTAACACTTGTTCACGGAACCAAGCATGCCCAACGCATTTAAACCAACTTTTTTGTGTGATACTCAAGAGATCTATAGCACAAAAATAATCACATCTTGGATGTCCATTGAGCAAACCCTTTTGATTCAGCGGGACAGTTGACAAATTACGTTTCAAGTTGTGTGTACCCCAACACAAATAGCGTTAAAAAGGATGGATTTCAGACACACTGAGAATGTGGGAATTAAATATCTCTGGTGAGAGGTAACATAATAAGTAGGCTCTGTGGAATATGGTGGCACTTTACAGAAAAGGCAATAATATTATAAGACTATACAGATTGCGAAATGATGAAGTACATTTTTTTAAATTCTTTTTCATTTTAATTAAGAATCTGAAAATGTATTGGGTCATAACAACAGCATTTATGTATCATAGTGAAAGAACACAACCAAAATGATTTTGTTTCCTTTGTCCAGTCTTATAACTTTATTTGTGTTACTTTTGTGCATACGCCTGACATTTTATTTTACATACTATAGTATGGCTTATGTTATATCCAAGACAAATTATGATTAATAGAAGCATTACAATGGATAGTATAGTTGAGAGTGACGATCTGTGTAAGGAATGGGCAGCCAGTGGATCAGATAAGGCTCTCCAATATTGATTTTTGAGCAGTCCCTATCCTGACTAAAAAATCCATAGGATTTATTGTTTTGCTTCATAAAAATAATGTCTGCCCCCCACAAATTAAACTTCTTGTTTGCAGCGCTCTACTTTAAATAGTTGGCCAAAATAGTTTTCTCCTTTAGAATTGCTTACCTTGCACCAAATGTAGTACTTAGTTCATCCAGCACTGAACTCAGTTTCATCTGAAGCTCTTTCAGCATCGCACTCGCGTCAAGGTCCAACTGTAGAGAACAACATGTGTTGTAACATTAAGTATATATTAAATAACAATAGTGTTTCAATGGATTACCAATGGTGACCAAAATAAAATATGACAACCCGTCACATCTCTTGCCATTGCACCCACAGCACCTGATTGCACCCATATAACTTGCCCCATCTCCTATTGGACTCACAGGACTTGCCCCCAGCACCCATTGGATTCACAGGACATGCTCCAGTACCCATTGCACTCACATTACTTGTCCTCAGCACTCATTGGACTCACATAAGCTGCCAGAAGACTGCACTCACAGGAGAAGCTCTAGTGCCTGATCTGTGCTCCTCACGCATCTTAGCAGGTCTGAGTATCAGAAGATCGCATGACCCCCAAAGCTCTGATGTGCGGGAGTGCAAGGCATACAAAGAAGATGTCTGTGCACTTGGGCAGAGCACAGACATCACCTGCCATCCCTCCTCACAGAGGGCTGGTGAGGGAAGATCCTTTAGATCTCCCAAGCCTGTGCCTCTGCGAGTTTGCGGGTAGCAGTTTTAATCTTTTAAAAATAAAGACAGACATTTAAATGGACTGCCTAGTTCCCAAAATACATCTTCCAAATATTAACACATTAATGTGCTTTCAAAGTACGTAAATACATGTTTTACATTCTACATTGCTTAAAATACAAACTACTTTCAGCTAGATGAAATTGTGAAATTACAGCAGTTTGCAAGAAGCCAGGACTGCCCCCACACTAGCTTAATAAAAGTAATTCCTTTTTTTTTGCTGCAGGAACCAATAAGAATAATTTAATTTAAATTAATGGAATTCCCTGTCTCTCTAGTGATGTCATCAGACAATGTGTTGCACTGTTAAGAGATCCTACTATGTACTAGAGGAAGTTTATCACAGTCCACACAATGTATTCAATCTGAGGAGCAGAGGAAGTGACTTTATACCCTCAGTGTCTATATAATCAGTGCTGCCGCACCTGCAGTAAACATGCAGAGTAACCAGAGTCATCTTGCACCAAAGTAAGTTTGGGGACTAGACCCTCCCTTAAAGTCCTCAAAAAGAGGACATGTCTAGGGGAAAGAGGACAGATGATATCCTTACCCCTTTCAAATTAGCTCTGATGAGGCCTAAGGAAGAATAAAATGAACATCTGGAATTTGTGGCTTCTCCTTTCTCCTATATATATATATATATATATATATATATATATATATATATATATATGGAAACATTTAAAATATATCTATATTTCCCATTTTGTTCAATTGTTCATAAGCTAAGCCATTCAATCTATTTAATTTTTTTGTTATTGTGTTTATATATTTTTCATTATAGCATATCAGTACCTTCAAAAATAAACAAAAAATAACATATAATTTTTACTATAAATCTATTATCGTGGCCATTTAATAATATTTTCCAGATGCTAGATTTGAAGTATATTGCATTGATGACAACTCGTATACGTGATAGATCATTGTAATTTTATGTGAAAGTACTATGCTCTATGCACCTCTAAATGTTTTGTATTTGCTAGCAGTACCAATTGTCAGCACAGTCATGGCAGTGGGGCTGGGGCCACATCCCACTGACCCTTGATCCCAACAACCACTGTCCGGATTTCTAAATTTCCATTATTAGCATTTGAATAACAGCAACTACACATTATTCTATGGCATGCAGCCATCAGCCATAACATACAGGTTGTGCACATTTACCTGCCATGCATTTATCACTCTCTCAGCACTGACAGAGTTAACAGAATAATATTTGTTTTATGATTTTCCTCTCTCCCTTCCTGCAAGCACTGGATACTGATACCTAACCCAACATCAATTACTTATTTGGCTCAAGCCTGGTTCAAAGGATTATTTACAGCCAATGTGAACACAAACTTTCAAATACTAGATTTGTAAAATCTATCACAGAAAAGATATACACACAATGGGAATAAATGAATAGCACCAACAGTGAAAAATATATAGCACTGCTTTCACAAACCTTTTAAATATTTCATGATGTCAATTTTTTTTTTTTTTTGCAAAGTAGAGTTGCATTATCTTATTTAAAAATAATAATGTTCTGGAAGTTTCCTCCAGCGATATGCTGGTAAAACTGAATGGGATTTAATAATGAAAAGAAAGCAAAGAAAATGAAATGCTGGGAGATTACTGAGCAACTCAGAAACAGATGAATGCACTGTGAGAACCCATTAATTGTCCTTGACTTACATGGTTATTTATTAATGGGATTACAGTAGAATAAATTAGAGGTTATAGCACAGTTCATGTAGTAGAATGGAGGATATGGCTGTGTCCTTTAAGTAATACAAATCTCACATTTAACTATTACTATATTAAAATAAACATGTGTTTTAACTTCTAATTTTACTATATGATCAAGACATTCTCAGGGTATTATACGCATTCAATGGCTATAAAACTGAATCAAGTGAAGTAAAACCAGTAAAAAAAATTGATGTCACCCACCATTTTGTTAATTGTATCAGATTCCTACACAGACTCGTTGTTATAGACAAAGTATATTTTGTCCCTGAACACTCATTTACTGATAAGCATCATGTAGGAGGATGGGCATTCACAGTCTAGAAGGTGGGATTCAGAAATTCCTTTGTCTTAACTAAAGGATAGTGACCTTTGAACCTAGCACAGGTTCGTGGGACCAGTATTCACTAAAGACAAGTAAAGGAGTTTGCTAGCACAAACTCACACAGACAGTGAGACTTGAATTGATAAGAAGAAAACATATTCATTAAAGTGACTGTCTAGTGCCCAAAATGCATCTTTCAAATATGAATGCATATTAATGTGCTTTCAAAGTACTTTAAAATGCATGTTTTACATTTTGCATTGCTTACAATGTAAAATACATACAGCTAGAAAAAATTGTGAAAGTACAGCAGTTTGCAAGAAACCAGGACTGTCCACACTAGCTGAGTAAATGTATTTTACTTTTTTTTGCTGCGAGAACCAATGAGAATAATTAAATTCAAATGAATGGAATTTCCTGTCTCTCTAGTGATGTCATCAGACAATGTGTTGCACTTTTAAGAGATCCTACTGTGTACAAGAGTAAGTTCACACAGAGTCCCCAGAATGTATATAATCCCAGGAGCACAGGAAGTGACTAAATTAAACAAAACATTATCTCCTCAGTGTCTATGTAATCAGTGCTGCCGCACCTGCAGTAAACATGAAGAGTAGTCACTGGGGAGGGCTTGAGTCAAATATTAAAAATGTGATTTATGCAGAATGCCTGCATCATATCACACTGGGAAAAAAAGTCTGTGTACTATACAGTAATCTTCATCTTGCACCAAAATGAGTTTGGGGATTAGACTGTCCCTTTAATACACTCATATGATCATAACCATTTTATATATTTTATATATATATATATATATATATATATATATATATTGGGCTCTGTTCTACATACGAGAATATCTTCATATTGTTAGAGTGCATTATTGTCTAGTTATAATTTATGCCAACATTTAGAAACACTCAGTCTGAAGTTTTACAGAAATCCGTGATAAATAGGCAATACAGATTATAGCTTATGACGTCAAAATTGCTGCAAATTGTAAATAACCATCTTTGGTATGTACATTATTTAAGAGCATATTTTAGCAGAAAGTTCCAGCTGGTGATACAAAAGAGGAAAGTCATTTAAAAATATCAGATCACATGATATAAATTAATCTCCACTCCCTCATTCCTGATTTTAGAATTTATTGAAGAGGGAAGTGTAATGCAGATAACTATTTCCTTATGATATGTTGCAAGGTAATAATTGGGGCTAGAGCTTCTGGTTTCAACAAAAGACAAAACTAACAAAAAACCTAACATAAAAAAACACATATTGAATTAATGTTTCCTTTTTTAATGTATCTTTTGCATGAATTTTCTCAGTAATTGATCTTTCTCGAGTTTTCTTTCTTTGAATGGGAGTCCACTGGGCATGCACATGTATGTGTATAGCTCTACATTTAGAGTTTTCTATAAAACAAAAAAGAAAAACATCCCCCTAGATTGAACCTTGTTTAAAAAACAACTCAGTTCTACATGCCCACTTTTACTTTGGAGCAGATTCTCTGTAGAATAACAAAAACATGTTTTCTTTTGAAGATGCAGTTCCAGCTATACTGTCTGAAAAACATATTATTTTATTTAAGTTAAATATTGCATCATGTAAAGTTAAAAAAAAAAAGACACCTGTCTCATTAGTTTTTCCTAAATTCTTCCTGTCTCTTAAAGGCTGTAAAGTGTAATAAATGTATTTCTGTTGCTAATAACAGTCTTGCCTATCTCTCCAAACCCTACTTTTTGGATGTAACTGAAATTAGAGGCTCCTGTGAAATCATTGTCAATAAGACAAACTGCCAGACAACTATAATTTGTTTACAAACATAGTCATTTATTTTTGAAAAAAGACTTGCGTCCATCAAGTTCAACCCTTTTCCTATTCCATGTTCTCTGCTGTTGATCCAAAAGAAGGCAAATAAAAACCTATTTCAGCAATATCGAATTCTGCTTTCAGCAGGGGGAAACATTCCTTCTTGACTCCAAATGGCAATCAGATTTCTCCTTGGATCAACAAGCACTACATAAATATTAATGTCTATACTAACATGCATAGCCCTACATGCTCCAGCTCATTAAGTATCCAGGCCGCTTTTAAAGGCATCTAACGTATTTGCTAGAACCACTTCTTCAGGCATTGAATTCCATATCTTAATTGTCCTTACTGTAAAAAATCCCTTCCGCTGTCCTAGACTAAATCTCCTTCCTTCAAGTCTTAGCAGGTGACCTCTTGTCCTTTGTACTGTTCTGTTAATGAACTGGTTATTTGAAATCCCTTTGTATGGACCCTGTACTTTACATTATCATATCCCCCCTAAGCCGCTGTTTCTCTAGCGTGTACAAACACATATATTAAGCTGTTACCGACACCAGGACGTACCCTGTGATGCCATGGAATGTCTTGTGTTAAAATGAGTGGCGGATGCAATCGATTATTGCATCCACCACTCAGGTGCTGCTGCTCTAATATGCCTCAACACCCAAATTTGGTCCCTGGCCCTTTAAAAAAAAAATGAAAAAAAAATTGTAAAAAAAAGCGTAGCATACAGGGCAGCTGCCTAGGGCCCATTCATTCCTTGGGACCCAAATCAGCTGCCCTGTAGGCCAGAAAGTCATTTCCGGTGGCTGTATTAACACTGCGGGGGAGACTGCAGGGGGCGAGCAGCATCCAGGTAATTAGTGGGGAAGCGGAGGAAGGGGGCTATTAATGAGCGAATTATCAGTGGCTATTAATGAGCAAATTATCAGAAGCATATTAATGAGCAAATTATCTGTGGCTATTAATGGACAAATTATCAGTGGCATATTAATGAGCAAAATATCAATGCTATTAATGAGCAAGTTATCAGTGGCATATTAATGGTCAAATTATTGGGGGCATATTAATGGTCAAATTATCAGTGGCATATTAATGAGCAAATTATCAGTGGCTATTAAGGAGCAAGTTTTCAGTGGCATATTAATGAGCAAATTATCAGTGGCATATTAATGAGCAAATTATCAGTGGCAGAATTTTTTTCAGTAAGGGGCCCTAAAGTTTCTGATAGAGGCCCTGTCTAGGGCAGTTGGCAACATTACACTGTGAAAAAAAAGAATGCTGGGGTTAGCAGCTAGGGTTAGGGTTAGCAGCTAGGGTTATAGTTAGATTAGAGTTAGTGCTAATGTTGGGGTTATTAGGATTGGAGTAAAAAGGTTAGGGAAAAAACACTATGTTGAACTATTGCCCTATAACTTGCAAAAAACTACAGAAAATCATGTAAACAATGGGTATTTCTAAACTCAGCACAAGTATTAAAATCTATTTAGCAGCTTTTTATATTTGTGTTTGTAAATGTGTAAATAAAATTAATGTAAAAGTTAGAAAAGGTGTTTTCTTAATTTTTTTTTTATAGTAAATTATGTGATATGATTAAAATAATAGTATCCAAAGAAAGACCTTTTTGATGACATTATATTATATGTGTGGATACACCAAATAATAAAGACTAAATTTACAGCTACACACAAACACCTCAGAAGTGTAGAAACAGCATGTGTCCTAAATTGTACAACATTCTAAAAGCAGCAGTAGTGTCCATAAGGGGTTAAAAATATGTACAGCATACAGAAAATTAACTAGGTGAAACTGCTCCAAAAAGTTTATGCTACTAACTAGATAGGTCCAAAATGTTTTGCATTAAAAATGTAAATGTACAAAATTATAAGTGTCTATAGCGAATTATAAACAACAAAAGCCCAACAATTGTGCATGTACACATCAGTGCCACTGAGCGTTATCTTCTACCTCAACTATATTTCCACAGTTACCAAACAAGAGGTTTCTGCTTTTCTTTCATCCATTCATCCCACAAAATATATCTTTGATCCACTTTTGTTTCAAACATGACCAACATCTTTAACCTCTCCCTCTCCACAGGACTCTTCCCAACAGAGATCAAGTTTATCTCTAAAGGTTTTCCCTGGAGAGAATTGCTTTAACCCCAGCAGTAACAATTTTATTAGAACTTTTGCACTTTTGTATATACAGGTTGGCCAATGAGCATGTTTTCAGCAAGCTCTCTGTTTTAGGATGTAACACCTGAGAAGACTGACAAAACTGTTGCTACAGCAACAGCAATCACTCAACTAAAATATTTATGCAGTGTTTATGGAACAGAGAGAGCTGCAAAAAATATCTTTCCTTTCCTTTACATGATGCAGAACTTATCCAATAATTATATTTAGGTGCAATAATACCTTTAAGATTGTAGGCCTAGGTTTATTTGACAAATGTGGTTGAAGCAGCCACATGAAAAAAGCACGGATGGGTCAGCACTGACAAAGTGAACTGGAATTTATTCCGTCAAGAGACAATGTTTCGACCCAGTGGGTCTTTCTCAAGCCATAACACACAAGTGAATAAAGTGCATATTAATACATTCACTTGTGTGTTATGGATTGAAAAAAAAAAACCCAGCAGGTGGAAACGTTTCCACTTGACCCTGTTTACAGAGCTGTTGCCAATCTTCCACAAACAAGTAAACACATGAAGTTAAGCACAAGTTTTTATAGTTTCAACATGAAGTTTTCATGGAAAAGCAGGCCATCATGTCATAGTGATGCACACTGCAGACACATGTCCAACTTCCTGTTTACACCTTATTCCTTCAGGGACAGCTACCTAGACTGACTGAATATGGTGTGTGTTGTTTCTGCTTGAAAGCATATGCTATTCTCCAGCACAAACTCCCACAATGATGTTAATGTAGTAATACATCTAACTCAAGGTTAAAACACTTCAAGTAACTGTTACTGAAAAGGACATCCATTAAATCATAGTAAAGAACTTGATGAGACTTTCAGGCTCAGAAGATACAATTATATCAGAAGACTACAAGAAAACAAAAACCAGGAAAGACTAACAGCAGCTCCTGTGTTTCAAATGTGTGGCAAAATACAAAAACTATTTATTACATTTCCAAAGTTGAAATTGAAATTTAGAATGCTACCGACATGTAAAAAGGCGGTTTGCAATATAAAATGTTGATTCAATCTTTTCACGTTAGCTAGTTAATTGGGATCAGTGTGCATAACAAGGACAGGACTAAATAGTCAGCCCTGTAGAAAAGTTCCACTCAAGAGTGTTCCACTTGTTTTTCTTCTCATTTGCCCCATTACCGAGAGAGTATGTCCATGAGCATGGCTAACTCATTCTACCACAAGTGACATAAAACAATTCCTCTCTGAGAAAAGGATACATGAACCTGAGATGTACGTTTTGGCATTCCATAGGCCGTGTCACTGAGTTACAACTGCTATCCCTCTAGACACAGTTGGACATATACATCTAAATACCCTAGAGAGAGCTCCTAAGAGTGTGAAAAACAAAATCAATTTTAAAACAAGCTCAACCAAGATTAGTCTGTCTTACATCAAGACCATCTCATATGTTAATTCTGCCCACTTGCAGTATTACAGAGTGAATATTCATGAACATTTAGACTAATTCTGCAAACTAGGGGAGAATAAGTCATTTTTATAAAGTGCAACACAAGGACTTAAACAAGACACCTATGACAAATTTAAAGCACACTATTCCATGTATATATGCATTGACTTAAAACAAATTCTGCCTGAACACTATGTAAAACCTTTATTATTATCTATAAATACTACTAAGATGGCAGGGCCACTTGAATTAAGAGATTATATTTGGATTTGTAGCACATTTTAGCATCTTCAAGAGTTGCTTGCAAAATGTTAAAAGCTATTGAGTCTGCAAAATGTGAATGTTTGCATTTAAGTATTATTATTATTTTTCTGTATACAAAGTTCACAATATTACTACATTAAATATGACGAATTAATAGGCTTGCAACAAATGTTCTGCCAATATTAATCATAACTGACAGTTCATGATTACCTTGTCCTTATACATTTTTAATCCATGCCTTTTTTAATTTAGTATTTGCAATTCTTGCCTAATTTGTATATTAAATTATGGTAAAACAGAACAAGGCTGTCTTTGAGTGAAACACTATTTACATGGGACTAGTACCTGGAGACGGTATTCATAGAAATGACAACCTCGGTAATAATGCAGAATGCACGGATCTAAAGTTCACATAATAATACTCTCACATAAACAAGGAGCATTGTTTCTTTAAAATGTGAATACTGCATGCAGTGAACTTGCAATAATTAATTAGTTAACTGTTTTAGCCTAAGTCTATTTAAAGTTTGTAAAAATTGTTCTAATATAGTGGTCCAGTGATCTATGACTTATGGGAATTAAATGAGCAGTACAAAGGCACTAATTGCCATATTAATGCTGCAGAAACTAACATTGGTATTAGTTGATTTATTCAGTCTTATATATTTTTTATATTGCTGCATGAATCAAAATAAAATCTGTAAACCACAGGTAGATAGTCTTAGCCCCTCTAGTAGGCTCTTATAGAGATGGGCCACATGCAGGTGCTTTTAGAAATATATAGATGTAGAATTATGCATTTGGGTAAGAACATACTGAATGCTTGTTGAACTCTAAATATTTTTTGGGGGAGAATCCTCTATTGAGAATTATTTTGGTATATGTGTTGATCATGGACTGCGTGTAATCTCAGACAGCTGCTGCACAGGAAAGCAAGCTTTTATCATGTATTAAAAGAGGATAATTCTGGCTTCTTTTAAAATCCTTTATAACCTTATCTGGAATATGCAGTGTGTTTTTGGCCATAAAAAGGACATCATGGGACTGAAACAAGTTACAGGAAAGGCTATAAAACTGATTAAAACAATGTAAGACCTCAGCTATGAAGAAAGCCTTTGCAATCTGGGACTGCTTTCTCTTGAGAAAAAAAGCATTCAAGCGATTAAGATTCCCATTTACAAATACCTA
Organism: Pelodytes ibericus; assembly: GCA_036172795.1. NCBI lineage: Eukaryota > Metazoa > Chordata > Amphibia > Anura > Pelodytidae > Pelodytes > Pelodytes ibericus. The sequence goes on from CM069858.1 coordinate 160,422,057, forward strand.
TAAATCGAGCTGTCTCGATGACATGGGGAATCCTTTAAAATTTCATGTAAAGTTAAATTAAGCAAAATGCTTACAAGTGACGTTGTTTTGGCCTATTCTATTAACATGTCAAAAAAAATGGTTGGATTAGTTTCTAGTTGTGAAAAGTATGCAAGACTGTAATTAAAAGTAATGTACATAATGTTAATCAAAGGAGGATCTGATTGCCTTATGTAGTCAAGAAGTTTATTCCCTTTGAGATTTTTTTTGTTTTGTTTTCTTCTTCTTCTGGATAACAAATTATGGGTTAAGGCTGAACTTGATGGATTATGTGTCTTATTTTATTTATGTTAAGTTAAAGTGGCACTAAAATTTATTATAAACGTTGTTTCAACAGTAGAAGCAAAAGTTCAAAATCCTTTGCCACTGTTCCAAGGTAAACTTGAAGTGTATCTCTGCAGTTGAGGCAGAGCTTTTCAGATACTGGCAAATGTTGACAGCGTTCGTTTATCCAATCAGCGCGGGGGCTGATGTCGTATAGGAGTCTGTTGGGGCTGACAGCACCTCTCTGTTTTTTTGCAGTAATACACAAGCAGTTAAAATCAAGTTTATATTAACTTTACTCAAATAAAATATACATTTATAGGGAAAATGAGAATATGGGAAGTTAAGTCAGAGGCGTCACCATTAAAGCTCAACTTGAAGCTACAGTAATGAGAACATAGTCGTACATTACTAATTCACTGAGAGTGTGGCAAAATGAATGAAATAGCTTTTCAGCAGGGTTAGTAGTGGTTAATACAGTACAGGCAATCCTAAACAAAGGATAAGGTTGAAGGACCAACCAAGGCATTAGGATTTAACAGCAGGTAGAAATATGAACAAATTAGATGGACTGAGGGGCTCTTATAATTTATTAGCAGGGAAAACAAAAATGCAAGATAAGATTATATGTTTCAATTTGAATCAAATGTCTACTTGCAACAATTAATCGAGTTGTTGGATGCCAAAGGCCAGAATTTTACTAAATGGCATAATTCATTGTGTTTCTGTATGGTACCAATCATTCAATAATTTTAATGATCCGTATGATTAAGTAAGATGAATTGCTCAAACATGCTTGTACGAGTTAATTTCTGGATTATTACAAGGCTGAAATCTCTTAGAAATGATCTCCTCCGGTGGAAAAATGACAAGGACTTCTTTGGCAGTCATGTGCTTCAATATAATGGACTATTTCATTGGTACAGTTTGCCCAAGGGTAAAAGCGAGGCATCGAAATCAATGTTGTCCTTGATTATGATGAGGTGTGTATGCATATTATTTGGATTTAGCTTGTAATATTTTGAGACTGTGAGAATAATCCCATTAACGTTTGACAATATAATATATTTAATTCTCAGAGACTTATTAAATAATTACATTGTATGTTTTCCTTCCAGTCTATTATTTTCCGTATACATTTTTATGTATGGTTATGAACCAATGCTGGCAAACAAATGATGCGCAGTGTAAAAGCAACATTAGACTATTTTTTGTGCTTATGCCAGTTTGAAAAATAAGTATTAAAATAATGTGACACATTTTATTTCTTAATATACAATTCTTAAAGGGAAAGTTTTAAAGTAAAAAAACAGCAAAAACAAAAATGTAAAAGACAATGCATGTGCAGTGATATGGATGACTGTTGTTGTACTACTGATTCTGGGTGAAATTCGATATTATAATCTGTAAATTGCAATGTATTTTATCCATCACTCTGGTTTTTACAATGTTTTTACATCTGGCTTTGAGATCAAGGTCTATTTGATCTATTACATGTTTTGTACTGCTAAACAAATGTTTCAGCCACAGGAAAGAACTATGCTTGGGAAAGCCAATGCAAAAAAAATCTATTGGCATAAGTGGTCATGCCAGCAGGCACAGGTGAATTTACAAAACAACAGAAACATACACTGCACACAACATTACTATTGTATATTTAGGACAGGTTAATATATATTACTTCTCTGACTAATAAAAAAGCAGAAGAAGCTTTTGTAAAACAATAAAAATATCACAATGTACAATCCTCTTCTTCACCCAGTATTTGGTCCACAGATATTTCTCCATAAACCATGACTGGCTGCTAAAAACCCACAGTATTCTACTGACACAATTGGAACAATCCACCCACATTGAGACTGATAAGCAATCTGGTACTATGGGCTTCATTCATGAAAGAGAGAATTGCAGGGAACTGAGAACGGAGTTTGAAAGTTAAGGCTTCTATTTTTATATTCAGCTGAACTGGAGATTTTTTTCAAACTGTCTACTTTGTCCTTAAGTCTGAAACATCCTTCTCAATTTCCTGCAACTTTCTCTTTCATGAATGCATTCCTAAATTCTGCATAAAGGTGGTACTGGTTTACTATGAAATTGTGCAATACTATGGGGCTGGTGTAATGATCCGATGCTATGGGGCTGGTGTAATGATCCAATGCTATGTAGCTATTATAATGATCCGATGCTATGGGGCTGGTATAATGATCTAATGCTATGGGGCTATTATAATGATCCGATGCTATGAGGCTGGTATGATGATCCAATGCTATGGGGCTGGTGTAATGATCCGATGCTATGGGGCCAGTGTAATGATCCGATGCTATGGGGCCAGTATAATGATCCGATGCTATGGGGCCAGTATAATGATCCGATGCTATGGGGCTGGTATAATGATCCAATGCTATGGGGCTGCTATAATGATCCGATGCTATGGGGCTGCTATAATGATCCGATGCTATGGGGCTATTATAATGATCCGATACTATGGGGCTGGTATAATGATCTGATGCTATAGGGGTGGTGTAATGATCCGATGCTATGAGGCTGGTATAATGGTCTGATGCTACGGGGCTGTTATAATGATCCAATGCTACAGGGCTGGTAAAATTTATCTAATGCAATGGGGCTGGTGTACATTTGTTTCCAGGACTGGCTTTTATTATTAGTCCTACCTTGACAGAGAGTGACGGTTATTGGACAGCCTCTATCAGCTGTGAGATTGCAAAAAATTAGAGGGATTCATTGTTTGAACCATAGATCACAGTTGCAGCTTAGAGAGGCGTCCAACGACCAGGGCCAGCTCTACTATAAGGCAGCACAAGTGAACCTTAGGGCGCCACCATGAGGGGGAGTGCCACCAGGGCTGGACTGGCCCACTGGAATACAGGGAGTAATCTCAGTAGGCCGCCTGCACTGGGGCAGTTTGTGGCCACTTTAAAGAATCAGCGGTGGCTTTAGCATCGCCGCTGGATGTCATATCCGGCATTTTTTCAGGAAGTATGGTGATCTAGAGGCAGCAGGGTTCTGGGGGAAATGGTAGAGACTGCGCACAAAAAAGAGGACAGAGACTGCACAAAAAAGAGGAGAGAGAGACTGCACAAATAAAAGGAGAGGACACATTTTAAAGCATGAGAGTTGAATATTTCGATTTGTTTTTCACACTATACATTAGACTTTTTACATAAAATGTATGGAGGGTTGGTGGTGTGGAAGGCGTGGCGGGGTATTGTGGCGGGTCAGAGGAGGGGGGTACACAAAACACACCTTTGCCTGTTTAGATAAAAAAATCCTTGCCCCGGACCTGCCAACGACCATTGTTCTCTGTCACTGGTACGTGAGCGCATGAGGGTTTGGTCCCTCTTTAACTGTTGTATTCAGAGTTAAATAAAACTATTTTACAATATTTACCTACTGCACATTATGTTTAAAGACACCAATACTCATTATAACTGTTTCCTTTAAATAACAAAATACACCAGTTGCAATTGCATTGACAAATATAACCTTTTGCTAATTTAATGGATTCTCCATTTATATAATTAAACTGTATATATGCATACATTTTAATATCTATATTCTAAATATGTTTCGTTTACTCACAAATATTAGGTTAGTAGTTTCTACTGATCCTCCCACTCAGCTCTCCAGCACTTGGCTGGAGCCTGGAAGGAAAAAAAAGCTACATTTAAAGTGTTTAACACATGCAACAATCTAATTATCCTGAATGATAACTATAGTTGGTCCACTTCAAGCAAATAGGAACTGGAAAACCGTTGTTTTCAGTGCAATCATTTATAATACACAAGGGAATCTGTGCACATTCACACAAAATGCGTACATATGTCAGTGCCATAGCTAGCTGCTCCTGTGCCTGAGGCAAAAATTGTGCCCACTTTAATATACTTTCATAACAGTTGCTGAAAAATTAAACTATATACACCGCGTCTGGAGGTAAACAGCAAGTTACAAGGCTCATTTCCACATTTGTGGTCCCTGTTGTGTCTTCCCTGGTGGTCAGTGGTGCTGAGGAAGCTATAAGTCTTTCCCTCTACTCAACAGAGACCAACTAGCTGCCACAAGTTGCTGCATGCTAAGCTGAAGTGAAACAATATGGTGTCATATCCCACTCTCAGGTCTAATTTGTCCTGTTTGCAATATGGTTGGCTCTTGAGAGCAGGCCAGAAGGGGCAAACACTGCAGTTCTGCTGCATGATAGAGCATCAGCCTGGTTAAATCGCTGTCAACACTGTGACCCCTCAACTGTGTGCACTTGGAATCAGTTCCACCCTTGTTACTGCTTTGTATATTTTCTACCTAAGGCAGCATTAAGAAAATGTGTAATCTCTGTTGTGTGGATATGCACGGATTGCCTTCTGAATTTTGTACAACTGTTGGCTATTCAAGCAGATCCAGTTATTGTATATGCTTGTTTAACAGCTAATGTTCTGTCTGAATATTAAGTGCAGTGCAAATGTTCCATGTATATGCTATAAACAGCTATTATGATATTTAATATATTATACAAATGTTTTCTTTTATGTTCTTCTTAGCTCTATAACTAAAGCAGTATTTCATTTGTATCACCTTCACAGAAAGTAAAAAATCTTTCCAGCTTCAAGTCAATCACCATTTCCTTTCCATGAATCCTTACTTTCTATAATATTTCAGCCTTCTCTACTGTATGTGCCTCTCAGATATAGATACAACAAACTGATTCAAATTCTGCAAAGGCAGACCGGGAGCCGTGCTACAATCATTTTCCAGCTGAGATAGAATCATTTCACAGCATGTCACAAACTGACCTGTCTCCCATCAATGAGAAAAGAAACCAAGGCAGTTCAAACAAAGTGCCTGCACAGGCTGAATCATTTTACCAGAAGAGCCAAGCAAACCGTTCTACCCATTCATTCGTGTAGAAGAATATAACCAATGGACAGTTTTTTGCCTTTTTACATCTCCCACAGTTTATTCCCCCATCACTACTAATTAATCATATCAGACATGTTTCATGCTAGACATTCTTCTTGAATTAATCCTTAAACAAAAAGGTAAGTGCTGTCTACCTTTTTGTGTATATATTAATAAATATGTGTTGTTTATTAATATATTCTTATTTAATCAGGCAATGCCTTTGCAGGCAATATTTATACAAGCAATAGCGCAGTAACGTGCTTTTTACTAAATATGAGTCCTAGTGTGTTGCACACCATAGTAGCAGTTAAAGAGTTAAAACGATTAGTTTGCTTTAAACAATAGAGTGCCACAGTAGAGTGTGCAACCTAGCACTGGAACCATCAAAATAAATAATTCAATAAAACATACATTCATATGTATAAATCAGTATAATCTTTCACAAATCACACATTTGATAGTTGGAATATAGTTTTCATCAAGTATGTTTTATCATAATGATATACAATTTGGAAGATTATATTGAGTCGCTCTTGTTCCCATGCAAATTGTGCTACGGATATTTAATGTGTAATTTACACAGAGCCCCAACCTTGGAGAATGTTCATTAAATTCAATGTTCTCTAACATCTTAATCGTTAATATCAAACTAATCAGTTATCACAAATACCGGATTTTTCGGGATAATAAATGATTACCGCCCTCGGAACATAGGTTACTAAGTGACACAAATTTGGAGAGAGATTTGCTATCATAGGCAGCTCATTGGAATATCATATGCGGTTGCAGTTGCAATCTATAGGAGAATGCAGGTTTTCAATGTTCTATAACAAATTATCTTCATACAAATGATACAGTAAACAAGTCCTAAATTGTGCATCTATGATTTTATCCAGTTTAAAAATAAGTTGCTGTGCTGAAGTTCAGCTCCTGTATCAAATATACCAAGATAAGCAAAAAATATCCTATGGCTGTTTTATTTAAGATCACTCAGAAAAATGCACTGTAAATTAAATATTCTAACAGGAGTTACTCTGCAGCAAGCACAGGGCTCGTTTAATCTCCGTCATGAAGACCAAAAATGTGTTTTGTCAGACTGAAAACAATCAGTGCCTGTCAAGTGGACATATCCTGACATTAATGCCCAGGTTAACTGAGGGGTGTTATGCTGCAGCATGCATCCTTAATAATGAAACTATGCTTAGGCTTAGCACTCTTTAGTTCATGTGGGCCATCAAAGAACAAATGAGAAACATGCACTGCCAACATTTTGAAAGGTATAGTGACTTGACTACCTAAATCCTGTTAATTTGAAGTAACACTTACAGGAAGAATATTCCATTACATTGGCTCATTTTGGCCATAGTAAGTCCTTTCTGACAGACGTTGGTTGGTTCTATTTTATGGCTTATTATTTGCAGTTTATAGGCTTATCTGGAAATTCAGTCACCTATATCAATATATACGTTAAGAAAAATAGTCATGAACAGTACATGACAACCTTTTAATTCTACAGGTGGAAACCATGGCTTAATAAATTGTTTATATGTAAACCACTAGCATATGAAGCCACAGGTTGAGTATCCCTTATCCACAATGTTTGGGACCATAAGTATTTTGGATAACAGATCATTTTCACCAATAAGAAATATTAAAGAATCTCATCACTCATGAAATACAGGAAACCTGTCATTGGCACATCAGGCCTGCACACTTGCCATTGTGGACTGACAAGTCATGGGGCCCTTGGGCAATTAAAGATTATGGGACACCCTTATGCCAGCCCACGTGCACGACCCAGCTATATATAGAAGCCCTGCCCACATGCAAGCCTCTTTCCCAACCTTCCCGATAAATGGTTCTAGTTATCCACCTTTTTGTATATTAATTTCACCTTGCTGAAAAGTGGATACATAAAACCATATTTTAAAAAATATAACATGGTATTAGATTTTATGAGGACATGCCCCATCACCCACATTGCACGAAAAGGACATGCCCCATCACCCACAGTGCACACCTAGGACTTGTGCCAGCACTCCAGGAAATGCCCCATGACTCACATTGCACACTGATGACCTGCCCCAGCACCCCAGGACTTGCCCCATCACTCACATTACACACCCAGGACATGCCCCATCACTCACATTACACACCCAGGACATGCCCCATCAATCCCACTGTAGACACAGGACTTGCCTCATCAATCACATTGCACACCAAGTTTATTCCCCATCACCCACATTGCACATCAAGGATGTGCCCCAGCACCCCAGGACATGCCCTATCACCATCATTGCACACTAAGGTAATGCCCCATCACCATCATTGCACACTAAGGTAATGCCCCGACATCCACATTACACACCCAGGACATGCTCTAGAAGACAAAGACATGCCCCATCACTGACACTGCACACCCAAGATATGCCCCTTCACCCACATTGCATACCTCCAAACAATAGGGTCAGCAAGAGGTGGAACTTGGGAGGTAAAGTGACAGCACCAACGCCCATGCACGGTGCCTCTGTCACCCATGACTTGCCCCAGCACCCAGGACATGCCCCATTATCAATAGTGCACACCCATTACATGCACCATCACCCACATTGCACACCCATGACGTGCCCCAGCACACAAGGACATGTCCCATCACCAATATTGCACACCCAGGATGTACCCTATTACACACCCAGGACATGCCCCATCACCCCATGACATGCCCCATCACCCACATTGCTCAACCAGGATTTACCCCATCACCAATTTTGCAGACCCAGGACATGCCCCATCACCCACATTGCACACCCAGGACTTACCCCAAACAACAGCCACAGTTGTAATGTAGCTCCCTGATGTCTAGTGGCAGGCATCTTTTTGTCTGTGAGCTGCTCATGCGCACAGACAACCTACCATACTGTCACTAGTGTTCTGAAGTCTGAGCGCCAACAGGTCACATGATCCCCGGCGTTCTGATCTCAGAGCAGTGTGCTCAAAAGGCAGCATTGCAGGTTGTTTGTGTGTCTGGGCAGCACACACAGATTTTGTGCTGCCTGCTCGTTGGATGAGGGTTTTAGATCTGCCGGCGCTGCCCCCTATTTAAAGGGGCAGTGCTGCCGGTGCCCCCTCCGGCCCAGGCTCTCAGGCAGTGTTACTCATGGGTATGGGCGAGTTTGGGCATGCATAGAGAGGGTATATCGTAGATACAGAGGGTTGGGCACTGAATAAACTTGCATTCTGACAGGTGTGTGTGAAATTTACAAATTGTGCCAAAATTCGAAAAATGTGTTGGATAACAGATCATTTTGGATAACAGATTTCTGGATAAGGGATACTCAACCTGTACAGCTGAATTTACTGAGAACACCCTCCTGTTGCTTAAATTCTGACAATAAATGCAATTGCTCCTGACAAATTTGCTGTATCCAAGGTAATTAGTAATAAAAGGTTTAGGCTGTCACTGTCACAAAAGCTCTCATGTTGGCACTGGATTACATCCCGACAGATATTGCTATATACCAATGCATGCTTGCCTTCACAAACCTTGTAAAAGGCTATTGCTCCTTCTTTCTTCTCAGTGGATTGCAAGTTAAAGGCATTTAGACAAAGACATGACACATTACAGACAAAGCACCAAACACAAAACTATCAACACAGATACATAAAACCTTATAAACAATTCATAATTAATTTGGGACTACATATATATATATATTATTTTTTTTTTACAGATCATTAGCATATGAAAAGAATTATAAAACATATTCCAATTTTAAATGCACAGTTATGAGGTTGAATTTGACATTCATTGTTAAATGAACAAATCATGGCTTCTAGTATTTTTTTTTCTTAAGCAGGCCATATTTTTGTGAATCAGTTGTTAAATAATGTTTTAGCTAATGATCTCTAAATAGATTTATTGGAAACAATACAAAATAAAAAAACACATTTATCATACTTACATCTTTCCCTCCCATATTCTCAAACATTTTTTCCAGTTGAACTCTTAATTGCTGAATGTTATTCATGAGAATGTATGGCTAGAAAAGAAGAGATATATTAATTCCCTTAAAAAAGTGTTAGCGTAATATTGTATGTATGTTAAAAGAATTGTGCTGCTTTGAGTTATCTTTCTGATTTATTAGTCATAGTGATTGTAGATAGGGAACATAACTTTTATAAGACCTGCATTTTGTATTGTTTTCATACATATATTCTTTAATAAGCTTTAAAAAAACAATTATTATATTTTACAGGTTACTAGAGGTGACAGCAATCAAAACCAATTCATATTAAGTTGCTCAACTATAATGTTATTTTGAAAGAACTTTTCTTGTCATATTAGGATTATATTGGTCCAAATTTTGGTATAGTGAGTGACGTTAATCCTGTTAATATGACCCAGATAGATACTTTGTGGGGCGATGAAGGGTCGTCCATTTTTATTTTTTCACATAACTGACACCCTAGCCAATCTTTGGTAAGCACTGTATTAATTTTTAAATGTATTAATTTTTAAACATGACCTTTAAGAAGAATAATCCATTTAAATTAGAGATTTTCAGAGCAGACCCACCAGATCAGATAGAGTACAAAGCTATCAGTTTACTGTATGCACAATTAGGTACAGGGTGACTTAAGACTTTTCATGACCGACTACCATTATTTTTGCAAAATTTGAACCGATGGACCAGTTTGGCTATGAGTTTAGGATGAATTTTATGTCATTTAATATACCATTTATGCATCCAAACTTAAATTGAAAGAAATGTTATATATAGTCTTAATATAACAGGATGGATCATCCACTTTGTATTTTATTTTGTTGCAAAAATATGGCAAATGTTATTCTGTCCAAAGCGTTACTAAAGATTAGCTATCTGGGGAACATATATGATCAATATCACTAATGAACAAACAAGAATACTAGGGGGAATGTAAAGTGACAGCAGTCCTAATGTGGTATGTCTTAGTATTCTTTCTTGGCAAATTATCTGCCCTTAATAAATGTTCTATCTTTTTAATTCATACTGTAATTGTTTTTTTAGAAAGCTCTTATAGTCACTCTGCTGTTTGATATCTAAGATATTTGCATTAAACAATGAACTAATTTTTAGTATATGTATGCCCCCCTTTTAAATACTGAGGCTGGGGGCAGCCGAAATGGTCATCACCTCCCAACTCATACTCCCATCAATTTTTAGTGAATATCAATATTTATTGCTTTTATGAAAGTTAAGTTCAACATAGGAGTCAAGTTGGGCTATGTCAAGGTGGGTGGAGGGTGACTTTAGCTCAGTTAGCTCAGTTGGTTGAGTTGGGAGGTCGAATTCAATTTTGATAAGTCACATTTGACCTCCCAACATGACCACCATAAGACAAACATGAACATTAGTGAGTAGACCCCAATGAGTACCTAAATAAGAGCCGATGGTAACTGTACTATTCTTCCGCCTTAACTAAAGAATAAATTGAAATAATGCACATATATTAAAGATGTTATTAATGAAAGGAAAACGGTGGGCAAACGATGATGTTCTGCTCAGTTGAACGACTGCATTAAGTGTACTTATTTCAAATAGAGATGTATAATGAAATAATAAACATCTTAGAAGATCTGACCAAACATGTCCACCCCCCTGATAAACCTATCCAAGAAGTGAATGCTCAATAAGTTACTTTACTTACATCAATTAAACATTACTTCATTATTTGCTGACAGTTGTCATTTAAGAAGAAGACATTCAAACTTTGTATTTTTGCTTGCACAGGAGACATGCACTTATTACATAGGGGTCTATTCACTAAAAGGTGAGGTGAGATGAACATTTAATCTCACTATTTTAGCGCAGATGAGTTTCCACCACTAAACAAACTCACCAGGATTGTACCTCAACAATTCATGAAAATACAACTATTTTGTTAACCTGTCAGTTTTGCAGATTAATGGCACACTACACCTTTAAAGGACATATTTGTTTAGTGCATACCCAATGGGGTATTTATGTAACATGTAACAAATGGGGTATTGTTCATTTGCCATAGCTTTCTTCTTATTCACTATTACCATGTTAGGGACCTTGGAATAATATACATATGCAAAGTGATTAATAAATGGAGGTGAGTGGGGGGATAGGGAGAGGCATATAATGTACAGTGTACATTTGCACATAATACATGTAGCCTCTGGCTTCATGATTACACTAAATAGGTTTCCTGTCATCTGAAGGGTTTTTTGGTACATTTTTATTGAACTGTTACATGAAAAAACATTAGCATTGTTTTGCTATATTATTATAATAACTATTCTTTATGTAGCGTCTTTCTCCCAGTGGGATTCAAAGCCCTGCTACTTGAGTACGGGTTGATTATGCTAAAGTTTATTTACATTAAAGACCAAAATCTGAACCCCTGTAGGTCACTACTTCAAGCAATGACTGCAAAAGCAATGTTTATATGACAGATGGCGGCCATTTTAAGAGCCATTGGACATATCCACAAATACTATTCAGATTGCATTGTATCAGGAGACGTTTTTGTTGATGGACTTACAGAATATCATTCATTTTTCCTACCCACAAGCTCTATCTAATCATATTTGTTTTGATCAATGTTTAGTCAACAGTAACACAGACTGTTCTGTAATGAAAGTATCGTCAATATCACATCTGTAGTTTAAATCTGATTATGAGCTTTTCTCACATTAGAAAAAAAAATAATAAAAAACACAGAATTGAATACTTGCCACACTTTCTTTGCCGCAGTACGAGCAAAAATCATTCAATATAATTGTGGCATACTGGAGAAGAACTTTGTTGATGGTCTGCAATAAAGAGCATTTAATTATGTTATTATAAAAGATTGTCTGTGTATTCTCTCATCATACCTCTCCTACTCTTAAATAGCTTAAATAGCATTTACTTACAGCAGGTTTGGATAATTGCAGCCCTCACTCATGTGTTGGTCTATAACCGTACGTGAGTTATATTTTATCCTTAACACATGGTTCAGAGATATTGTCAAGAACAATACATCTGTACACAACTAATATCATTAATTATTATCATTAACTAATATCATTCATTAATATCATCAACACTTTTCAATCTACTTAGTTACGCTACTACAATGTTAAGGCTACTCATTTGCACTGCACTATTTTATACAGTGTAGTCCCACATTTAACACATCATAAACTACACCGTCATACTAGCCAACTTTTGGCAAGACAGTCACAGGATGAAAGGGGTAGGGCTTAAAGGGGCAGCGTTACACTGTGCTGTGTGACACGGCAGCATTTAGCTCCAGGCCACTCAGTGCAGACACTGGGTGTCTGGAGCTCATTACACAGAGCTTAGTCTGTGTATGTCTCAAAGCTCCCTGTGCACAGTGCATAAGCAGTATTAATGCCAGGACAGACTCAAATTTAACAGGGCAGGACTCAAAAACACAGGCATATTCAGGATGGTTGGCAGTGATGCACTGTACTAAATATCACCTACTTCCAGGGTCCAATAGCACATATTTCTTATGCTGTATATAACATTATAGGACAGGTCTACAGCTTTTTAATTAATGGAAAACCATTGAATCTTTGTATTTTTGTCATAGATATGTATTTTCCCCTGACATTTTAAAAGAGTTTTAGCATGAGAGCCATTAGAGATACTTAAAAAGAATTTATTAGGCGAAAAACCATTTTGAAACGCTGGTCCTAAAGAGGCAAAAAGTCACTTTTGAATGTTTGACCATTTAATGTATTGATAAGCCCAAACCAATAACTGAGCACTCCAGCTCTACTCACATTTTGTTTAACTAGTCTCGATTCATCAAAAACTGCATAATGAGCTCTTCCAACATTGTGCATATACAGACTTTGCATTTGTGACATTGTCAATATACACACCCTTGTATTTGTGACATTGTTAATATACACACCATTGCATTTGTGACAGTTTTATCCTTAGAAGACAAACAGGTATATTAAGGCCCTATTGTAATTAGGACGTAAACTACAAGTGAGGTTTTGTACATACAGGGACTATGCCAGTATATAATAACTTCTTGAACAGAAGGATATATAATCCCTACACAAACTAAAATAGTTGTTCTGAAGAATCATAGAAAAGAATTTCCCAAATATATTTTATATGTCACAAATCATTAGAATTGACAAAATGACTGCTACTGTAGCTTGAGGGCTATCAGTACATGGGAATCACTAGTGACAGCATCAAAGTCACAGTATGTTTCCACATGATCTGTGTCAGGTGGCAATAAGAGGGACAGTATGTCTGCTTCTTTCATTTTCAATCTTCTATTATTATAACAGAAATGGGTTGTTTCAAAGTTACTGTCCATTTAAATGTCTTTGTTAAATCATGTATCGCACTTGCACTGCTTTGGCCTACTGCCAAAAAACAGCAAAAAAAACCCTTTCTTTTTAAGTTCATACTAAGTTAATGCTTAGTCCAATGCCGTCATCCTATAATGGCATTAAAGCTATTTTTTTTTTCTTCAGAAGAAGAATGGTTAAAACACATTGACAATCAGTCAGTTGACCCTAATGTGTATCTTCTTTATAGGTTATAGTTGCTGTCTTTGCCATTGCTCTCATAGAGTTATAAATGGCTACAAGGCTATTGGCTTTCCAGTAAAATACTACTTAGGTGGCTATCCGTGAAATGTGCCAGGTTTACATTCAGCTCTTTGCTAATGAAGAAACAGACTATACTTTTTATATGTATCATCTAAGGGGAATTTTTAGTACAAGTTATTTAAGAAAAGTTATAGAACGTTGTACATTTTGAAAGAAATTGAGTTTCCAGCAAGTCTACACAAACCTTTGATTGGTACTGTGTATACCCATTACTCGATTCCCCAGAACACATGTCCTCGGCACAAAAGGGTGATACACCTTTAACAGACATTTTGGGTATTTGTAGTCTTCAATCCTGTCCCTCAAAGATGCATGATTACCATCATAATTAATAGAATATTGATTGTGAAGCACTACTTAGGAAGTGATCTCTAGTAATGATACAACAATGTGCACACTCTGTGTATACATGCAATCATTACACATTACACATGCAGGCATTCTGTCACTGCATTAATGTTGGTCTAGAAAGGGAAATCATTTTTGACTTATTTATGTTATTATTGACACTGAAAGGAAACAACCCATTCAGTGCCACAGAGAACCAAAGTATTTTTTCCAGAAATATATTATATTCTTCCCTCTAGAAATCAATCTCATTTGAAACCCAATATGAGTCTCCAAGGAACTAAATCCTAGCATTAAACCTGTTTGGAAAATAAATATATATGTTACATTGAAATCGACTGTGCAGAGATTATGATCAGCCAGAGGTGCCAATTTGTGAGTTTGGTTATAGCAGAACATAAAATGTATCATGATACAAAGCTCCCTGATCTTATTAACTTGCTCATGATGCATATCAAAATCCTAACGATTAGTTCATTTAAACGGCTTGACAGTCACAAACTCACTCACTTATTTCAAAAAGCAAACAGTGCATGGCATCAATTTTAATTCAGCCCAAGAACTGCATCGACTGTGGGCAATGATTTTCAGGTGATGCTCAGCCGGCCGTACAGGTCGCAATGCACAGCAGTTAGAGTGCTAGCTAGTCAAGACTCAAGAGGTTTGCATAGAATCATGGACATAAATGTCCATATGCTAACAGGCTAACAGATGTGGGCTGCAGATCGATGTTACCTTTTGCTCATTAAGCTACTTTGTTGAAAACAAACAACATCTGAAGGTAGAAATCAGAATAAAATCATTAATACAATGGAAATCCAGGCAATAGATCTGCAGTTACTGGTGCTGAGGACGGTGGCATAAAGCATGCTTTAAAGCATGTATGTCGTTTGGTTAATGCCTTACAATTGATTTCATCCAATGATTAGCAACTGATGCGCACCATGTAAAACATAAGACAGGATGATTCACATTTACCTTTGCAAATCTTCTCATTAAATGAGAAAGTGCTTCTGGATTAGGGCATTCCAATTTCTTGATAATCTCAAAGCTTTGATTTAATTGTGTGAAGACATCAACCACTGAGCAGGAAAACAGGGCATGTTCAGAGGTCGCCTGGAACTGGAGCAACAAGAGAGTTGGAGTGAAATCCGTTTAATTGCACACATAATCACTGCAATGGTAATGTTTACATTTTCATAAAAACAATTAACAAACTGTACACCATGTTTTATTGTTACCTTTGCTTTAATTAATCAACATTAGCATGTAATAAAAATAATTAGGTAATAGATTGGTTGGGTGAGATCATTTCTTAATAGAGATCTGTTCTGATATCGATCAGATTATTGAGGTTAATTACTTGGAATTAATTGCTGAGTTAAAAAAAACAACAACAACATACCAGTAGTTGGTTAGGGTTAAAAGGCTCGTGGCTTGGGAAGATCACTGTGGTCTATGTGGAATTTAGGGTGGTATAAAAAAAATACCTCCTCTATTGTTTCTTGGACCAACCCTCTTCATGCAAGGAAACATAGAATTGATAGCAGAACCATTTGTGACATAATTAAAATTATTTATAGATTTAAGACCAAAATGAAAATGTTTGAACACAATTCATGTCTCGGATCTGCATGGGGAAAGAACATCTACTAATCTTCTCA
The DNA here is from genome assembly GCA_036172795.1 of Pelodytes ibericus. Classification (NCBI taxonomy): domain Eukaryota; kingdom Metazoa; phylum Chordata; class Amphibia; order Anura; family Pelodytidae; genus Pelodytes; species Pelodytes ibericus. The sequence goes on from CM069858.1 coordinate 160,437,942, forward strand.
AATTTGAGAGTAAAATTTAAACTGGCTGCTGGTAAGATATTCGCTTGTTTAAGAAAAAAAAACTACTTGGTCTTGAATCCCGTTTCTAAATTGGATTCCTGGGATAGATTCATCGATTTTCCTCTCTCGACAAAAACTATTTCAGCAATTATGAAGATGTTGCCTCAGCTTGAGGCGAAGGATAAGGCAGATGCAATTCAGAAATGGGAAAAAGATATCAATAGAGTATGTAGAGAAAAGATTCATCCAAATGCAGATCGGGCTCAGGACTTGTTAACTAGTAAGGTTAGCGCAGAGAAACATGGATCCGAATAAGGGTGCTCAATGGTTTTGCTGACAAGGCGGAATCAGTGAGGAATAGCCACAACAAAGCCGGCACACCAAGCATTCATAAATTCAGGATGATTTATTTAAGAAAACAAAAATAATAAATGCAGTAGAGTGGTGTGTGGTGCGTGGTGTGTACTTGACACATTTTGTGCCCGAAGGCGCTTAATCATATCACTTATGATTATGCATCTTCGGAGGCAAAACGCGTCAAGTATCCACCCATCACTGCTCTTCTCCATTTATTATTTTTGGTTTCCTAAATAAATCACCCTGCATTTATGGACACTTGGTGTGCCGACTTTTTTGTGGTTCTCAATTGTTTTTTGTGATTTTGAGTATATCCAAAACCTAATTTTATAAGGCGAACAAGTCATTAATATGAATGAGCATTATTATAAACAAACGCATTGGTGGTATATGGTTCCACAAAGACTAAAACATCATGTATCATGGAGACTATACCTTGATCTAGCTAATTTTTTTGAACACACATTAATGCGATTCATTCCATGAGTGAGTTGGTTTGACTTCATAGTTCCCCAACTGTTCTGAAGCTATAGCACAAAGCAATGAAATTGAGGGTTTTCATTCAATTAGCCATTTTAAAACAATGTGTGCATATAATATTAAAGTGAAAAAATAGCTAAAGTGCGCTTAAACAAACTGTAAGGTGAAAAAGCAAACAGTGTATATATATATATATATATATGTATATATGCAAACACCTTATAGGTGAAAAAATAATTTCTGTGATGAATCTGTGAAAAAAAAATCAGTGGAAAAAATATTTTGTGGTTGAGGGGGACTTAGTCTCCCCTCTAAATCTCACTCACAGACTTCCAGAAAAACAGGTTGCACTTCATAAGCCTGCATTCATCAGTGGGGGCATGGTGTAGACCTCCTCTGTGGGTTACAGCTCAAAAAGGTACAACAGTAGGCAGTAAGTTAGTATATGAATATCCAAATATTTAATAGAAAAAAAGTAGCAGCTTACAATTAGGGTTATCTTTATCCTGTGTGATGGGCGCCTCAATCACTTGTTGGATTAGATGTCCTCAAGAGGTGCATTAAAAGTACATATAGAACTTTATAATAAAATATAAAACAAATAAAAATCCAGAAGGTCAGAATGCAGGTGAGTCCAGTCCGCTACGCATTTCGCCTGAAGGCTTCAACTTGAATGCAGGCTTATGAAGTGCAACCTGTTTTTCTGGAAGTCTGTGAGTGAGATATTAGAGGGGAGACTAAGTCCCCCTCAACCACAAAATATTTTTTCCACGGATTTTTTTTTCACAGATTCATCACAGAAATTATTTTTTCACCTATAAGGTGTTTGCATTTATATATACACTGTTTGCTTTTTCACCTTACAGTTTGTTTAAGCGCACTTTAGCTATTTTTTCACTTTATGCTTATTTACTGTGTGTGGTTTAGGGACACACTGCCTCAGTGCTGCTATAGCTAAGATTTAAGCGCTGGGTATTTGTTTATATTTGTGCACATAATATATTTATATAAATAGCCATGTCTGTTCTAAGTTGCCGATAAAAGCCCAGCACCTCACATATTTCAACTCGAAATTTTAAAAGATTAATGTAAACATGTTTGTACTGTGTTTTATTTTGCTGCTTAATGTTTTCCGTAATAATTTTTATAATAATAATAATTTACTATAATTACATAATAATTTTTAAAAGGTAGAGCAACATTTTAGGATTTTTTTGTCAAAGTGCCTTCTGTTAAATCATACAAAATGAGTGGCCAGAAGTTGCATGCTGGGTTATATGTTTTCAGCACACGATTTCGTAAATTTAAGTGCAAATGTATTATAAATGTAGCTTAAAATTGCTGATAACAAAAAAATGACTTGTTTTTGTATATTCAGTCACTTAATGGCATAATATTTTATCATGTGAAGATCAACTTAGACTTGCTTATTAAAATGCACACTTTAATGTCAGCAACAATACATTTCCTTTACCCAGCATCACAAGAGCATCTCACAATAGTGTTTTGAGACTGTTTCCTCAGTCACATTTGTCATTTTTTTAAACCTTGATACATAAAACAAGATGTTGACAAACTTACTCCATCTTTTTTATCTCGGCCTAGAGCTCCGTGAAGAAATTCCATTGATACGTCTTCGTTTTCATCTAGCCACTGAATAACAAAAGGCTCAAACCACCTGGAACAGTTAAATATAGTAAAATCAGATGCCGCATGAAGTGTCTATCATCGTAGCCTCAGTGGGGATTTCACAGATATGATCAAAGCAAATGTTAGAAAATAGATTCACATACAGCTCTGTTACTCCTGTTAAAATAAAGTCTTATAAGAAATAACTCTACATGAAATGCAGCACTGAAGAATATGCACAAGGTTTTTTGTATTAAAAATTAAATATTAACTTATTTTCTAAGGTAAAACTTACAGTCTGTGAAAGAGAGAGAAAAAATCCTGGTCTTAGATAGCTGGGGAGAACTGTGAGGTAGTAACAGTGGCTGCTTAAACACTTAACTTGTTTGGAAAGTCAAATAGTTTTAAATATGAGAGATTTTTTTTCTACATAAACATGTTTGCAGAAAGTTTACAGTACACATGACGAATGAAGTAGTCATTAGAGTTTCAAAATAAAGTCTGTGCATTTAATAGCAGAAACATTTTGATGTACAGTGAGCCCACTCTCAGGGAGAAATGGTCTCTCCTTTAGTAGTTGCATGCCAAAATGCCCCTGTGAGCCTGACAGTTCATCTCTTCCAGGAGCTTGCTAATGCTGTCAGCACACCATGTTCAGCTTTTCAATTTCAACAGGTGACCTGGACTATATCAATTTCAACAGGTGACCTGGACTATATCAATTTCAACAGGTGACCTGGACTATATCAATTTCAACAGGTGACCTGGACTACATCAATTTCAACAGGTGACCTGGACTACATCAATTTCAACAGGTGACCTGGACTATATCAATTTCAACAGGTGACCAGGACTATATCAATTTCAACAGGTGACAAGGACTATATCAATTTCAACAGGTGACCAGGACTACATCAATTCCAACAGGTGACCTGGACTATATCAATTTCAACAGGTGACCTGGACTATATCAATTTCAACAGGTGACAAGGACTATATCAATTTCAACAGGTGACCAGGACTACATCAATTCCAACAGGTGACCTGGACTATATCAATTTCAACAGGTGACCTGGACTATATCAATTTCAACAGGTGACCTGGACTATATCAATTTCAACAGGTGACCTGGACTATATCAATTCCAACAGGTGACCAGGACTACATCAATTTCAACAGGTGACCTGGACTATATAAATTTCAACAGGTGACAAGGACTATATCAATTTCAACAGGTGACCTGGACTATATCAATTTCAACAGGTGACCTGGACTATATCAATTTCAACAGGTGACCTGGACTACATCAATTTCAACAGGTGACCTGGACTATATCAATTTCAACAGGTGACCAGGACTACATCAATTTCAACAGGTGACCTGGACTATATCAATTTCAACAGGTGACCTGGACTATATACATTTCAACAGGTGACAAGGACTATATCAATTTCAACAGGTGACCTGGACTATATCAATTTCAACAGGTGACCTGGACTATATCAATTTCAACAGGTGACCAGGACTTGCTGCCGCTGTGAGAAACTCTCGTTTATGGTCACAATTGATAGAGACATGTGGAGATAAAAAGGTAACATCTGTAAGGTAAATAGTTTTTTTTTGTTTTATCCAATAAATTTGGAAAAAGGAGAGCAAATACCCTACCGTTCAAAAATATGGAGTCACTTAGAAATGTTCTTGTTTTTGAAATACAAGCAAATTGTGTTCATTAAAATAACATCAGCTGAATCAGAAATACAGTATAGATGTTGTTAATGTTATAAATGACTATTGTAGCTGGAAAGGCTGATCTTTAATGGAATATCTACATAGGTTTACAGAGGCCCATTATCAGCAACCATCAATCCTGTGTTCCAATGGCACATTGTGTTAGCTGACACAAGTTTATCCTATTTCGTATTCATTTTTGAACTAATTTGATGTTTTCATGAAAAACAAGGACATTTCAAAGGGATCCCAAACTTTGGAACACTAGTGTAAGTCCAGCGTAGCCCACAACATAATATGATTAATACTTTTATGTAATTTGATAGAACATCGGGTGTCATTTATGAAAGTCATCTGTAAGGTATGACTCTAAAAGTACAGCAATCAGCAGGGGCACTATGTTGGTTTCTGTCATGAATGCTCTACTTGGAGAACTTTGAATCACAATTTAGCATCAATGGTCCATATGCTAGAATGCACAACCACATTGCATGTTTCTTAGTGTAATGTACTCAACTGCTGTCCAACGTCACATAAAGTAGTGTAATAGATGGGCTCAGTACCTACTATAACAACAAAGGAATATATAATGAAGTATTTGAGGTTTTACACATGAGACAGTCAAATTCCAATGGCTTCCTTAGTGATTTCTCCATTTTTTTATTAGAACTTTGCCCTACATTTGACTTGTTTACATATCTCACTTTTTTTTCCAATATTTTGTTTTGCAATGCGAATACATCAGCTGAACAGTAAGTATATGCCACTTCAGTCAAACAACTGTAACATTGTGGTGTTGGCACTTACCTGTAGCAGATCTCGCGAAACAGAAATAAGGGTAACATATTTGAAACATTTTAACACTTTTTAGAGGTATTCAAACGTTATTGTTCTAATCATCAGAAAAGGAGGAGGGTAGGGAGTGTGCTTTGTCCGTATCCCCTCGGGACGCATGGACACGTAAGTGCTGGTATTGAGAGAAAAGAGAAGCTCTCCAGGGGTGTGTGTGGTAACATGCATGCCCAATCATGGAAAACATGTTTTCCATGATTGGGCATGCATGTCCAAGGCAGAGATTAGGGCATGGAAGTTCTAAGATATACAAAACAAGTCTATTCTGGAGTAGCTTAGATGTGGATGTGAGAAGAAAGTGTAAACCCTCGTCGATGGGTGCTGTAATCTCCAGATGTCTAAGAGGTTCATATCTCACATTTTTAAAAAGGGATCAACACTTCATATCTTACTTTAATTGAAAGACAGAAAAAAAATGAAATCAACTTACAATGAGTATTCTGGAACACTATCCTTGAATGAAGATAGTTCTCGAACATATTCATTATAAAACCATTTTACTTTGAAGTGTAAATTCATATAATCGGTGCTTTTGCATAGACGATGCTTTTCATGTTCTAGAATAAAAAAGATTTACACACTCTGTTAAACTATCACAGTGCTAGTTTTGTTGTGAAGATTATACCGGTAATATGAATACAAGGGAAATTATGTATTATGATACTATATAACACAGTTTCAAAATGGTTTATTAGCAGAGCATAGTGAGAGAAGGGCATTGTAAAACTCAACTATAGAAAATAAAACCTGGTTTTCTTAAAGGAGAAGTTCCATTGTGAGTCATAAAAAGGTAAAATAAATGAAACAGCTCATTCATGTGTTTATAACCAACTGGATATGGTATCAATCACGTTGGATTATGATAGACATCCTGTATTGCGAATGTGTAGAATAATTACATCAGTGCTTATTGTCTGGATTTATTTTTCTATGTTTTTTAATTTTTCATGATTTTATATATTTCATTTAGAATTTTGCATTTCTCTAAAATTTTCTTTTTCTCTCTTTTTGTTTGGTGATTTTTTTTTTTTTACATTAAAGAGTTCTTTAACAACATTACATTCTCTTTTTTTTTCATCCACATGTATGCAAGATTTACATCGGTGAAGATTTCTGGACTACACAAAGGGTGCTATTTGCTAAACATTAATCAGCTCATTATATATATATAAAATGTATTATAAAAGTCAGATTAGTATAGATTTCTTTCTCAAAGATTAGTAATGATAGGACTCCTGTTACAATCTTTATATAGACGATCATTTTAACCAGGGTCCAGTGTAGGTGTGCTAGAAGTTGAAGAGGAACATTGTGTTCTACACAAAACCTTTTTTTTAGTCTTAAAATATAAAACATATAAAAGTCACTTTTTTAGATGTCAAATACCATCAAGTTTGGGCTGCCCGGCATTTTCGTGACCTGTGCACATAGCCTTGTAAGTGGATTCCTGTTTAAACAATGTCTACAAGACATACATAGCTTAAACATATCTTCACTGAGCGCCAGAAGTCCGGCACAGGCTTTTTCCGGCACTGGGGAGACTGGCACTCAAACTTGCAGGCTCTCGTAGAAGAAGCCAATTAAAAAAATAAAAGATTACAGCATAGTGCAAAAAGGGAATTGTGTTTACTTGATGGCTATTATTATTTCCTGTACTTGCTTGAATATAAGATGACCCTGATTATATGACAAACCCCCAAACATTGGATCTTAATTTATGGAAAAAAAACCCTAACTACAAGACCATATAGGAAAAATAGTGTTACTTGTAAATATTCCTTCCCCTACTTAATAAAAATCTTATTGAAAAAATGAATTTCTTGTTTTTATTTCCTCCCACTGTTTCCCTTCATCCCAGTTCTCCAATCATTATTGTCCCATAGAAAATATTGGCCTTTTGGATTGTCTTTCATCTGCAGGGAATACTGTGCCCTATATTTAAGTCTCCACATTTTTATTACATCTTTGATATAATGATACCATTGATGCCTGTTTCATCAGTTTGAGATTTGGAGTAGACTTATATACCTGATGTGTGAGAAGCATTTCTACCATGTACATCTATAAAACATTTCACTTTTACTGATGAGCCTTTTTTCCTCTGGGTACATGTGAGTGCAATATATAGCACTACCTCAGCATAATTTGTTTTTAACAATATTGCATTATTATATGTCCTCCTTCCTCTTATACCGGTATTTCATATGCTGCTATATCTGATTGACAAACATCATCTGTCATTTGTTTCTTACAGGGTGGTAATCCTGACTTTTCATCTTTGGCTTTTAACATCAAGTGCACTTTAGTCACTTTTTATGTATATTTTATTTTCACTTCTTGTGTGCCTTTAAGGAGAGACATTCTACTGTTGCTGCTAAGAGTCTGATTAAGAGCTGAATCCACTGGTTTTTAATATGATAGCTTTTCCCAATTTTCATTGTACATTTAAGCAAAGTGGTATGAAATGTGATAATGGAAAGCAATGACTTGCAAGGATAAAAAATTAACTTAAGCAAAAGGGCTCCATTACAGATGCATATTTTGATTGCTCGATCTATCAGTTACTTGTAAATACATATGAAAGAATAGTGCCAGCCACTGTAATTCTGTTATGTCTTAGCCATTTAATACTAACGTGTTGTTCTAAGACAACAAAAGTTGCTATTAAATGTTTTCTCCAGTTGTTTAAGGCCATGAAAGATTATATTATGATAAAATAATCTTTTATGCAATGTTTGATAAATATTGGTAAATAGAAATTGTCTAGCCCCATAATTGCCCAGTTTGGTCTTGATGGAGCTGAGGCCAGAAGTTTACATACATTTCTTATGGCAAGTTTACTCTGTTCACATCAGACGTAATTTGAAAACAATTGATTACACAGTTCTTTCCGCTTTAATTCCCTATATCCAAATTCGAGTGGGTCAACAGTTTACATAGACCAAGTTGACTCTGCATTTAAATAGAATCCTATACAGCACCAAGTAAAGAGACATTATTTTAAAATGGAACTATAAATGACAATGTTAGTGGGCTCTGCTCATCTTCTAGACCTTACCAGGTATAATCCAGCCATGCTATTGATTTTTAGATAGGAATTATTTCTCAGCTGGATATATCACTTTTCATCCATTTCACCTTCTATCTTTTTGACTCAAATCATTTTGATATAATCAGTGGAATCCCATTCTTTTATATTGCCAGGAGAATTCTTCTTTTATTTTCTATTCCTTACCTGCTTTTCTAAAATATAAATAGTTGTAAACTGGACATCGATATATTCGATAGAAACCTATTCTCTGAGTGTTCGAGATAGCATTTTTTTTTATATATTGGAAATGAAAACACATTCTTAAATGCATCTATGCACTGTACACTTTGTATCATTACATTTTGCGTTTGGGACAATTATTATTAAACTGTAAACTGTAAATTAAAAAAATGCAGATGCCAAATAACAAATCAAATATCACAGTTAGTTGCCTAATGTTTTATGCCATAAAATGCAATACTTTTGGTAAGTGTGTTCCAAAGTACCATGTCCCTCACATGTATTTATACTTTACATACATTTTATTTTAATTACAAATCCAAAGTAATAAGAGGTGGACCACTGCGTTCTCAATAGATTAGAACTGATGGGCAAAGGTGGCAAAGCTGTCTCTTGGATTGAGTCGCATCTATCTATGAGATCCTTCATCAATTTGGTCTTTTCACTCACTGGATAATAAATTGTATTTAATCATGTTTTGTTCACTTTTCTTTTGTACACTGTAATATTCTCCTGAATGGCCTACCTTTGGTCTAGCTTTCTCACTTCTAATCTATTTAAAATGTGGCTGCCAGGCTCATATTTCTTACTTGCCGCTCCACTTTGACTGCTCCACTTTGCAAAGCCCTCCACTAGCTTCACATCTGCTTTAGAATAACATTTTACATTCTATCTTTAAACTACAAAGCCCTCCTCAGCCCCTGCCTACATTGCCTACCTCACTAACCGATACTACCCTGCTACGATCCTCAAGTGGACTAATGCTCTCCTCCTCACCACCTCTTCTTATTTGAGCATGCAATACTTTGCCCCTGTCAGGCACTCACCTCTAATGTCCCGACGGGGAGGTGCGATGAGGTAGCCGAGTCTTCTCCCAGCTCCAGCGGAGCTACTGCTTTGGGTACAGTGACGGAGCATGCACCCGAAATACATTGTACCGCCCCTGGCACTATCCACTAATGGGAGATTCGGAGAGGTGGGGGTTAGCAGCCCTAACGAGGAGGACCCACCCAGTAGCCATACAAAAATCCAGAGCCTCCTCCGCATGGTGCTCAGTTACTGTTGGCTGTCTCTGTGTGCACAGTGCATCTTGAGCTAAACCTTTTTGCATCCCTATTGCCTATTGTGATTGTGACCTGAATTAACCCCTTGACTGCTGCCTGTCTATTTACCCTGATTGTGACCTGGATTAACTCTTTGCCTGCTGCCTGCCTATTGACCCTGACTGTGACCTAGATAAACCCTTTTCCTGCTGCCTCCCTATTTTGTCGGGGATGGGACTCTTCATCGCGACTGCTTCCGCGCAGCCGCTTCACCGCCGACTCTACAGCACAAGACAGATCGTCGCTGGAGATTTCATCGCGGGACATTTCATCGCTAAAGGTAAGTATTTTACCGATTTTAGTTTGTTTAGAATTAGGGTTTAGGGGGTTAGTATTAGGGTTAGTATTAGGGTTTAGGGGGTTTATTTTACTATTAGCGGTCGGGGGTTAGTATTAGGGTTTAGGGGGTTAATTTTACTATTAGGGGTCGGGGGTTAGTATTAGGGTTAGTATTAGGGTTTAGGGGGTTAATTTTAGTATTGGGGTTAATTTTAGTGTTAGTATTGGGGTTTAGTGTTTAGTGTTACTATTGGGGGGAATCATTTATTAGGGGGGGTTATTTTAGTTTTACTTTTAGATTTGTAATAGCTGCAGCCGCGGTGAAACGGCCGCGTTATTCTTCATTGCTGACAGTTCAGCGTTCTAACTGCCGCGCTTAACTGTCAGCAATGAAGATGCGGCGAAGAAGTGTCCTAGACCCTATTTTGCCTGCTGCCTGTCTATTGACCTTGTTTGTGACTTTGATTAACCCTTGCCTGCTGCCTGCCTTTTGACCCCGCTTGTGAACTGGATTAACCCTATGCTTGCTGCCTGCCTACTGACCCTGCTTGTGACTTGGATTAACCTTTTGTCTGCCGCCTGCCATTTCTGAACATTGCCTGTATTCTGGACTTTCCTTCTACCATAAGTCTACACCTGCATTTTGGGTTCTGTCCCTAACCCTCCGCTAGTCAGACCCCTACAGCCCCCTTTCTCTGGAACTCACTTCTGTAGAGCATCTAGCTCTATTCCTTGTTCCTCAGTGTTCAAAGAGTTCCTCAAATTCATCTCTTTAAGGAGGCTTATTAATCATCCCACTAGAACACCCATTAATCAATGATATTATGCATGCACAGGATTTATCCCTGGTGTCCCAGTGTGCCAAAGAACAGAAGTTACAGGGTCTTGTGTATCAAACAAGGCAGTACAGCTCAGGTAAATCAATATACAGGAGATTTTGTTTATGTACACATATAATAATTCTGGAATTACTTGCTTATGGTGTGGAATTCTGAGGGCTGAGGGTTTTTGAAGGTGGCATGGCTATTAGGCTGCAAAGCCTAAAAATAATGCTACCGTCTTCTGCGAAAGAAGTGACATGGACACAGGGATTGAACAGCACTTGAATTAGCTTTAGTAAAAGGTAGGCGTAAAGCAGAATAGAGTAGGTAAGGCTAACACTGTAGCACATTAAGGCAAATACAAAGTTACATCCCAATGTTAAACAAGCCAAGGTGACAGGTGAGCAGCAGACAATTGTAAATCTAATAGAAAGAATTACTCTGAAGATCAGAGATAAGATGGTACAAGGCCAAGAGGGCAAGTAAAGGATAAGATAAAAGGATCAGGAAGAAACAAGAGACTAGCAGAGTATGAAGAACACTTGGAGGCCAGGTCACAAAGCAGCATAAAAGAAACAGTTGAAAACAAATACAGGTTGAGTATCCCTTATCTAAAAATCTGTTATCCAAAAGGATCTGTCATCCAAAATGTTTTTCAGATTTTGCCACAAGTTGCTAATTCCACACACACCTGTCAGAATGAAAGACTACACCAGTTTATTCAGTGTCCAGCCCCCTTATGCTGCGATATAGCCTTTCCATGCAGGCTCAGATTCCCCCACACAACATGCTCACAACGGGTAATATAATGGTTTGCCTGATGTCACAGTGGCAGATCCCAATGATGCCTCATATCACAGCTATATCACAGGAAATGTGATTTATTTGCTCTATATAGTATATGCATTGATGCTACTGTATTTCATGAGTACTGGGAGGTTTTCATATATTTTATAGGTGAAAATGATCTGTTATGCGAAATAAACCATTATCCAAAATACTTGTGGTCCCAAGAATTTTGGATAAGAGATACTCAACCTGTAGTACTAAGGTACAACACACTGAATACAAAAATAATCAAGAAGCGGGATATTTTGAAGCAAAAGTAGGATTTAGCTGGATCACTGTCTAAACCACAAAAGAAAAAGGAAAAATAACTACTTGCTTAACTAAGTGGCTAATGCTTCTCCAACACATATCTACTGAAGATTTTCTAAAGTCTAAAAATCATATAGACACATTTAGCAAAATTCTCTATAGAACAAACATGTCCCCAATAAGGTTGAAAGTCGCTGATATTACGCAAACAGACTTATGTAATAAATGAAATCTACCAGGTGCAATGGCAATGTAAAATAATATGTCAAATTAGAATTGTAATCCAAAGATACGTCAGCACTGCATTTGGCATTCGCCTCATTACCAAATCTGAATTTGCACCTTTTGGTTAATCTTGTTCTCCATGCATGTTTTGCACGAATCATATCTGCGGCTCTGAACAAAACTATTCTACAATTTTGGATAACCAAAGATACACATTCCCTAACGGTTTTTAAAGAGAAGCTTTTCTATCTCTTTTGATCACTTGGCTTACAACTCAACAAGCCAAAAATGGAAGAGGACAATAGTTTTTCAATGATTCCAAACTATACATTAACTTTTTTGCACCTTGATCTAAAGAAAAAAATCAAATATACCTTTCAAACCACACCGAGGTAAAAAAAATAAAAATCTAGTAAACTTATCAACTTAAATACATAATGCAACACATTTAAATGACAAACTGTACTATGTTTATACATTTTAGTGCTTTATTAGTCTTTTTTTTTGTTTAAATTTTGTTTATTATTATTAATGACATATAATAAATGAAACATAACATTCCAGCAATGTGTACGCCACGTTATTCAGTACAATATAAAAAATCATTTAGTACATATGTAAACATTATCTGCAGCGATTGGAGAGGGTCCAGTCTTGGGCACCAAATTAAATGATATAGTATAATGAAAATCGCGTTGCAGGCGTCATATAACAACACTTTAGAAAATATTGAAATCTGTGGGCTCACAATAACTGTATTGTATTAATTAAATAAAATTTTGGGAGATAATACAGAAAAAATGGGGATAGAAAAAACGATAAAATAAATAAAGAAATAGGAAGGGGATTGAAGAGAGAAAGGGGGAGGGAAAATGAGTGCCGAAGGGAGAACGCCCAGTCCAAGTTTTAAGCAATAAAAAATAAAATAAAATCATTCAGCTGCAGTGATATCAGCCTCACATTCTGGGCTGTTGACATATAGCATCCAATGTGTCCACCTATTACTGTGTATCATACCTTTGCCATTTGCGGTGTGAACCATATCCTCGACCACCCTGATGGACTCCACAGAGGCTAACCACTCTCGGAAAGTGGGGGGATCTGTCTGTTTCCACTTTCTGGGGATCAGTAGCTTAGCAGCATTGAGGAGGTGTATTGTAAGCGATCGTTTGTATGCCCCGAGTGGGTGTGGTGTATGGTGAAGCAGAACCGTTAGAGGAGTGTGTGTGATGTTGGGGTCTCCTAGTGTTTTGATAGTATTGAGAACTGCTGACTAAAAAGGCCTCAGTTTAGGGCAGGACCACCAAATATGGAGTAGATCACCTGGGTGTAAGTGGCATCTCCAACACTTATCCGAGGTGGAACGGAAAATTCTATGTAGTACAGTTGGTGTAAGGTACCATCTTGTGAGTAGCTTATATGAGTTCTCTTGTATATGTGTGGACATGGAACATTTGTGTGCTAAGGTCACTATTTTATGCCATTGGGGTGTCGACAATTCAATCTGACAGTCTTTCTCCCAAAGTGATATAAAAGGAGGTTTGTCCTGGTCTACTAGGTCCGTGAGGATACGATAGACTGTAGAGACTAGTCTTCTCGGCCTCTCTTCAGACATGCAGAGGAGTTCAAAACTCGTTGCTCCTGTGGGGATTTCATGTTGGGCCCCCAGCGTAGTTGTGAAATGGAGTAGTTGTTTGTATTTGTATAAAAGCCCTGATGGTGGGGGGTGGGGTAGTATCAAGTCTGCAATGGGTTGAATTGAACCTTCATTTAAAATATGGCCTAATCTAGGATATCTAACTGGGTTATGGAAAAAAATTTGAAAAAAAGAGTATGTCTGCCCCGGGGGGAAGTGGTCATTTCCAATAAGAGAATGCATCAAGGAAGGGGAATTAATTAGACCTGGACTAGCAGTGAGTTGTTTCTAGATGCGGAGGGTGGGGGATACTGTGGGGTGTGTGATATCCGATGGTATCAGCTGGGGTCGCGAGACCCAGGCTGCTAAAGGTATTGGGACATTTAAACCTCGGTGTTCTAGGGATACCCAGAGCTTCGAGGATGGCCTCGACCAGTCTACCACTCTGGACAAATGGATTGATTTATAATATCTTTCTATGTCGGGGAGGCCAATGCCTCCCAGGCACTTGGGGCGGGTGAGAATTTTGTAGTTTATACTTGGGTGTTTGTGGTGCCAGATGAAATGGGTAATCAGAGACCTAAGTGTTGCAAAAAAGGACCTGGGTATAAATATAGGCAAAGTTTGAATGATATAAAGAAATCGGGGTAAGATGTTCATCTTAATTATTGATGCTCTTCCGAACCAGGAATGTCGTTTAAGGGACCACTCAAGTAGGTCACGTTTACAGGTCGTCAAAAGGGACCCTAAATTGACATTAAATAAAGAGGTGAGGTTCTTACATAAAGAGATACCTAGATACTTAATGTGTTGGTCACTCCATCGGAATGGGAAGGATGCCTTCAGTGGGCCGAGTATTTGTGGAGATAAGGATATATTAAGGGCCTCAGATTTATTATAATTGATTTTAAAATTGGAGAGGGAGCTGAATGTGTCGAATTCCTTCATTATGTGAGGGAGGGATATAACGGGGTTAGTTACAAAAAGTAGCAAGTCGTCAGCATACGCAGCCAGCTTATGATGGTGTGGGCCAACTTGTAGCCCCATAATATCAGGGTTCGCGCGGATTGCACATGCTAACGGTTCTAGAGTGAGTACAAATAAAAGCGGTGACAGGGGACAGCCCTGTCTAGTCCCGTTTGACAGGGTGAGCTGGCCCGATAGAGTACCGTTGACCCGTATTCGGGCTGTAGGAGTTTGGTACAAAGATGAGATCCAGTGTAGCATGCCTGGCCCCATGCCGGCATGTCGTAGCACCGCTTGTAGAAAAGGCCAGCTCACCCTGTCAAACGCCTTCTCTGCATCCGTCGATAATAACATAGCAGGTGTATTGTATAGCTTGGCGTAATGGATAAGGTTAAGAATTTTGGTAGTATTATCCCGTGCCTCCCGACCCGGGACAAAACCAGCCTGGTCGGAATGAATGAGGGAGGGGAGAATACGTTTGAGTCTATTGCTGAGAATTTTAGCAAACAATTTCAGGTCTACGTTTAAAAGGGAGATTGGTCTAAAATTGGAACAAGATTCTGTGTCTCTACCGTGTTTCGGTATAACTGTGATATGGGCCTCTTGCGATTGCTGGGGGAGTAGACCATCAGTAGAGAGTGAGTTAAATGCGAGTAAAAAGGGGGCGCATAGAGTATCTTGAAATAATTTATAATAGGAAATAGTGAACCCATCTGGGCCTGGGCTTTTTCCGGTAGGGGAGGTTTTAATAGCTTCGATAAGTTTGTCAGCTATAATTGGCGAATCTAGACTCGATATATCTGAGGGGTCAATTTTACATGTCATATGTGCATCCAGGTATTCCTGAATCTTATTATTGGACATTAATATCTGGGATGGAGTGTTGGGAGCGGGTAGGTTGTAGAGCTCTTCATAGAACAACTTGAATGTCTCTGCAATTTTAGGGGTAAGGCTCGTATGATCTCCTTGTGCTGTTCTAATTTTAGGGATGAAACAAGTGGAGTGTCTGTCACGTAGTGACCTGGCTAGTAATCTACCTGATTTATCTTTAAATTGATACAGTTTACTTTTGATTTGGAGGTGCGAACGGAGATCTCGGTGGTTACACAGATCTGCCAATTTGGCTTTAAGTATTAATAGAGACTGGTAGACTGTAGGGTTAAGGGTGAGCTTATGAGTTGTCTCTATATTAGAAATCTCTGCCAGCAACTGAATCATAGAGGCCGAGTGTAACTTTTTCTTATATGAGCCTATACTGATAATTTGTCCGCGTAATACTGATTTATGCGCTTCCCATACAACAGTCGGAGGTACATCATGGGTTGCATTTTCTTTGAAGTAGTTTAACATATTGGTTTTTAGAGTTGACACCGTTTCCGGGTCTTTGAAAAGAGATTCATTGAGTCTCCAGTGGGGTTGGCGTTTACTTAGAGATGGCATGGTGATGGTAATTTGGATGGGGGCGTGATCACTCCAAGTGATGTGACCTATCTCGGAATGAGTTAGAAAAGGGAGGTGTCTATGGGAGAGGAACAGGTAGTCAATTCTGGAATATCTGGAATGTGGTGTTGAGTAAAATGTATAGTCCTTTGTGGTGGGATGTTGAATGCGCCAAGAGTCTGCTAGCTGAGCAGAGTGTAATGCTCGTTTTACCTGCTTAATTTTAGTAAATCTGAGAGAGGAAGCCCCGGTGGAGGAGTCAAGGCGTGGGTCGAGCGTAAGGTTCAGATCACCACCCAATATCACCAGCCCTGAAGCGAAGTCCTGTAGTTTGTCTATTGAAGCAGAAATGAAAACATGTTGGTCAACATTTGGGACATAAATGTTGGCCAGAGTAATAATATCAGTTCCCAGGGTTCCCTTTAGAAATAGGGCCCTGCCTTCACTGTCCGACCACTGGTCCTGGACCGTGAAGGGAAGGCCCCTAGACACAAAAATCGCAACCCCTTTATTCTTCTGGAAAGGGGAATGGGAGTAGTACATGTGGGGGAAATGGTAGTTATGGAAATTTGGGACCCTGTTTCTAAGAAAATGAGTTTCCTGTACTAATGCAATATCAGCATGGAGAGCCTTAAGTTCACGGAACAAACGAGAGCGTTTATTCGGTGAATTCAGCCCCTTTGCGTTGATGGATATTATCTTTATCTGAGCTGGTTTAGCCATAAGTGTGTGGGAGGTATGAACGCTTGCAGGGCGTCTCCCCTCCGGCACCCGAGGGAAGGGAAAAGAAAAGAGTGGGAAAAGGATAGAGGAGGGGGGGGACATGAACATAAAAATTTTCTTATCTGAACAATAAACATATAGTATATAAATGATACTATGGGCAGCGGTGCCTAATGGGGGTCTAGGCGCATCTTGACAAGATGAGCCCAAACTCCCATAATTTACAATGGCACGAACCTGCTTTGGGGGGCGTGGCAGCCCAGAACAGTGGCGAAACCAAAACATAGTCTTAATTACCTAAACAACAGTGGACCCGAACTAGAACAGCGGGCCAGAGTAGGTGAATAACGCAGGAGGTGTGTCTAAGACAGCACCAAGTATTAAATATAGTAACACACGTTTCAGTGCATGAATTCTATATATGTCCATCAAGCGGACAGATGTAACCGTAAGGGAAATAAGTAGATCTTCTGTAGCAAGGTGTTAGTATTAACTGATCTATTCAAATAGACAAAGGGTATTATGAATATATAAACTTAAGTTACTATAAAAATCCTCCCACCTCCCCCCCTACCAAAAAGGGCTCTTCGCCCCCCATCTCATCACATATTATCCGAGTTATTATTTACTGAGTGGTCACTTAGGAGTAGGGGAGACAAAATATATCCTGTTAGTTATCAATTACAGTATATTGAATGGGGAATAGTATGTAAATTATAGTTTAAAGTGTAGTGGAGATTATGTTATAAGGGGTATATTGTGGTGAGGAGTTGTGAGTGCCCTCAGGTATAGAGAGAACCGACATGGCCTCACCACTAGGGAGGAAAAGGATGTCAAGAATACCAGTTTTCTCACTACAAACAGTAATTATTATCAATTAGAAATAAAACTAGTAGAAAACATATTAGCGTTTTGTGTTTTCAAACCCATTTGTGAGGCGTTTATATATCCAGGTACCAAAATAGATCTGTAGTGTAGAAGTTATAATGTCAGGATAAAGTTCCTGGCACTAAGGTGAGTTCATCCATGTGGGATATACAAGGCAGTAGGTTCTGTCGGCTCCGGTACCGCTTCTCTAGATGATTGGGCTCGGCGCGGCTTTCTTTTCCTCTGCGCTCTGGGGATCCATGGGAGGTTCTGTAGATTCGTGAGTTCCAAAGAAGTGGATGTGCTGTCCATCCATCCAGGTAACGCCGGGGTTTCCAGCTGAAGGGTGTCGCAAAAAGATGGTAGGTCTTTAGGGGACCTTAGGATGATTGGTGTGGCTCCCTTATAGACGGTTATTGAGAGCGGATAGCCCCAGCTGAAGGGTATGGCAGCCTGCTTCAGGAGATCCGTAAGCGGCTTAAGAGTCTTTCGTGCCTGAAGTGTAGAACATGCCACATCAGGTAGTATAATCAGCGGGGCTCCTTTGAATATAATGGGTCCGTGCTTACGTGCTTTGCGCAGGATTTCCTCCTTTAAGGTGAATGAGTGTAGGCAGCATACCACGTCCCGTGGTCTGGGACTAGAAAGGTCCTTAGGCCGCAAGGCCCTATGAGCGCGATCTAGCGCGATGGGTTGGTCAGGAGTGCGCTGAATAATCGCCGTGAAGAGCTCCGTAAGTATTTGTACCAGGTTTTCGGGCCCAGCCACTTCGGGTAAGCCTCTTATTCGTAGGTTAGAGCGCCTACTCCTGTTTTCTTGATCAACCACCTGTTGAGATAGTAGGGCCACCATAGACCGCTGTTCCTCTAGCTGGGCTTTAAGGTCGGTGAGTGCTGTATGTAGTGCCGCTTGGTCTGTCTCAACAGCTTCAATTCGTTGGCCTTGTTGTTTAAGGTCGACTTTAATGTCCTGCAGCTCTTCCCTTATGGTAGTTTTAATAAGGCCTACCGCCGCGGTCAAGTCTCGTTGAAGTTGCATAGAGAGTGCGGAGAAATCAGACCTTGTGGGTAGGTCTCCAACGGGGAGCTGTCGAGGAGGCTGTGAGAGGCTGCTTTCGTTGTCCGAGTCCTCTGGTGTAGCGTTAGAGGGAGCCTCGTCGTTGAAGGCATCCAGCGCCATTTTGGATTCGCCTCGTGGTGTTAGCGGGACTAAGAAGGTCCTCAAGTTAACCAGGAGCGGTTTTTTGGCGTTCTTTTGCTGGTCCTTGTGTGGGGAGCTTTTCTTTGATTGCTTTCCCATAGCTTTGTAACGCAGATGGACGTGTGTTATGTCCGTTTTCTGCCCGTTGTTCAGGAGCTCAGCTAGTCTGCGTCTGCCAACATCGAGGTCCGGACACGCCCCCCGCTTTATTAGTCTTTAATGCATACATACTCACTTGCCATTGATCTGATCTATTAAATCAAGTGTTATCATAGCATTTAACACCTTGCTTTTTCATACTGATATGTTTATTACAACAATGTATTGTATCTGATATAATAGTGCCATTCATGATTTTGTATGCTTTTCTTATGCTAAGAGTTTAGAGATAATGAGTTACAGGTATCTGGCATCTTTACGGCTAATGAGAAGAGTTGGGATTGCTTACAGAAATCTGTCTGATCAGCAGGTTACCTTATGAGTCAACCAGAACTGAGACTGAATGCCAGCAGAACCTATGACTAAGCCTGATCATTACGTTCCCCCAATTTTTACACATCTAGGTGGGCAATTTGTTTACCTGTTTTTTAACACTTTGTAAACAGGCACTAGTAGTAAAATAAGTATATGTGACTATACTAGCTGTGGTAATAAATAGCCACAATAAATGCAGTGTAACATCAAACTAATTGAAGTAAGATAAAAATGATCAGTCATTACAGAGCTCTTGACATTAGCCGTTGAGCGATGCCTGTTCATTACAATTAGTGAAGTATGTTTTGCGTCAATGTAACCTCTTTGGTATCCTCGTAAGACATGGAAATTCATAATACATTTTTATATATCTGCAAGATATGTAGGTACTGTAGCATGAATAATGGAATTCGTTTTAGAACTATTCAATTTGACATGACTTACAAAAACAGCAGAAAAAAAGGGGCAGTTCCACCTACGGTGTCAAAAATATTATTTGATCACTGCGCCGCCACGTAAAGTAAAGAAAAATAAAAAAGCAGCCTTTTCATTTTTTTTCCTCAGGTGTTTCTATCTCTTAAAAAAATGTACATAATGTTTAACTTAGTTATTGTTGTTGTATCCTGTTGTATTCAAACTATCCTTTTAAAAGGGCTGGCTAAAACCAAACCACTTAAAGTTATGATCAAGAGAGAGAGGCAAATTCCACAGTAAAAACAAATGACTGTATTTTATTAGATGGGTAGTACTCATTTCTGAAAGACATCACTAAATTTAGAATTTAAAACAGCAGCAGACCTGCAATTAGTGTGAAGGTAAAATTAAGGGTATTTAAAATACACCAACATCAAGTGCAACATACAGAAGGTAGGAAACATGTCTTGCATCTTAAACAGCCTCTTTATGGAGCAGATGATTATCTTTAAGGATAACACATTTACTTGAGTTAAACTGGGTCTTGAACACATATATATATTACATCTTATAACACGTTATGAAAGCCAAAACAATTGTGAGTCCTTTAGAGAAGCCAATGTCAAACCAGGAGGATAAAAACATATTTTTGCCTTTTTGCTAGTAAAGTCAAAGCTATGTCATTAGTTTGTTCTTTATTGAATCAGATATAAAGTGCATACATGAATGTACAATGGAATTACAGCAATACAGCTCTGTGACTCTCCAGATGTAACTTCAATAGCAATGCTCTTGAGATTTTATCAAACAGTTTCATGAAAGTAACTCAAACTAGTGTTACAAGGTGATATCTGTATATAATGTGCTGGGTTCAGCAGGGGTTATATAACCATGTGAGAGGATGAATAGCAATAAACAGCATGCTCACAGAAAACAAAAAGTCTTACCAAATGCTTATGTAGGGGAAATCACTCCCCTAATGGATGAGGACTTTGGTGGTGAAATCTATAGTGCGTCATTTGAGTTAGTTGAATGCATATTCACACAAGTGATTGATATTGTTTTAGTAAGAAGCATGAGTATGGTTTTGGAGACAGGAAATTAATTTAAAAAAAAAACAACTCCCAGCTAGAGCAAATCTTTCAAAAATGTGATTCATTAGCTGGCATCAGACTAACCAATGGTGCCAAAGGTTAGACATCATTGTCTATGAAGCTATCACAGGACAATATGTTTAGACTGTAGGAAATGTGTCTAGATAATGCTTTTTTTTTTTTGTATACACAATTCTGTATTTTCATTACAATAAGAATTGTACTTTTACTTTCAATTGCATACCTGCCATTTGTTATGGAAACCTAATCTCTCATTGTTCAATATTTTTGAACTGCAGCAAATGTGGTTATATATATATATATATATATATATATATATATATATATATATATATATATTACTTTCTTGTAAATAAAATGATTTATTTATATTGTTAATAATTTACATAATGATAAAAATAGTTATTAATTCGCCACAAAGTTGCTTAAAATATTTTTTGCCAGAAATTAAACCAGAGCACCAAAAAAAAAAAAAATGTTATCATACAATATAGGTAGATATAAAACAAATTTTGGATAAAGGGAAGACTGCTATGTCGAATAAAAGTAATGGTATGCCAAGGATTAAAAATAATTTCAGAAATCACCATGACTTAAGTGCCCAGTGACAACCAGCAGTAGCATTTTTTGAAACCCATTGACTAGATGGGCTTACAATGCTACAGTGGATATTCTTTTCCACAGGGAAGCTTTGCAATTAATGTATTTCCTTTAATGGATACAAGTTACAAGTATTCAGGGGCAAATTTGGACCAGTTGGAGTGAAAGGTACAAAGCATAAAACTAGCAACATCCAGTTCCAGCTTTGCACATCTTTAACGGTTTGTTACATTTTTGCCTTTTACACAACATTCTCCAGCTACTTTTTTTTAAATCCCAGATAGAAACATAGAAACATAGAATGTGTCGGCAGATAAGAACCATTCCGTCCATCTAGTCTGCCCAAGATACTGCATTATTTTTTTTTTTTTATAATAAATAAAATATATCAGACAGTATAAGAAATACTAAATACCTTTGGGGAAACAAGACCAGACAATATCTGTATAAGGGGAGCAAATAGCACCTATGCTTTCTTGTGGATGCCACAGCAAACCAGATATGAAAGGTGTGACATTCCCTGGTTGAAGATGTCCTTGAATGTCTGATCCATCTTAGTAAGGGCTCCAGGTTAATTCCATTGGAAAATGGTCCAGTGTATAGGTAGAGATGCCCCTTATTTCAGTAGGCCAAAGCAGAGCCAAAGGGTCTTATTTGGCCAATGAATGGTAACAAGTCTCAGTAAGCTGTCATTGACGAATACTGTTTGATGCATTGCATTTAGGGAGACTGTTACATGGCACTGGGAATACTACTGGTATCTGCTTTTGGAAGTTCAAAGGACATCAATAACTAGACAGTTGGCATTATAGTGTGGAATAAAAGAGGTCTTGAAAGAAACAATAAGGACCTCCCCTCAAATTTGTGATGTTGCGAACTTGTGAATATAAACATCCAAGGTGTTAATGTGGGAAACTTAATCAGCAGTATCTATTTTGATCAGCTTATCTTGCCTCAAGTTCCCATGGAAAATAGCATGGGAAATCCTGAAATATGTTTTCTACAGTAGAAATGTTTCCACTTGTAGTTTTAGAGCACTTGAGGCTTGTATGCCAAAAAAGAGGTCCTCCTTTTGGTAAGGAATCTACAGAAGGACTGGATTCTCTCTCTGAGACTATGGCCATCCCGGAAGTCAGGTAATGTATCTGTCAGATAAAGAAGTTTCAAGTAACATGATGTTGTTGGAGGGAAACCTTACTGGACCTTTCGATTTTGTCTCCCATTTGTTCGTCAATTATGGAAAAAAAGGACTAGCCATGCAAAACAGAGGAGCTCATGTCTGTTTGTTCTGGGATTCTTTTTATTCTTTTTAGGAAATGGAACAACACTTCTATTTGTTTAGGGATATCTGGAATATTATTCCAGTCCCGTATCTCCTTGTGGAGTCCTTTATTCCAGTCATACAATTTAAATAGTGACTTTGCCACGTGGGGTGTTCATTGGTTCTGCTCACTCTTCCTGTTGTACACATAACTCCATTCCAATTAAGTGTCGACAAACGTTTATAGCTAAAAGCTAGAAAATCTAATTATACAATATACGAATGATAATTAGTATTGTGCAGTTTCCTTAGTCAGTTATATTAATCAGTTTTATTAACATGCTTTTTAAACGCAATCCAATTACATATGTTCGTCTTCGAGGTGCAATTAAGACAAGCAGAGTAATATTCACTTTTTGGTTCTATGCTTAAATGTAACCAGACCTATAGCCCTTCCTCACTAATTCAAGGATTTATAAGAAATATAAGTATAGGGAGAAATCTGCCGATCAAGATGTAGATAATGTTATAAACTTCTGTAAAATATTGATGTCTTTTCTTTTAATAAGTACAGCCTTCTAAAATCAATACTGTTACGTAATAAACGGAGCCCTTTCTGACTTGTATATATCTTAAGCATGGGTAAATGCAAACCAAAGCACATTATTTCCAATGCATTAGTAAATATAATGTAGTTAACTTATTTTATTTTGGAAAGTGTATCTCAGAATGAAATTAAACAGGGTAAACATTTTTAGAGCACTAAGAAGAGCTACATTAACTATGTCTATGCTAGTACATAAGCCTGAATAAGCATCATGGGATATGTAGTTCTCAATCATCTGCAGTGCCAAGGTTAGCCATCACTTTACAAGTATATAGCAACATATATGTCATAAAACTTGCTAAAGCCAGGCGAGAACCAAATTTGGCAATGGACTTAAAAAAGAAGTGGCTAGAGACCTGTGAGGCTAAAGGTATCTCTATGTCAATAATCTGTTAAATGTACGGTGAATGTAATCACATTTTCTGTAGCAGAGTGCATTTTCTAGTTTCAAACCACTTCCTAAGAGGTTTAAAGCAGATCCCAGACAAGAGGGATCAAATAATTCATGTGTGTTTTTTTTTGTTTTTTTTACTGTATTTCACAATCATTCAAACATTGGCTTTCTGAAGTGTGATGTAACTCTGATATGACCTTCCTTGGTTCTTTCTAACTAAAAACAAAATGTCTTAATTGCTTGGAAACAGTCAAAAAATGACTGTGCTAGCTATGGAAGTACATTTTATTTTCCTTGATTATAGAACCAACCTACTACTGCTTCCTGTTTTCAAATTTAATAATATTATGTGGTACATTAGAGGTTAAATATAAAAATGTATTCAGTATATTTCTTTATTTAAAGCTTGTGTTGTCATATAAATGCCATTTCAGTCAAGCTACGCTTGACAGATTCATAATTTACAAATTATTATAAAAATGCATAAAAAACAATAATAATAATACACAAGAATCATTCTTGACATTTGGTTCTACCTTCTAATTCAGTACAATTCAAAATCGGGAACTATAAAAATTTTAATATGGATAGCTAACTATTGCATCTACCTATTTTACATTTCTATGTTTGTCTTACCCTTTCTTTTTTATACAATGCACATTACAATCAACTAGTTGCCCAACTACACAATTTATAGAGTCTACTCAATAAAGAGTGAACTGCAAGGAATTGAGATGGGAATCCTTGGCCAATGTAGCCAAGGTGTACAAATTCTCCAGTGCAGATGCATGCGAGAATTCTTCCAACTCACTCGAATAATATGGCCCCCAATGAAAACGAACTGACATGGAGCAGAGACAAAATTACTGGCTCTAGGTGTTAAAGGTATAGCTGGGGGACTCTGATCCCTATTATCCAAGAACGCGTGGGAAATGACCAGGGCCGGACTGGCCTACCGGGATACCGGGAAAAATCCCGGTAGGCCGCCTACCCTGGGGCTGTTTTAAGAATTTCGGCAGCCGCGTCCCTTTAAGACTTTCGGCTGCCGCGGCCCTTTAAGACTTTCGGCGGCCGCGGCCCTTTAAGACTTTCGGCTGCCGCGGCCCTTTAAGACTTTCGGCGGCCGCGGCCCTTTAAGACTTTCGGCGGCCGCGGCCTTTTAAAATTTCAGCGGCCGCTTCCCTTAAAGAAATTCGGCTTCACCCAGAGCCTGCTGAGCGGGAGAGGAAGGGGAGGGGGATTCTGCTGCCTGAGAGGAAGCTGCCGGACTGCAGGGTAAGGTAAATACAGTATGGTGCTGGGGAAAGTGAGTGTAAGTATGTGAGTGAGTGCCAGAGTGTAAGTGTGTGAGTGAGTGCCAGAGTGTAAGTATGTGAGTGAGTGCCAGAGTGTAAGTATGTGAGTGAGTGGCAGAGTGTAAGTATGTGAGTGAGTGCCAGAGTGTAAGTGTGTGAGTGAGTGCCAGAGTGTAAGTATGTGAGTGAGTGCCAGAGTGTAAGTATGTGAGTGAGTGCCAGAGTGTAAGTATGTGAGTGAGTGCCAGAGTGTAAGTATGTGAGTGAGTGCCAGAGTGTAAGTATGTGAGTGAGTGCCAGAGTGTAAGTATGTGAGTGAGTGGCAGAGTGTAAGTATGTGAGTGAGTGCCAGAGTGTAAGTGTGTGAGTGAGTGCCAGAGTGTAAGTATGTGAGTGAGTGCCAGAGTGTAAGTATGTGAGTGAGTGCCAGAGTGTAAGTATGTGAGTGAGTGCCAGAGTGTAAGTATGTGAGTGAGTGCCAGAGTGTAAGTATGTGAGTGAGTGCCAGAGTGTAAGTATGTGAGTGAGTGCCAGAGTGTAAATATGTGAGTGAGTGCCAGAGTGTAAGTATGTGAGTGAGTGCCAGAGTGTAAGTATGTGAGTGAGTGCCAGAGTGTAAGTATGTGAGTGAGTGGCAGAGTGTAAGTATGTGAGTGAGTGGCAGAGTGTAAGTATGTGAGTGAGTGGCAGAGTGTAAGTATGTGAGTGAGTGCCAGAGTGTAAGTATGTGAGTGAGTGCCAGAGTGTAAGTATGTGAGTGAGTGCCAGAGTGTAAGTATATGAGTGAGTGCCAGAGTGTAAGTATGTGAGTGAGTGCCAGAGTGTAAGTATGTGAGTGAGTGCCAGAGTGTAAGTATGTGAGTGAGTGGCAGAGTGTAAGTATGTGAGTGAGTGGCAGAGTGTAAGTATGTGAGTGAGTGCCAGAGTGTAAGTATGTGAGTGAGTGCCAGAGTGTAAGGATGTGAGTGCCAGAGTGTAAGGATGTGAGTGCCAGAGTGTAAGGATGTGAGTGCCAGAGTGTAACTATGTGAGTGCCAGAGTGTAACTATGTGAGTGCCAGAGTGTAACTCTGTGAGTGCCAGAGTGTAAATATGTGAGCGAGGGGGAGAGTGTGAGTGTGTGAGCGAGGGGCTGAGTGTGAGTGTGTGAGCGAGGGGCAGAGTGTGAGTGTGTGAGCGAGGGGCAGAGTGTGAGTGTGTGAGCGAGGGGCAGAGTGTGAGTGTGTGAGCGAGGGGCAGAGTGTGAGTGTGTGAGCGAGGGGCAGAGTGTGAGTGTGTGAGCGAGGGGCAGAGTGTGAGTGTGTGAGCGAGGGGCAGAGTGTGAGTGTGTGAGCGAGGGGCAGAGTGTGAGTGTGGGGCAGAGGGTAAGTGTGTGAGTGAGTGGAACATCTTGACCAGATGTAGCTTACATGATTTAATGTTAAGCCACACCATCGATTGCATTGCTTGCTATATTTTGTCATAATATTGCTGCGGAGTGGAGTGATTAAGAGGTTTTAATATTAAAAAGCAGGGCACCACCACTGTTATATTGTGATTGTGTATTCATGCACCAGATTTTTGAAGGGACACTGTGAGCTAAAAAAAAAAAATCATATGATTTTAAAGAGTCACCTGGGGCAGTTTGTTTATTTGACACCCCATCCACCTCCCAACCTAACTTCCTATATATCCCAAATCCTTTTATTTTGTAAATACAGTTTCTCAGAGACATACACATAATTCTGTATAAGTGTGTGAGTGACTAGCAAATCGACTGTAATAATGCTGGCATATTAATGGAAAAATAATACTGGCAAATTGGCTCTGGCATATTAAGGGCAGATTGACTTTGACATATTAATGGCAAAGTAATACTGGCATATTCATGGGCAAATTTACTGTAACATTAATAGCAAAATAATACTGGCATAATAATGGCAAAATCATACTGGCAAATTGGCTGTGGAATATTAGTGGGAAAATAATACTGGCATATTAATGGGCAAATTGGCTGTGGCATATTAATGGGCAAATTGACTGTGGCATATTAATGGCAAAATAATACTGGCATATTAATGGGCAAATTGACTGTGGCATATTAATGGCAAAATGATACTCGTATATTAGTGGCAAAATTGGTTGTTGGCCTATTTTAATAGGCAAACTGGCTGTTGCATATGTTAATGACGAAGTGGCTGTTGCATGTTAATTGGTAGCTGGCTTATTTTAATTGGAAAAGTGATGCTGTGGCATGTTCAGTGGGGCAAAATAACATGTACTATGGGGAAAGTGACAATGTGATTTTTTTCTGCAGGGGCAGCTCTGTATGACAAAGTGACACTGTTGTTTGTTCTGCAGGGGCAGCTCTGTGGGACAAAGTGACACTGTTGCATGCCAAATTGTGTGGGTGCTATATGAGTGCTTGGCAAATGCTGTGGGTACTGAATAGGGTTGCCACCTGGCTGGTATTTTACCTACAGGCTGGTAAAACAAAATTGGCTTCAGGCCAATGTTAAGTCTATGGGGACAGTACCAAGGCTGGTATTTTTCTGAAGAAAAGGTGGCAAGTTATGGGTGCTGGGATAAGTCCTATGAGTGCAATCTGCATGCTGGGGTAAGTTCTGTGAGTGCAATCTGCATGCTGGGCTAAGTCCTGTGAGTGCAGTCTGGGTGCTGGGGTAAATCAATATAGCCACCCAGTATGTACACAAGGTTATAGCTCACACAATTCCCTAATTATATAATCCCCTGCACAGGGCAACTCATATAACCTTGTGTACTGGTTGCTATGTGTTGCCCTGTGCATGGGGTATATATCAGAGCAGTACGTTAGTTATAATATTGTGTACATACTGGGGACATATTTTGCCCTGTGCAGAGGTATGTACCAGTCTTATCTATAAAATAATACACTTTTCAAATGTTTTGTAAAATGCATGGATTGTCCGTTATGAACAAGAAAATAAATATGCAATTCTATGGGGCTGGAATACTATAATTTCCAGGGCTGGTTTTTATTCCCAGTCCGGCCCTGGAAATGACTCCCAGGGTCAAAAAGCACTAGCCATGTAAAACAGAGGAGCTCATGTCTGTTTGTTCTGGGACTCTTTTTATTCTTTTTTAGGAAATGGAACATGATTCCAGATATCCCAAACAAATAGAAGA
Organism: Pelodytes ibericus; assembly: GCA_036172795.1. NCBI lineage: Eukaryota > Metazoa > Chordata > Amphibia > Anura > Pelodytidae > Pelodytes > Pelodytes ibericus. Next base: position 160,465,923 of record CM069858.1, read on the forward strand.
CACGAATGCAATGGAAAGTAGAAAACACAAGGGAAGTTCTGGGTACACCTGAAGATGTCACTCTCCACATGACGCTTTTTCCCCAATCAGGCTTTTTCAAGGTGACTGTTTCGCCCTGATTGGGCGAAACATGTCACATGGAGAGTGACGTCTTCTGAGAGGTGTACCCAGAAATTCCCTCATTTTTTCTACCTTCCATTGCGTTCGTGTCTAGCCGATACCGCTTAGTGGAGCTGAGACTACACTTACGGACCTGTGGGACTGGTGACTGCAACATGTTTTCTCCTCTTGTATTGTTTGACATATTTGGGGACCAATTAAATTATTGTTAAATACTACACTATATTGCTACCTGTTTCTGCCATTGTCTTTCCACTACATCTGCACACATAAGATTTTCAGACCAACACCACCAAGTGAACCCTGGGAGTCAGAATATAATTTCCCACACGCTCGTGGATAATAGGGATCAGAGTTAACCAGCTATACCTTTAACACCATGAGCCAGTAATTTTGTCTCTGCTCCATGTCAGTTCGTTTTCATTGGGGACCATATTATTCGAGTCCTTCACAGTATCATACATTGTTTTGTATATTTTTTTGTGTTTTATTTTTACATGTTTCAATGGAACACATCCTATTTAAGTCACATCAGATATCTAGATAAGTATTTTTAATTATTCTTTGCGCAACACTTTTTTACATTTTTTTATTCACTATTTTGTGCTGTTTTGGGGGAGTTGCACTAGTGTTTACTGCATTTAGAACAATTCTGTCAAAAAAAGAGAGAAATTCTAACGAGCCTTTCACTTTTTTCTCAATTCCATCAAATACTTACTATATTCAACATAATTTTCAGCATTTCAAAACAACTGGGATTTAAAAAATGTTAAAGTAAAGGTCAGATACTATAGATGACCAGCTATTGTTGGACTGCAATCATCATGCTCAAAACATGGCATTTTAACCTTGCTTTAACCTCTTACAGCACACATTACTTTCAGTTGCAGTAAGTAATTTGTATGTTTTAAAAACTACTGAACAAAGAAGTGATTTATGGAAAAACAAAAGGGTTTATTAAAAAAATCAGTCAACTATGTTGCTGTAGGTTTTGTTAAAATCTGCTATCCTGTAGCTCTTTAAAGTGATGTTTGCTCCAAAGAACATAATTCATTCTTAATGAGAGTCTGGCTTAATTTACATCTCCACTCGTCAGACTGAGTCTCGGATAGTCTGTATAAATATTTGTGATAATAACACCATTGATATAAAAGATTGCCCTCTACATCTCGTGGACAAACACATTCATACAGCCATTTTGATCTCTAAGTTAGAGTAAATGCACTGTTTGTTATGTTTATTAGTTTGCAGTTTGACTGGCTGGAAACTGATTACAAATTCAACACTTTATATGCTTTAGTTGCCTTAGATAGACTTGTTAACGATATGCTTTAATACATGAAAATGATGTACTATAACAAAACAGATTGCTAAGAAAAGCATCTATACCATGGAATAGTTTTCACTGCAATGTGCAATTTGGGAGTAAACCATTTGTTCCATATTTATCATATAAGTACGTTTGTATAGGAGCAGGTGAAATTATTCTACGATTATCTGTATTTTCCAGTCAGTTACAAAGTTTGACATTGAAAAATCACCCCAACTCATCATATTTAATCACTTGAATTGTAGGGGTTACTAATCAATTTTGCAAATAACAGAAAGTCATATATGACGCTGGAGAGTAATACAGACTTACTATAAAAATTTACCTTTTAAAAGAAGTTTGCAATTTATCTAACTAGAATGTACCATTCTTACCACCTGATACTACATAACTAGCTGACACTCCAACACAGTCTTCATGCATGTCTTCTCTACACCTTTTATTTAGCCTGTTGTACAGAGTATGGCTCCCTCTGATACTTCATGTATCAGTTTATTTCTGTATCAAATTGAGGGTAAAGTAAAAATGTAATGAAAACATACAATTTGTGAGCATACTGATTAATATCCCCTCTCCTGCACAATTGGATGCAGGGAATGAACGAGTTTGTCCATCCCCACTCAGAAAACTCAATTATAATATATATTTACCGTAGTTTGCTTACATGAAAATATTAAGCGTGCACAAACTTCCGGGTTGGGGCACGCCTTCATGACGTCACAAGTAACGCTACAAGGTCTAACACATTTTAGACAGCCAAACGTCCCAAACAGTTCTCTGCCACTGTGTTCCCTTTACAACAAAAGTACCATTTGTCAGGAAGGGGTTAACAGTGGTTCCAGTCTTATTACCATTAAATAAAAATCAATTCACTTTGCCTGCACTAAATTCTTCTGAGACAAAGAGGATTCAGGTGAAATAATACTTTTTCTTGTTTTGATTTATAGTGACACTTTTCAGACCAGGATTCCTAAATATATCAATCTCGTAGTGAAACCATAGTTAAATCCATATGCCATACCTATGAATGGACAGAAAAGCGTGAGGAGATAACATAGAACATCATCTGTTCTTGGTGCAAAGACAGATTAATAATCATCCAATTCAGTTTTACGAATGGTCGGAGCTTACCTTACTTAAGTACATGAATGTATTCTGTGTGGAATACCCATCATTAAGATGATGGGAAGCATTTAAGCGAATGCCTGTCACATTTAATATATGTATTAAAACCCCAGGCTTTCCAAGATACAGTTCTAACCAGTCTTCTATATTTAGCTGATTACATTGATTTTTGCTGTTCTCCTAGCATTCTGGGAAGATGCATGTTCTTATGTCACCTCCCTTGAGGTGCTGTTTGATCTTGTGTGTGAAAATACCCACTTGTCATCATTAGTATCATGGCTGAAAGAAACGTCTGAGTTAAATCTATTGCATACAAAGACTGACTTCCAGCAAACACAAAAAAAAAAAGCTTAATTAAATGGGTAGTGCTGATTTGTAAGCTTGTCCAGCAATCTACTTGTCATATAAAACATCCTAATACATGTTGTATAAGTATTATATCTGACCTCTCTTCATTCACATAACACACCACCTTCTCAGGTTCCTACAGAATGACCTTGTGAAGGACGTTTCCAATAAGTAGCACAGTGATGACATCTATGCCTCTTTTGATCTAACAGTGACAACAAAAGAAAGATTCAATATAATTGCTATACCCAAAGGATCTTGCTTTCCTGAGCAGGCAATCAATCTTGCTTGTTAGTGCCAGACAATTAGCATTTGTTTTACTGTTTTCTTACAAGAAAAAAAAGAAGTCATGTGAATGCTGACATATTTTCTTATACCCCAATATAATTCATTTTCACAGCCAGGGTTTGTTAAATAAGATGGCATGAAGAAACTGTGATTATTTAACTGTCTACAGATAGATATTATCATTATATAAATTAAAGTGGTTTTTTTTTTATAGCAAATATGCTTCTTAGACAAGAACAGACTGCTACAGACCTTACACTAGTAACTATAATAAGCAATATCACTGTTAATTTTAGTTCAGTTGCAAGAGAAAAATTGGCTAATTCATATCGTATTAATGGCGTAAAACATTGGTGTATTTTGGTTTTGTGCTGCCCTAGGTAGACTAAATCCGCCCTACACATTGCATCACCAGGTCATACCCCAGCATGTTCTCTATCACCCAAACTGCACACCAAGGACATGCCCCAGAACCCACACTGCACACCCAGGACATGCCCAAGCACCCACACTACACACCCAGGACATGTCCCAGCACCCACTCTGCACACCCAATACATGCACCATCCCCCACATCGCACACCCATTACATGCCACATCACCCTAGGGCATACACCATTAACCACATTGCATACCGATTACATTCCCTATCTCCCACTTTGCATAACCAGTACATGCCCCATCACCCCCAAGTCATGCTTTATCATCCACATTGCACATCCACCATCACCAGAGAACATGCCCCAACACTCCCATTGCACACACACATTACATGCCCCAGGACATGCCCCATCACCCACACTGCACACCCATTACATGCCCCATCACCCACTTCTAATCTCCCAAGCCAGCATCTCTGCTGGCAAATTTTTTATTTTTAGTCAACCACCCCAGGCAGACAAGGCAAGTGCCGCTTATCATCTCGTGGACATATGGTGTAACCAAACCCTCACTATTTACTTTCTAGTTTTTTTCTTTTCTACGCTAGTTCCTGTATTTATGTCTGTATCTCTTTTATGTTATGATAACCCTGTTCTTTGTTTATATCAGTGTTTGTGTATGCTTTTAAGCTCTGTAGCAATGCCCTTTGTCTGTGCCCTGTCTGTGCCCTATTTGTCTGTGCCCTATCTGTCTGTGCCCTGTATTCATCTCTTAGCCATGAGTCCTGTATTACTTATACTACTTATACTACTAGTGGGCCGACTTTTGACAGTTTACAATACATTGGTAATATTAAAATTACAGAATAAAAACTTTTTTTTTTTAAGCTGTAGAACTTGCTTAAGATTAGATAAGTGTAGCTCCATTTGGAATTTTGGAAACAATTTACTATACCTTTCACAAGTTGATTACTTGGTATGATGTGCAAGCAATATTATATTGCATTATGGAAAAAAAGGAAATATCTGGCACCAGGGTCACCTGTTTGACATCTATGTTCTAGAATGTTTGAGGCCTACATTATAAAAAGTCATGTGTCTGCATAGTTAAAATGATTGTGAAGTTAACGATTAGCATACTTAAGGCTGTGAAGATGCTTCCGGAAAAAAAATACCACTGTAGAGACTAGTCCAGCAAAGATAATGGTTCCTAAGGGGACTGAAACGTTGATGTTTATTATTTCTATCAACTTTTTTGATTGAAATTTCCTGTGAGTGTGTGGTACTTTGGATATATTTATATATATACTGCAATTATAAAGGTGTAATGACACATCATGTTAAGTAGCAACTGCCCAGGTGCAAACACAACAATAAATTAAAAACATGGGCTGGATAAGGATAAAGTACAAAAAAAAAAAAAATCTAAAAAAGTTTTTATCCATGATACTGCAAACCACCATTTACCAAATATTAAAATAGTGTATCATACAGATCACTGAAGAAACAGAAAACCCCTAATATAGTATAGAATAATTCAAAGTATCATTAATAAATCACGAAATCCGTAAATTAGCAAGGAACATCAAAAGACTTAAATAACACATATTCATTCAAGCCTGTGGGGCAATTAGTGTTTAAGAAGTGGAACCAACACGTTTCTCACTTCAAAAGCATTGAGTCCTGTCACCACCCCAAGATAAGGGACGAGGACATGATCTATGACTATGGAACGTAGAGCAGATCATTTATGACCACATTCTAAAAAATGTTTGGCAACTGCTTTGTCCGTCCATAGGTCTATGCCCAATAATACGATTCCACAATGTGAGATCCGTTGCACCAATTTAAGAAAGTTCACAAGGACAAGTTATTTTATAAATAACATGTTCAGTCAAACATGTAATATGATGCCAAACATTTACCAGAACAAGGATAATAACAAAAACTTGATCCCTTGATCTTGATTGTGGCGCGTATTATGGTTTTTTATTTGGCTTTTTGGGGGGCTAAAGAAAGAAAAAAGAAGACATCAAATGGTAAGTATAAAATTGTTCTTTTTTTACAGGTTAGTTTATTGCCCACCCCCTTAATATTATTAGGGTGGGGGGGGGGGGGGTAGGTAGGCATTTTTTTATTGGGGAGGATTGACTAGGGGCTGGGAAGCCCTAGTCACTTTATTTGTGGTCCCCACCCGCCGCTCATGGGTGGGGACCGGGGGGGACGACACTAGGTCCCCCACTCATTATTATTTTAAGGTCCCCACCCGAGGGCAATTTATGGGGACCTATTTTAGGGTCCCCACCTGCGGGCAATGGGTGGGGACCTGGGGGGGACATTAGGTCCCCCCCCATTATTATTTTAAGGTTCCCACCCGTGGGCAATAGGTGGGGACTGGAGGGGGACATTAGGTTCCCCCCTCATTATTATTTGCAGGAAGGGGGGATTTTACCTGTGCCAGCCACCCCCCCCCCCCCTTTATTGCACTAGTGACTGGGCAGCAATAGCTGTCCAGTCACTTGTAATTTTAAATTTGTTTAGGCGATATGCCGCGAGTAGGGGCATTCAGGAGGATTTAGCCTCCCATTTATTAATGACGCTTGTTGAATGGCTGCACTGCAGCCATTCAAAATGCGCCATTAAATCGCCGAACTCCAACCCGGACATACAGTGGAATGTCCGTGTTCGGGTCCGGGGTCCAAAAAACGTAATGTTTGGTATGAACCCGAACAGTGTGGTTCGGGTTCGCTCAACTGATGTTTTTCTGAAAATGTATATGGCTTGATCTAAATGTAAGCTAAAACAGATCCTTTACCATTTAGTTTCTATTCTTTTGTTCAGATTTAATAGTTGCAAGGAATAAAAACATAATATGATAAATGAAAATGATAATGGTTTAATGTAGCTGATTTTTACAGCAGTCTCGTCTTTTCAACTTTATTTATAATTATTACTGCTATAAAACAAGGCACTCATGCTTTTCAATTTTATAATTATGCCAAACATTACACTTTTATGTGTTGGATAATGCAGAATAGGTTTTTAAAAAGCATGTGGGGGAAAAAATCACATTCACTGACCAAATAAGCCTTGTATTCATTGGTATGTGCCTACAGTACATTGTGTGTGATGTGCATTACATGTCAACTGTATGACATTTTAACGTAGGGTATATTATTCTCAATGTATTTGATGTCATTCTATGGTGCATAGTCAACAAAACACACTGCACATTTTAAGTTATTCCACAGTTTGTGAACAGTATAACGTATATATACTTTATTTACTAAGATAAAGCTTCCTAGCTTTTCCCCCAGTTCCTCTTCAAGTTCCATTGCAAGAATTTGTTTATATTAAGGATTGTCCAGTCTTTTTTCATACAGACCTTTTATACATCAGTTGCCCGCCTGGATCTACATGAGATTATGCTACCCTCCAACTTGAGTTGTGGCTTCACGGCATTAGCCCTTCGACTACTATGTAGGCATTTAGCACGTCAAGTATTTAAAAATATTTTTTTATATTTTATTTGCTACTTTATTTGTTTGTGTGTAGCTGCTAATTATTCTTTATGCATTAAATATGCATTCATCTTATGATTAATGGATTAATGTTCTCTTACTTACTTTGCAGTATCTTTTTTTTCCATTTGCCACTATTCGCTTGATATAAATTGCCACATTTTAGCGGACTATTATTCTATGACATGCTACATATTAAGGTCCATTATATATATCTTGAGGCACCTGATGATCTCTGACACTCCAGATTAGGTGTTTAGATTTATTGTATATTCAGGTTTCTCTGGTACATCTATTTCACTCTAACTAAACATTTTTTAAAACATTTTTTTAACATAAATTTAACTGAACTTAGTAGCCAGTTTGTGTGACTACTTCCATAGTTGCTGACATCGGCCATTTTCAAGGGACATATATGTTTTCTGCATCCTGGCAGCATGCAGGATGTATATATATGCACAGACAGAATGCCATTAGTTAATACATTTCTATAATGTTTTTGACCCTTAGTTATGCAAATATGTCTTTATCCCCCAGGCCAAATTCTAGTTTTAATTGTAAGAATGGTTTTGTATTCACTCACAATATCACTTATGTATCTAATACCAGCTTATTTCTATGTCCTAAGATTTAAATCCTGGATATTGAACGCCACAGTTTCTATATGTCATACAGCTATAGTATTCTTCTCAAATCCTCGTTTTTTACTTAATCTGCTTCCAAATTGGTATTAATCATAACAGACCTTGAAATTTATGAGCTAATTAACAAACTGCTTTCTGCTTGTACATATATGCATAAAATATACTGCCGGGCTGTACTTTGAGTGTTTTTTCTGCTGCATGTAGACCACGTGGGTGCCTATGGAAACATGGCCGATAGTTGGTAACTATGTACTTCCGATCAGGTCATATTGAAAACACGAATTTACAGCCCCCTCAAACTTCCAGGCGCTGGATGAGGTTAATATGGTTTATACCATCAACATGGGAAGGGCTATACAGAATTTTAATGTTGTGTCTCTACATCCTGAATACTCCACTGATAATATATAGCAATTGATAGATATCTATAAACTGCAAGAATCACACATATCATATCTATAATTACATTAAGAAGTTCAAGAATTACCTTCCATTGCATATTTCATATCCTGGGCAAATAGATTCCACATCACCTCCGCACTGAGTTTTCCCATGTTTAGCTCCTGAGGAAACCTAGATATGAAGAAAATGCATTAGTTTTTATTTTTCTATTTTTTTATTTTTAGCACATACTGTTTGAAACCCAAAGAAGCATTATAGAAATTACCCTTTTCACACATAATAAGATTAAATGTTCTTAAAAATGTGGTGTGTTTATTTAAATTCAAATAAATATCTGTATTCTGAATACCTTTTAAGTTACTCACAAATATCATTTTAGAAACTACTGATCAGCTCTCCAGCATCTGGATAGTGTGTGTTGAAGGAAAAAAATGCAACATTCAGGGGTTGATTCCTTGTGAAAATCAAAGCCCCGAATCTTATAAACATGGAAAAATAGAATGTGTTGGCAGATAAGAACCATTCGGTCCATCTAGTCTGCCCAACGATCTTACCCTAATTAAGATCATTTTGGTAATCCGAATGGCCCGTTAAATAACAGAAATGCCCGATTTCCATAAAAAAAAAGCCGAATGGGTACATGGAAATAATGGGACGTTCAAGGCTAAGTAATTTGGCTATAAAGAAAAAGTAGCCAAAATCTTCAGTATTCCCCAAAATAATAAAAAAAAATGACCTATATAAATATTTTTAAAAATAGTGCTATAATATAAAAACAATATGTACTTTCATATATATTATAACTTAATTATTAATAAATAAAATATGTCTAATATAATTATAAAATAAATACATATTTTAATGTGTGTATCCAAATATATAAAATACATATGAAGTATATATTACATATAAGAAATATAGTACTTTTACACACTGATGTAACAGCTCTTGTGGAATAACAATACTGGTGATGTCATGACAGTGATAGGTTGGCTTCATATCACCAGTTATTGTTCACTGTCAATAGCTGTTATATATACCCTTCTGACATGATGACACATGTATCACAGTACCATTTCATGTTTGCAGTGTGGATGGCACCATTGTCCACTGTGGAAACAAAAGAATACCTTTATATGAGTGTGTTAGGCAGGGGCGTGACTAAAAGCCAGTGGGAGTGGTAAAATTGCCATGTGGACCTCTGACCATGTAGAGCATCACCAAATACCACCATTGCAACACCTCCCACTTACCACCATACCAGCTTTGTTCATACATCAGTTGTAAATGATGGTGTCAGGCCACTTAGGTTGGCAGGTTCAGTTCCAGTGGGAATGTCCTCTGAGCTCATAGAGCCATGTGTCAATCTTACCAACATAATCTGGTGGTTTCTAGTCATGACCCCATCTAATGCACTCACATGGACAAAAATATTGGGACAGCTGACCATTACACCAACAGGGACTTTTATGACATCATATTCTAAATACATATATGTAGCTATTTACTAAAAGGTGAGTTGCAGGTGAGATGAGGTGAGTTGAGATGAACATTTGATCTCACAAATTTAAATATACATTGTTAGTTTGCCCTGATAAGCAAGCTTGCCAGGTTTGTCCCTACACAATGTACAGTTAAAGTGATGAGAGTAAATGTGCACCTCACCTCAACTCCCCTCAAATCACCTCAACTCATCTGCAACTCACCTTTTAGGGAATAGCTCTCACATAAAGTAATATGTCTGTCTTCTACTCTTCTGGGAATGTTTTCAACAAAATGTTGTGTGTTTCTGTGGGAATGTTTGCCCATTCCAGTAGACCACTCCATTCCAGTTGATCCCAAAGGTGTTCAGTTTGTGAACAGTATAAAGTTATATACTTTATTTACCCAAATAAATCCCAGTTAACAATAATATTTCCCAGTTCCCCTCCAAATTCCAAGGCTCAGGGCTCTGCGCAGATCAGTCAAGTACTTCCACACCAAACTCATCCAACCATGTTTTTATGGACCTTGCTTTGTGCAGTGGGGTACAGTCATGTTGAAATAGAAAATAGTATTCCCCAAACTGTTCTCACAAAGTTGGAAGCATTGAACAAAAACTTGCCGGCAGAGGTTGCTGGCTGGGGAGATCAAAATCCTCCCATGCTGCTTATCACTCTGTCCTGGGTGTGCAATGTGGGTACTGGGACATGTCCTGGGTGTGCAATGTGGATGCTGGGGCAAGTCACGGGTATGCAATGTGGTTGATGCTGGATGATCAATGTGGGTAGGGGGTGGGGATTGGATGTTTTAGGAATAATTTATGAATTATCTTTAGTCTATTTGTGGAGTAAAAATATATCATTAATCTTTCTTTCAATCTGGTTTGTCTTCCATGAGATTTTGCTTAATATAACGTTTTATTCTTAGATATCAAAATATTTCTTTAGATGGTAAATCTACTTCTACTTCTAAGTTTTTAGGTCTTTTCCATTCATTAGATCCCCAATGGATATGTCCTCTTTCCAGTTGTAAATTACCATGCCATCTATATTATACGCTAATGTTTTTATTGGTGAGTATACTGAGATCTTCTCTTCTATTTTTTTTACCTTCTTTTACATATGATCCAATTTTTTATATTTAAGACACATTATATTACGATGCCTCATTATATACTGCTCCATGTTCAAAATTATTTGAATTTTAGAACTGTCTTGCAACATACATCTGCAGTAATGTCAACATCCATTTACTGCAGTTAGCCACACCCTGCCCATTTCCTTATATGGGCAGTATTAAGACACCCACCATTGTCCATTATTAGTTAAGGGGCTGGGCACCGCATCACAAAGGCTTAAATGTATATATAGGAGAGGCTTTTGCAACTATGTCAGTTTGTGGACTCATTTGGAGGTTTGGAGGCTGTCTAATCTGTAGACAGTTCTCAAGATTGCAGCAGGAGATTGCATTTTTAAAGTCCGAGATTTGTAATTTATCTGTAAAACAAACTCGGGCTGAGACTGTTGTGAGGTCACTGCCACAGAGGCCATTGCCGCAGAGGCTTCCTAGGAATGGCAGGTGGATTACTGTTGGATCTGGTAGGCTTAGAGTTGTGGATAAAATGCATGTCCCGCAGTCTGTGGCTGTCCAGAATTCATTTTCAGCACTTTCAGAGTGCAGTGGTGTTGTGGAGGCAGGCTCAGACACAGAGTTTGAGGAACCACTCTCCTATGTGGCTAAGGTGTGCAAGGAGAAGGTGAGACCTGGTAGAAAGCAGTTGTTGTTGGGAGATTCTATCATATGAGGTGCGGAGTTGGACAGTATTGGCTCGGTGAGATGTCTTCCTGGAGCTACTGCTCGCAGAGACAGGAGGCGTATTTCTAATATTGTTAAGCAAGCAAATCAGGAAGGAGAATTGGATGTACTTGTTCATCTAGGGACAAATGATTTGGCTTGCAATGAGGTTTCAGAGGTGAAGGAAGCTTTTCGTGTTCTTGCCAATGATATACGGCTGGTTGTGTCCACACTGTCCTTTTCTGAAGTTATGCCTGTGCATAACATTCAGAATGATAGACGGATGCGTATTAGGGACTTCAACTTGTGGCTTGGGGAATGGTGTCGGGAGCAAGGATTTGGCTTTGTTTCTCATGGAAGTTAACTATGGGATAGAAAGGATCTGTACAAAAGAGATGGTTTGCATCTTTCTCAAAAGGGAACGAATGTTCTCAGTGAGCAGTTCAGAGGTTTTGCTAGGAGGTTTTTAAACTAAAAGAGGGGGGAAAAATGGCGATAAAACATCAATCCAATTTCCCCCCAAAACAGGGACAGAAGGTACCTGTAGTCAGTGTGCTGAAAAATGATAAGCTTAGGGTCATGTCTACAAATGCTCGCAGATTAGGGAATAAGATCCATGAACTTGTGGCAATATTGGCAACTGAGAATGTAGATTTAGTGGCTGTTACTGAGACATGGTATAATGAAAAACATGACTGGGACATATCAATACCAGGGTACTCTTTATATAGAAAAGACAGAGAAGGTAAAAAAAGGGGGAGGGGTGGCCCTGTATGTGAGGGATAGCTTAAAATGTAACGTAATACAAGTTAGTGAGGCGAACATAAAGTCAGTTTGGGTTACATTAGAATTTGGTAATCATATGGTAACTCGGGTAGGTGTGATTTATAGGCCCCCTGGACAAATAGAGGAGTTAGATAATCTACTAGTTGAGGAAATAGTTAAAATGACAATGAAGGGAGAAGTGATCATCATGGGTGACTTTAATCTTCCTGATGTGAACTGGAAACACAAAATAGCTACTTGCGCCAGGAGTACGCATATCCTAAACTCCCTACTGGGATTATCTCTAAAACAAGTTGTGGAGGAGCCAACTCGAAAGCAGACCATACTAGACTTGGTGTTCACAAATGGAGATTTGTTATCAGATATTACTGTAGGTGAAAGTTTAGGATCTAGTGATCACCAGACAGTGTGGTTTAATATAAGAACAGTGACACAGTCACACCACACAAAAACAAAAGTGTTAGATTTTAGAAAAACAGACTTTTCTAAAATTAGATTGGTGTAAAGGAGTCATTATCAGACTGGAGCAATTTAAATGGAGTCCAGGAGAAATGGGATTATCTAAAAGTTGCACTACTGAAGACAACAGAAAATTGCATAAGGCTTGTCAGTAAGAGCAAAAAAATTGAAGAAACCACTGTGGTACTCTGCAGAGGTGGCTAAAATAGTAAAAAAATAAAAAGCTAGCATTTAGTAAGTATAAAAATACTCAGAGTGAGGAAGATAGAAAGATCTATAAGAGTAGGCAGAAAGAGGCAAAGCAAGCTATAAGAGCTTCCAAAGCACACACAGAAGAGACTATAGCCCAGTCAGTGAAAAAGGGGGATAAAACATTTTTTAGATACATAAATGAGAAAAGGAAAGTAAAACAAGGATTAGTTAGATTAAAAACAAAAGAAGGCTGCTATGTAGAAGAGGATAAAGGCTTAGCAGACTGCCTTAATGAATATTTTTGTTCAGTTTTTACAAATGAAAATGAGGGTAAGGGACCCCATTTAGGGAAAAAGACAAATGAGTCTTTCGATGCATGTAAGTTTACAGAGGAAGCGGTTTTACTTCAGCTGTCTAAAGTAAAGACAAATAAGTCGATGGGACCTGATGGGATACATCCAAAGTTATTAAAAGAACTTAGAGGTGTACTAGCAAAACCGTTAACAGATTTATTTAACCAATCATTGTTAACGTGAGTAGTTCCAGAAGATTGGAAATTAGCTAATGTTGTGCCCATTCACAAGAAAGGTAGTAGGGAGGAGGCGGGCAACTATAGACCAGTAAGTCTTACTTCAGTAGTGGGGAAAATAATGGAAACCTTGTTAAAGAATAGGATTGTTGAACATCTAAAGTCGCTTGGATTTCAAGATCAGAGACAGCATGGGTTTACTTCAGGGAGATCATGCCAAACTAATCTTATTGATTTTTTGAATCAACACAGTAAAGGAAGAGTGTATATTTAAAAGAAGAAAAACTACCACAACTAGAGGACATAGTCTTAAATTAAAGGGGCAACAATTTAAAAGTAATATCAGGAAGTATTACTTTACTGAGAGGGTTGTGGATGTATGGAATAGCCTGCCAGCAGAAGTGGTAGAGGTAAACACAGTCAAGGATTTTAAGCATGCGTGGGATAGACACAAGGCTATACTAGCTATAAGACCGGGAACGGGGGACTAATAAAAGTACTCCAAAAAAATTGGGCAGACTAGATGGACCGAATGGTTCTTATCTGCCGACACATTCTATGTTTCTATGTGTATCTTGGCCTGGGCCTTGGGAAAGGTTTTTTGGCACATAGATGGCACTGGGAAGGTGTCTGGGCACATAGATGGATGGCACTGGGAAAGTGTCTGGGCACAGAAATGGCACTAGATGGTGTTTGGACACAGATATGGGACTGGGATGGTGTTAGGGCAAAGAGATTTCACTGGGAAGGATTTTTGGCACATAGATGGCAATAGGAATGTGTTTGGCCAAAGAGATTGCACTGGGAAGGTGTTTGGGCACAAAGATGACATCACTGGGAAGATTTGCACAGATTGCTCAGATATAGCACTGGGAAGGTTTGCACAGAGATGGCACATGGAATGTGTTTTTGCACAGAGATGGCACTGGGAATGTGGTTTGCACAGAGATGGCACTGGGAAGGTATTTTTGCACAGAGATGGCACTGGGAAGGTATTTTTGCACAGAGATGGCACTGAGATGGTGTTTGGGCACAGGGATGACATATGACATCATTGGGAAGATGTTTTTGGTCAGATATAGCACTGGGAAGGTATTTTGCACAGAGATGGCACTGGGAAGGTGTTTTTGCACAGAGATGGCACTGAGATGGTGTTTGGGCACAGAGATGGCACTGGGAATGTGGTTTGCACACAGATGGCACTGGGAAGGTATTTTTGCACAGAGATGGCACTGAGATGGTGTTTGGGCACAGAGATGACATATGACATCATTGGGAAGATGTTTTTGGTCAGATATAGCACTGGGAAGGTATTTTGCACAGAGATGGCACTGGGAAGGTGTTTTTGCACATTTGGGCTGGAATATTGTTAATGAATAGCTGCGTGAATTTAATTGAGGATATTATCATCTGGCAGTCTTTAGTCGTACTTATTTCTAATTTAAGACATCTTGGGAAGTACAGCTACCATTATGTAGTTTTTTTTAGATCTGTTCTAGAGATTTTGCAGGGGCATACATGGATACATTATATTGCAGGGGAAGTTAAGTGCAGGAAAGCTGTGGAGAAGGCTAAAAACAGAAGGTTTACACCTTCCCAGGGAAAAGAGATTTCACTGTGAAGGATTTTTGGCACATAGATGGCACTAGTAATGTGTTTGGGCAAAGAGATTGCACTGGGAAGATGTTTGGGCACAAAGATGACATCACTGGGAAGATGTTTTTGGTCAGATATAGCACTGGGAAGGTATTTTTAGCACAGAGATGGCACATGGAATGTGTTTTTGCACAGAGATGGCACTGAGATGGTGTTTGGGCACAGAGATGGCACTGGGAATGTGGTTTGCACACCGATGGCACTGGGAAGGTATTTTTGCACAGAGATGGCACTGAGATGGTGTTTGGGCACAGAGATGACATATGACATCATTGGGAAGATGTTTTTGGTCAGATATAGCACTGGGAAGGTATTTTGCACAGAGATGGCACTGGGAAGGTGTTTTTGCACATTTGGGCTGGAATATTGTTAATGAATAGCTGCATGAATTTAATTGAGGATATTATCATCTGGCAGTCTTTAGTCGTACTTATTTCTAATTTAAGACATCTTGGGAAGTACAGCTACCATTATGTCGTTTTTTTTTAGATCTGTTCTAGAGATTTTGCAGGGGCATACATGGATACATTATATTGCAGGGGAAGTTAAGTGCAGGAAAGCTACGGAGAAGGCTAAAAACAGAAGGTTTACACCGTAAAGTAAGTAAGTAGTCACTGCCTGAGGACCCAGTTATTAACAATGACAGCTGCCCTT
Source organism: Pelodytes ibericus (assembly GCA_036172795.1). NCBI lineage: Eukaryota > Metazoa > Chordata > Amphibia > Anura > Pelodytidae > Pelodytes > Pelodytes ibericus. Next base: position 160,481,633 of record CM069858.1, read on the forward strand.
TTTGCTAAGGGACATTGTAAATGTCAAGATAAGTGGGAAAATATCATGGTTTTATTCGTTCAGGTTCACAAACAAACTAAAATGAAAGGTAAAAATACAAAACAGGGTCACATTTGTTGAGTAAAAATAAATGAAATAATAGTGCATGTGCCTGGTTAATTATTATAGAGATCGCGTGTGGGCTTAAGAGAAAACATTTCACAGCTTGGAATGCTTTCCGTCAATACTAGATTATTTTTCTCAGCATGGGAAGACTCATTTTAAATCACAAGACTTCTGAAACAGAAATAAAGAAATCTATACACTTTTATCACACAAAGACAACTCAAATACAGGTCAATAACCCATGCTGTTTAAAAACAGATACTCCTTTCAATTTACGATTCCAATACAGGAACCAAACACGCAAAACATTTTTATAAATAACTTAAACATATCAATGTCTGTGTTTCCCCTTTACTAACCACTACTAGAATATTACAGATCACTTTGTCTGGAGGGTCTTTGTAGAGAATTGAGATGGGTATTTGAAACCTAAAGCCAAAGAGGCATTGGAACATGTTTCCAACTCAGCTACATTGGCCTGAAGTTTGAAATTTCCATCTCAATTCTCTGCAATTCCATCTTTATTGAGAAGACCCTTAAGGGTCTATCCACATCACTGACTTCCTTCTGTCACATGGCTCCTTGATGCCAACTGCTTCCTGTCTGTGCATTCTTTATTTCTACAAGGGAGCAATAAGAAAGAGGCCACTTTATTCAGTGGTAGGCACCAGCATCATTTATGTTGGGCACTTAGTGGACTTTGTGATGGTCAATTTAAATCTTTATTCATGAAAGAGGGAATTGCCGGAAATTGACAAGGGAATTTAAAATTCAAGGACAAAGTAACTGAATTACATATGTAGCTGAAGTGGAAAGTTTTTGGCTACTTTGTCTTTCAATGTAAAATTCACATGTCAGTCACCTGCAATCACCCTCTTTCTTGAATAAGGTCCTTTATTATGTTCTATGGAGACTTCACCACAGATGCTGGTGTTTTTTTTGTTTTTTTTTTATATCCCCAGGCTTAGCATCATTAATTACATTCCCTAACAGATTTACTTTATGTAGGATGGTCCAGATTCAGGACCCATGTTCCCGAAATCATTTTCCGGCGTCTTGGACATGGTGTGTAACAATGCTTAGGTAGGTGGTACATGTCAAAGTAACATCCTCATGAATGACAGAACCCAAGGTTTCCCAGTGTGTGTGTGTGTGTATATATATATATATATATATATATATATATATATATATATCTAGAGAGAGAGAGAGAGAGAGAGAGAGAGAGAGAGATACATAAACACTACCATTCAACAGTTCATATCTGTGCCTTTATATGTGATATGAACTTTTAAATTGTATTTTATAAAAAAAAAATTAAGCTCACGTGTGTTAGTCGAGACAGCAATATGAAATTTACGACACACTAAGTACAGTAAAATTGGAAAAGGAACAGCTGCTCCTTCAGAGAACAATCATTCTTTCACTTTATGCTGTCTCTGGGTGGAATCTAAAAGCCAATACTTTATGAATATGGTATTTTGAAGCCTGTTGAGAATGTTCTGGTCTAAGCTTTTTATAGCCTTTATTAATTTTCTAGTATTCATATAAAATGAAGCAAAAATGACTTTTTAATTGGTTAACATGAGAGTTCCTGGTGTCAATCAGATGGATACCAGATGTAGCAGTGATTGAAGTTGTCAGCGAACATACATCAATAAAAATTAATAATTATTTGGATACACATTTTACTCAATAAAAAAAAAATTAGGTTTGTTAAATAAAAGGTAAATCATAATATGGATTATTCCCATTGATTTATTTATGTATTGGTGTGGGGGAGTGCTCCCAGGGGACCTAGCAACCTCCAGAAAAGATTCAATATTTTAATAAGTTAAAAGTCAATATGGAGGGGCTTTTTACATTGTATGCATCTTACACATAAGAAGGAAAAATATATATATAATGTTATTACTTGAGTTCTGGATGGTGGGCAAAAGTCAGCGCTAGAGAGGGGAAGGAAAAGGCAGGGAAAGGGAAAAGGGGGCACTTTGTACGGGTAAGTCACTTTAGGGTAAATCATTTTGTCATGTAAATAACGCATTTTTTTTTTTTAAGTGGAATTGTAATTTGTCTTGTTAAAAGATTACGAGCATTAAATAAGCTTACAATTGCTATTTGATTGCATTGTAAGGCACTTAAGCACAGTCACTTAAATAAGGTGGTTTCCTTGATTAACATCAGGAAAAATTGTAGATTGTTCTGATAAAATATTACGATCACTAAAAGAGCTTATAACTGTTATTTAATGACATTGTAAGGGTAAATCAGTCACGCACCTCGTCACTTAGAAACTTAGTTTTCTGTTGAATATCAATTAGATTTAAAGTCTGTTTACATTTTATGATCACCAGAAAGTTTATAATTAGTAACAGAGGGTTAGCATAACGATTGTATCATATTTTCAGCAGCACCCACTCATCACATCCACAAAGCCTAACTAAGGTCCCCTATGTTCATCTCTTTTGAAAATGAGGGTGTCTCTTTCTGTATTAGCAAAGAGAGACAGTTGCTGACCAGACCCTGCACTAGCAGAAAGCGATAGGCTGCCTGAATCCCACGAAAACATGGCAGCTGCTGGTCAGTGGGTACAGTGGCATGATCTATCAAAGTACATGCAGGGCCGGTGCAAGGATTTTCGTCTACACAGGCGAAGGTGCATTTTGGTGCCCCCCTCCTCTGACCTGCCACGCCTCCCACACCACCAACCCTCCATATATTTTATATATATAAAAGTATAATGTATGCAATAAAAAAATCTAAATATTCAACTCGCATGCTCTAAATTTGTCACACACTGACACCCTTAAACACAAAGACACCCTTGCAGACACACAGAGACACTCTTACCACTTACACACACACCCTTACACAGACACAGTGACACACTTATACCCTTACACAGACAGTGACACGCATACACACACCCTTACACTGACACACTTACCACTTACACACACATCCTTACACAGCCAGTGACACACTTACACACACACACACAGTGACACACTAACACCCACACACCCTTACACAGACACAGTGACACTTACACACACACCCTTACACAGAAAGTGACACACTTACACACACACTTACCACTTACACAGACAGTGACACACTTACACACACCATTACACTGACACAGTGACACACACACCCTTACACAGACACAGTGACACTTACACACACACCCTTACACAGAAAGTGACACACTTACCCACACCATTACCACTTACACACACAAAGTGACACCAATACACACATAACCTGAGACATACTATTTTACCCCTCAATATGCCAGTATTTTCCTCCTCAATACGCCATTCTTGTGCCATTTAATATGCCAATATTTTGCCCCTCAATATGCCATTTAATATGCCAGGATTTTGCCCCTCAATATGCCAGGATTTTGCCCCTCCAATATACCATTTAATAGGCCAGGATTTTGCCCCTCCAATATGTCAGGATTTTGCCCCTCCAATATGTCAGGATTTTGCCACTAAATATGCCAGGATTTTGCCCCTCCAATATGCCAGGATTTTGCCACTAAATATGCCAGGATTTTACCCCTCCAATATGCCAGGATTTTGCCCCTCCAATATGCCAGGATTTCCCCACCCTCCTCCCTCCTTCCCAGTACTTACCTCCTTGCTGCTCTGCAGATCCGTGCGGCTGAGTAACTCTGGTCGCATTTTTTTGGGAACAAACTTTATTGAAGCGGCGCGGCTGGAGGGGAGGGCAGGACGCTTCCCTCACAGCCGCGCGGATCTGCAGAGCAGCAAGGAGGTAAGTAAACCCCCTTACTGCGGGCCGGGGGGCGCAGGCGATTTTCCCGTCCCCCCCTTGTGGCGCCCAAAGGCAGCCGCCGGTGATGCCTTACGGTAGCGCCGGCCCTGAGTACATGCCAGTTTATACAAGGGTGACTTAACAATCAGCTGAAATGTTAGGTGCGCTTCTGTGCATTTTTTTTTTTACAGTAGAAAATGTCCAGATGTCCCTGCTTTTTCCTTGCATTGCATTTTTGCCCTGTATATGTTTTATTACATGTGTAATTGTGGTAATACATTTTGCTATTTTTGTATATATCTTGTATGCTCGTCCAGCCTTTTTGCTTTTCTATAATTGTAGTATAAAGACTGAAAACATACATGTAGTTTTATATAATTTCTTTAATTCATTTTAAACCTTGCAAAAAAATATTTTTATAACATTTGTCTTATGCCAACAATGAGCACAAAGTTTGTTTTTGTATTTCATATTGTGTTTGTGATTAACCCCTTAGTGACATGATCTTTTGACCCTGTCTTTCCCTTGGTGACATGGGTTTCTTTGACATTTCTGGGTTGTTTGTGTATAGCTGTAATTTTCTTCTCACATACTGTACCCACACAAATTATATATTGTTTTTATTGCCATGATTAGAGCTTTTGTTAGATACCATTACGTACATCATATCTTATAATTTACTACAAAAAAATCATAAAATGTGATGAAAAAATAAAAAACACACTTTTTCTAACTTTGACCTAAAAAATAATTTACACAAATACAATCATTAAAAAAGACCCCGTCTAAATAGTTTTTACATTTTGTCCCAAGTTTAGAAATATGCTTGTTTCCATGTTTTTCTGCATTTGTTGCATTTGAAAAAAAATAAATAAATAGTGGGGGGGTTTCATCTACAGTGAACCCTAAATTTAACCCTAACTCTAACCCTTATGCTAACCCTAATTTAATTGTAGCCCTAACCATTATTCTAACCCTAACTTTAGATTTTTAGCTAATTAAGCCTTTTATTTTACATTGCAATGTTGCTGACTGCCTATAGGGGCAGTCAAGCAACAGCATAAAAGCGTTGGACGTGATTTTTTTTTTCACTTCCGACACTCTACCCAGTAGAGGGCAGGCTGCTCTCCAATATGGCATCCGCAAATTCCTCCTTGGAGCAATTGCGGGTGCCCTGGGCCTCGAGGCATTAAAGCATCTTAGATCGCAAACACCGCTTGTTTTACCGAAGAACGGACTAGGTCCGTCCAATGTCAGCAACGCGTTGCCATACAGGACAGACCTAGTGCATCACATGTCGGCAAGGGGTTAAATATGCATATTATTTTTAGGTATTGAGTATTGCTTTTTTTTTATAAGATATTAAATATTAAAAAAGTTTTGTATATACCTTAACGCTCACTGAAATTTACACCAGCATAAATTATAGCCTACCCGTAGGGTTACACTGGAATGGAAAACACATCCAATCAAAACACATACAATTATTATCATAAATTCTGCACAAGCCTTACTGGTGGGGAGTATTTTAAATTTCTTCTACAGAAATAAATTTACTGTGAATAGAATATCAATCAATAATCATTTATTAGATTAGCCACCGTGGGTAAAATACATACTAGGTGAACCACATTGCTCTTGTCAAATCTAATATTTCCACAAAATGACAGTGCTATGTAAAATAATGCATCAATTCTGCAAACTTCATACAGATTGTGAAAATGACACAAAGAGAAAAACTTTAGGAAATATTTTATGACTGAAGCATGACTCAAACTAATCAGATGCACTTGGAGACTAGTACATTCTCACTAATGCTCGATTTTTTTTCTTAACATCATTTATTGATCACCTGTGTCAACTGTATTCAATGTATTATGTTAAAAAAAAAAAAAAAAGGCTGATACATGCATTGCACAGCTCCTCAATGTGAGAGGTGGCAGAAATAATGGATTTACTGGAAAGGCTATGACACTCCAGATTTTGTGTCCTGTACCTTGTAAAGCTTATAAATAATTATGAGAATGTCTCCGTTCCTAGCATTGTCTTAAAGGGACACTCCCACCAAAAATGAAAAGCGTTTACTTTTTTTATTTTGTCTTTTGTTTTTGTTATGCAAATTTATTTTAATATATTGAAATATTTTACTATACAAGTGTGACTGGGCACCGGCATTTTGTGATACATAGTGTTTTTGGGTGCCACCCACCAGTGACTTTACAGCACTAGTATCTCACTTTGGGGCTGGGGACACAAAATGCAGACCATAAATCAGAAATCTGACAATAGACTTGCATTGAATGGGATGGTAATGTAACTATTACATCACAAGAGGCAGAGTCAAGATACTGTTTGAACAGGTCAATCTCCTCTCTTTGTGTTGGAAGGCAAGTAAAAAAAAAGTTGTACACAGCCACCTTGTCCTGTCCACTAGTGAAACACAGGAGCCAGTAAGAGAGCAGGGGTGTATCTTCTGACATCATCATGCAGGCTCTGGCCACAGTTGTAAAGTGAGACTTGCTGGACAATTTGGGAGAATGTTGCTTCATGGGTAAAATTCTCAAAATGGATGCTGGAGACAGACACCTCATTTTATTTTTACTTTTATATGCAATTAATTAAAACATAGAAAAAAAACCCCAGTAGCATCTGTCATATATATATATCACACATATATATGCACAAGTAATGTAGTTACATCTTATGTAAGTGGTAGTTTATCTTTAAATAGTTTATACTGTTAAGGTATTGCAACATCAAGCACCTGACAAGAATGTTTTTTTAATCTTAACATGTTAACATTGCACCCTTTTATGGATAATAAAAATATTAAACACGTTACTGTACTGCATAGGTAAAAGACACACGCACTGCGTTTTAAGAAGGGAATTATTAATTTGTGTTCCTTTTTCTTTGGATTCCCTGTACTGCTGAAATGTCCAGCCACAGGCCCTGGGTGCTGAGATCCTGCTCTCTATTGGTCAGTAATTCCTGATGTATTATTATTTTGCTCTTTGAACGGACAGACTAGGATGCAGAGTCATTTACATAGGAAATACTATACATATATTAATGTAGATTACGCTTCAGTGTTTACTGGTTGCTAATTAACAATCAGCATGTTAGAAGCTGGCAAAGAAGAGATTCGTGAATACTTTTGCCTTCGAAAAGTTTTTTTATTATAAATTCAGTAACTATTGTTATTAGCATTATAGTTACGCATTATAACTACAAGCAGCATTTTTTTAAACTTGCGGGCGAGGGCTTGCCAACCGTTTCTGTTCTATGTGTGAATTTTGATCTATCCATGCAGAATTAAAGATTTAAATGAAGACCTTTCCTGTTTATTCACTTTGGAATACATTGTTTCTCCTGCGCTTCTCCATTTGTGTTATTTTGTGTTTCTGAGTACTGGGAGGAGTACTTTGGAGAGCTGCATTCAAATGGTGGGTAAAATGATCTGTTTATAATAGAATTGTCACATTTTGCATTTTGTTTATCAAACGTGCTGATCAACAGCTTCTCTGTAGGAGACACTCCCTGGAGCGTTAATTGATGAAACAAATTAGAGGAACACAATGTCCACAACTGACATATACATGATATTTGGGATGGTAATGGAGTATTGAACCTATTTGAAGCATGGACAGATAACGTCACATTAACAATGAAACAATTATCTGGAAAATTAACAATGTTATTTTGTCTCATATCTTTCCAAAGAGTGTTTCATTGGAGATCGTTACATGTTACCGCTAGACTGTTTATGGAGTTTCTTTTTGATAAGAAAAATAACTATAAAGTATAATATCCAGGATTCCAGTATAATCTTTGTGTGTGGGCGGTTGAAGTTTTATATACATATGAAGTAGAAATATATTGTTATGTTGTAATCCCTATTTAATAACGTTATGATGGGTAAAGCAACAAGCAAGTACTGATACATCTCTATTTTGAGCACAGTCTTGTTGGATAATGTCCACCGGGACTGTATTGATGAGAATTAAGTAGCAAATTATCTTTAAATCAACAGACTAGAGTCTATTATTTTTTTTATTTTTTTTATTTAAACCAAAACAACACGTAATTAGCTATGTCATAGATGTGCTTTTAGCTAGCATAATATGAAGCCGCTAGTCTTGGAAGAAAATTCTGAGATTTACATGGTATAGAAGAGTCCAAATGTTATTAAAGACATGCAGGTGAATTTTACCACCCTATATATTCCTCCATAATGATAAAACCTTGTTATATTCAGTGCAGTAGATTAACATCCCAAGGCACCAAGTAATGACTTTTCAGATCAAATTGTTGTGGAACGAAATTATCTATTTATAGATGTATTTATGTTACAGATCACAAAGAAAGAGAAGGCATATGGATGGCATTACCAGTGCTTGACTCATGTATAGTCTATGTTAACCTGGGTTTTTGTTTTAAAGTTCAATTTGCTGCTATTTGAGGCAGTAAGGATGTGGGACTCCATGACTCCAAAAGTGATGTCTAGAGCATGATGTCAAGCATCATACAGTCTCACATGTCTGCCACATTATGGGATTTAGTTGATGCAACATTACTTGCATATAGAGCTAACACACAAAGTGCACTGATCCTAGGTGCTCTGAACTGCACAGGCACCGGATAGACACTCTGTTAAGAAGTATTATGAAGTAAAGTCCTCCTCAGCATAGGAGAAGGACTAGAGTCAATGTGACTTTGCCCCGTCAATTTGACAAGTACATGTAACTTGCCAGCTAAACCTGGAGCAGCAGTGCAGCTCATTGTGGTATGTGCCATGGATGGAGGCACACACTACACTGAACAGCAAGAGCCCCCATGGCAGGAAAGAGCCCCCTTCCCTGCCATGAAAGGTAAAACAGCAGGTGGCAGATATTTTAAGATTCCTTCCTGTCCTTACAAGAGTAAGAGTGGGATTCCTGTTGTGATAACAGTACATAACTAGCCTTGAAAAGGGGAATTAAGTAAGATTATGACAGGGTTAGCAGTGCTAGAACTTTTCATTCATCATCTAATGCAAAGTAACTGTAATAGCACTACTATATATATATATATATATATATATATATATATATATATATATCATTCAAACTCGGAGTTTCACAGGTCATTTCTACAATTAGAGTCCTCACAGTATTATGACATTGCATAAAGCAGAGCAGCAATTTAATTTGACACTAATTAAGTACATAATCCCTTTGTGATCCATCTTGGCCATTAAAAAGGTGCCCACTCGGTTTCTTACTAGTTCACTGTGAGAGGAGAAAGGAAAGATGTGTGTGACTGTAGTTGTATGTGATTGTGTGGATGTGTTTGACTATATATGTATGTGTGTGACTATATATGTATGTGTGATACTGTGTATATGAAACTGTGTGTGACTGTGTTTATGTAAGTGTGTATGTGACTGTGTATGTAACTGTGTATAAGAATGTCTTATAGAATGTATCTATATGTCACAGAACAACCAATTATAATTGTTAGGCTCTTGTTACAATTATATTGGAATTTGATAGCTTGAAATTCGCTCATTAAATAAAAAATATTATGCAATACAGTGAAAACCGAAGTGCCTACAACCTTAGTTCTTTTAATCCAACTCAAACCATATATACAATTTTGAAACAGAAACACAGAATGTGTCATCAGATAAGAACCATTCAGGACATCTAGTCTGCCTTTTTTTGGAAGATTACCCAATTTATTAGTCCACTGCCTTAATATATATCTAGGATAGCCCTATGCCTATACCATGCGTGCTTAAATGCCTTCACTGTATTAACATCTACCACTTCCGCCTGAAGGCTATTCCATGGATCCACAACCCTCTGAGTAAAGTAATACTTCCTGGTAATACTTTTAATCCTTTGCCCCTCTAATTTAATGGTTCTTATCTGCCGACACATTCTATGTTTCTATGTTTCTATGTTCTCTTGTTGTGGTAATTTTCGTTCTTTTAAATATATCATCCTCTTTTACTGTATTGATTGCCTTTATGTATTTAAATGTTTCCATCATACCCCCCCCCCCCCCCTTACGTCTTTCCTCCAAGCTATACATGTTAAGATCACTTAACCTCTCCTTGTAAGCATTCTGCATAAATCACTTGTTTAGTATTTGACTCAAGTCCTCCCCAGTGATGCAGCTGCAGCAGCACTGATTATATAGGCACTGAGGATATAACGTATTGTTTCATTTAGTCACTTCTGGTGCTCCTGGAATTGCATATATTGTGTGGACTCTAAGTGGCCTTGCTCTTGTACAGAGTAGCATCTCTTAGCAGTGCAACACATTGTGACAACACTAGAGAGACAGGAAATTTCATTCATTTGAAGTAAAGTAAATTACTTTTACTCAGCTAGTGTGTGCAGTCCCGGCATCTTGCAAACTGCTGTAATTTCACAATTTCATCTAGCTGTAAGTATTTTATATTTTAAGCAATGCAAAATGTAAAACATGCATTTTAAAGTACTTTGAAATGAATATGCATTAATATTCGAAGATGCATTTTGGGCACCAGACAGTCCCTTTAAATGTTATTTATATATGTTTAACTCATTACATGTATGCATGTGTTAGGAATTGTAATGCATATTTGTGGCACAACATTTATATATGAATATAGACCATTAAATCTTGGCTAAACTATATCATGCACACATTTACTCCTCATCATGCAAAACAGCAAAGTATGTAATGGATAGGTTAATGTTTATTCTGGTTCCAGGAGCCTTAGGCAAGCCCCTGGACAGGGGGGAGAGGAGTTAATTCATTATTGGGAGGGTAGTTGATTTTTTATTTGGGTGGTGGTTATTGTTAATTTTGGGCCTTGGGCAAGAGGAGGGGTGTATACATCTTCTTAGATCTCTGGGCAGTCCCCAGACCAAAGTAGCTATTCAGGGGCTGAACTGAAAATGACCTGTTTAAATAGCAGGAAGACCAGCTGCAGCAGCTTCAGTGTTAAATGATGTCATGAGCCCAGTATCATGTGGTGGTCACACATGGGACTGCAGAAAGGCTATGGTGTAATGGCTAAGTTGCTAGACCCACAAGTCTGGAACCATGGGTTGGAATCCTGCCACTGGCTGACATATGTGGAACTGTAACAATTGTTTACTGAAAATTCCCATGGGGGAGAGGTTATAGATTTTTTTTATGGTTCAGGTGCCTTTGGTAAGCTCCTAAACCAAGGAAATTACTGGAGGGGTTACAGGGTAAGGTACCCATGGACAGCCATTTGGGTGGCTCCCAGCCCAATTTATAACATAACCCTCATGAATATTACAGAGGCCGTGAACATTTGCCCAGCTTCTGGCCCCGTTTGTTATGGGGTGTGTCAGGGCACATATCCCTGACCCATGATTCATGAAACTAGGGTGTATGTCTTTATATATATGTTAGTAAGTCTAATGATCAGTTTACTTCTACATTATTGTATCATTCTCTCTTATTTTTATCCTGTATTTGTATATTCTGTTTTCCTTAAAAAATCAATAAAAAAAAAAAAAAAAAGAAACTATGGTGCTGGAAGACTTTGGCCAGCTCACAACACTATTATAGGAGGGGCACTGCTCTCAGCCCCGTTTATCATAAGAGGGGGAAAGGAAACTTGCACCTGGCTCCCATATGTATGATATGGTGCCAGGACCATCAGGCAGCTATTGGCACTGTTTACATTATGAAGGGGGGCAGGGCTACTTTCCCTGGCCCTCATATGTGTTAGGGGGTCCAGTGGCAATTTCCAGAAGCCATGGACTTGGTTTATAAAATGGGGTGGGGAGTCTTTAATTTAATTTTTTTATGGGGGAGGGGTGTTGGACTGCAGTTTTTTAGTGAGTTACTTATTTCTGAAGAAAGTTCAAGATGGGTGTCCAAGTTTGACTTTGGCAAGGTAGTGGGAGAGGGCATCAACTTTTTCTTTGTGAATAGTGTAAGACGGTCGAATTACTAAGCCAAATTTTACCTCCTCTCACTCTTCTAGAATTTTTAGTCCCTTACTCACTAAGTATTCAAAGTAGTGGGAATGCTTTTGTTGCATTTTATTTTATTTTTATTGTCTTATATAGTAATGCTTCATTATGATCCCTAATAATGGTGTGTACTATATTATACCTTGAAAATGGGGGGGGGGGGGGGGGATATCTTTGAGATGCTTTTATATAATTGAAACAATAGCTTTCAATGAAAAGATAATATATCTATCTCTCGACTGTATAAAGTACTTTAAAAAAGGCTTTTATTCTCAAATCCTAACAGTACTTCTAAAGTGCATTTATCATTGTGACATGCAGCTTTGTTCTCATGAAGATGTAGTATCCTGAAATGAAAGCTCATGCCAAGATACCTTTACAGAATAAACAATGTACTATTTTGTAGCCTTGGATTTCCAAACCTGTTGCTCTCTAAGTGTTCTTAACTACACTGTTTCATTGGTTGTGGGTAATGGGAGTATAAGCTTAAAAAAAGCTACAGGGACCACAAAATATGGTCTATTGGTTATTTTAAGGGTTAACACAATATACACCGATATGTCGACCACTTAAACTGAATTTCAGAATCAACAGTTCATCCCATTCGGAAACCCAAAGCATAGATTTTTGGCTACCAAATATGTGTCGATCACCCCCGTACATGCTCCAAATTTGGGTACCATTCTCCAGATTTCAATTCTCCAGATTTTAGTTGGAGAATTGAATAGAAAAGTACAGAAGAATTAAAGTAAATATATTTTAAACCTAAAAACATTTAGACACAATTATAATAAATGAATGTTATTTATTATAATAACATTGTAGTACATTTATATCAATATAATATTTTTTACATTTTAATTAGAAATATTTTATATTTTAGGTTAATTTACTGTATTTTTATGTATTTAATCTATCATGTTTTTTTTCTCAATTTTAGTTTTTTACAGATTTTTATTTTATTGCACCTTGGGCTATTATGGCTATGGTCAAATAAATAAGTATAACAATGAGGAGTTTTAGCATGTAAATTTCAACATATTGAAAGTGAATAGAACAAGTCCAGTAAATATCTACCATGACTATTGTTGTTACCTACCCCTGCTTAATTTTGCATGTATCTCATTTTGGGCCACAACCTACAGCCATTGTTACAAATTGACTTGTGCACATTCAGTGTGTAAATATTGATACAAATTCTTGTGAAAAAGTTAATTGAACAGGTTTTGCAATAAATAAACTGTTTGGAGTAGACTTTACTACTTTTGTACTTGGGAAATTCTACCTAAAAGTTTACAATTAAGTTGTCTGGTGCCACATAAAATGTTGCACAAGAAGTAACAGCAACATCGCCTACGAACATCCTTGAATGTTGAAACGTAAATGGATTTTAAAGTGGCTCATTTTCAAAATGTTACATCATCAGCAGTTTCCGCTGACTGTTCCAAGGATATACTTTCAGATGCTACACTGTGAATACAGAGGTTTCATCTAATTAAGCTCAGAAATGTCTTCCCTAGTAAGACAAATAGTCCTATTTGCAAGCATTCACTTTTCAGATCATTTCAAATGTGAGCAAAATATAAAAAAAAAGGCAAACTACAGTTTTCTCCCATGCTTGTTTTATATAGATATTCCATTTTTTATTTTTATTTTTATCTCTGTGAGCTCAGCAGAATGCAACATACATAATACTGACCCAAGGGCATTTTCGAAATTTCATTTAGTGTACTGTACTCAATAATACATAATCTGTTGTGTATCCCTGCCTGAGCGCATGCTATCCATGTTATGGTTTTCTTATCATCGTAATAACTTTGTTGACACTTAACTTTATTAAGGAGCAAAAAAAAAAAAAAACAGTTGATATAAAATAAGCAATGGCTAAAGTTAACTACTAACCATGAAACAATGGCAGACTGGCACAAGACTATATGAAATATCTCCGGCAAATAAGGCACCCTAAACATAATATTGGTATACAGACTGTCCCAAAACCTGATTATCACAACAAAACTACATATTTATCATTCACTGGTGTAAAGTATGCAGAAGGCAGCAAAATGACTGCAGTGTCGCATTTCAGATGCTCACAGTATGATACTGCATGAACAAATCTGCTAACAGACCAGATTTCTCAAAGCCTAAAGGGCATATGTCTCTCTGCCTTATTACCAACCCTTCCCTGCTAAGAACCCTACTTCAAATCATCATTTGAGGTTTTCAAAGAAAACCTCCAAGCAAACTGAAGATAGTTAACGTGTAATGTACACACAAGCACAATACTTCTTTAATTAGATGCACGTTAATTATCCTTCTAACTTAACTATCTACTTTCTTTTGGTGGGATTTTTTTTAAACATTTAACAAAGTATTGCATATATTTACTGCAGCTAAAGTTTATCATTGAACATTTAATAGATGAAACCAATGCTGGATGCAACTGTAATATAATCTGATATCTCATCAATCATGCACATTTTGTTTGACTGTTGCCAATTTCATTGTACTGTGTTTTGATTGGACACTGAAACCCTTCTCACTCGTCACTAGCAGCCTTTTAAAGAATATGCGTCCACCCAATGGCAGATTTTTGAGGAGACAGGAAAGGCTGTCACTTAAACCACCACTGCTGCATGTGAGACATGGGGGTGTGGTCCACATTTACACAATCTGTGGACTCTAACAGGAGGCACAGTAAAACACTTTCGATTTAACATGCCACAAACAAAGGAATCTTAACTAGGTCCTCTAAGTTGGCTAGCTTAATGAGGGGACCTTAACTAGGTCCCTTCTGTTGGTGGCATTTAAAGATGAGTTTTTCTATCTGCACTACCAGTGAGAGAACACCAGACTTGACAGACTGTGATCAATGACAATTTTAGGGCAGGTAGCATACGATTTTTCAACTTCTGCTTCTTTTGGTAAAGCAAAAGTTAAAAAGAATGGTTACTGCCCCATCCATGCCATGCTGAAATCCTCCTGTTTCACTGACAGAAGTATTCCAAAAATAAAACATGAAGTTCTATATTCAGGATAAGAGCTTGTCTTATTATGAGTTAGATCCAAGGCCCCACATAGACAATAGAAAAAAAAAATTAGACAAGCTGATGCACAGAATCCTGCCTAATTATTATACCAACAACTATGCAAACAAATATGCCAACAAATTCAAGGCATGATCCAGACATTCTCTGCAGGATGAGACAGGTTTGCTGGATTATATGTACCTTCTGTTACCTTCCCACATACTGACTGAATCTGAGATATCTTTGGTATTTTTACAATATTTTCAGATGCCAACAAAATAATACATGTCTTTATTGATATTTGTCCTCAAATAATTTAAATTTGACTTAGTCATCTTCATTCTTCATCTTTATCTGCAGACCACCTCTTCATATCTGTGTGTCATATGTCTGACTCAATAAAACAGTAGGTGTCCACATTCATACTCTTGTTTAAGCATATGTTGCAGTCCTCAAGCTGGCATTCCCCTTGTGTCTCTCCTGCAATATTGGAGTATCTTGTTCTGCCCACACCATATTTTCCCAATATGTATCTGTCCACATAGTATATTTAATTGGATCTGATAGTCTGTCTCCCTTTTCACTATAATAATCTTTGTCCTAAAATAGCACAAATCAGATTTCCATGGTGACTAGGAAATTAGACCTGGCACCCGGGTAGGACCATCATCACATGGCGCCCCTCTCCTTTGGATAATTTTTTAAAAATATGTGTATGTTTCTATTGGAGGATGAAGGAGCAGAGTGTGCTCGTTAGTATCAGAGTGGCGGGTGTCAAGTGACATCTCGCCACTCACCAGTAGCGTGAAAACAGTCTGTGACAGGTCTGTGATCAAACCTGTTTAGGTGGAATGCATGAGCCACAATTTCTACAGTAAAGTGCCTATGTAATTTACTTTTGGAATATTACTGGATTATGTTTTAATATTTGTTCAGCCACTGTGTGTGCCTGTATCTAGACTCTAGATGTTATGTACCTGTAAGGTGGAAACCTATAAGCAGCGGCACTTGTCTGCACAGTGAGTTCCCCTACCACTACAAACAGGAGGGCACCCCTGATTAGACTGGGCTCTATTTGTATCAAGCATGGACCAGGCTGGAGCAGTAATCTCCTCTCCAGTGCAATGAGGTAAAGCAGCAGGGAGGGCAGAGTAATTGATAGAAGTATGTATGTGACTGACTGTCACTGTGTGTGTGTGTGACTCTGTCCCTCTCTCTGTGTATGTGTGACTGTGCCTTCTGTGTGTGTATATGTAACTGTCTCTCTGCGTGTATTTATGTGACTGACTGTCTCCCTGTGTGTGAGTGTACATGACTGTTTCTCTGTGCGTTTGTGTATGTGCCTTACTGTCTCTGTGTGAGTGTATGGTTGTGTGAATGTGCCATTGTCTGGCTCCTCGATTGTTTTGCTGGCTCCTAAAATGAAATAAAATGTGTACTGCCCTGCCTTAAACATGGTGCATGTGTAACATGCCCCACATGCACATGCTGTTCTGCATACAGGTTTGCTAAACATCAATTATTATACAAAACAATGAAAATATTTCATTTACATTTTTTTTTTTTTAGTTTGAACTTCAGCATATCACATCCTAAATATAAAAATGCAAATATTTGTAACAATCAGCATTTTCTAAAATTATTTATAAACAAACTAACCTGACAAAAATTTCATACACATGCAAAAGATTTTTAATAAAAAAATGAAGCGGGTAGGCACTCTTAATTATTACATTGACGTGTCTAATCCCATGGAGATGTACAGTATAGCCCAAAGCATATATGCATCAATATTATGCACATGCCTTAAGAGCCCCTCAAACACTGTTAGGATCAGGTAGATTACAACTCATCCAGTTAGTACGCACAATTAATCTCTGAGCAGCAGCGAGAAGGTAAGTACTGGGGAAGGGGGGAGGAAGAGGGTG
Source organism: Pelodytes ibericus (assembly GCA_036172795.1). Taxonomy (NCBI): domain Eukaryota; kingdom Metazoa; phylum Chordata; class Amphibia; order Anura; family Pelodytidae; genus Pelodytes; species Pelodytes ibericus. The sequence goes on from CM069858.1 coordinate 160,498,469, forward strand.
GCTAAATCCTGGCACATAGAGAGGCATAATCCTGGCATATTGTGTGGGAAAATTCTGACATATTGGGTGGCTAAGTCCTGGCATATTGAGGGGCATAATCCTGGGTTATTGAGGGGCATAATCCTGGCATATTGTGGGGGAAAATTCTGGCATATTAAATGGCAAATCCTGGCATATTGTAGTGGAAAATCCTGGCATATTGAGTGGCATAATAATCCTGGCATATTGGGTGGCTAAGTCCTGGCATATTAAGGGGCAAAATCCTGGGATATTGAGGGACATAATCCTGGCATATTAAGTGGCAAATCCTGGCATATTGTGGAGGGAAATCCTGGCACATTGGGCGGCATAATAATCCTGGCATATTGGGTAGCTAAATCCTGGCATATTGAGGGGCATAATCCTGGGATATTGAGGGGCATAATCCTGGCATATTGTGGGGGAAAATCCTGGCATATTGTGGGGGAAAATACTGGCATAATGAGTGGCATAATAATCATGGCATATTGGGTGGCTAAGTCCTGGCATATTGATGGGCATAATCCTGGCATATTGAGGGGCAAAATCCTGGGATATTGACGGGCATAATCCTGGCATATTGTGGGGGGAAATCCTGTCATATTAAGTGGCAAGTCCTGGCATATTGTGAGGGAAAATCCTGGCATATTGTGGGGGAAAATCCTGGCATATTAAGTGGCATAATAATCCTGTCATATTGGGTGGCTAAGTCCTGGCATATTGGGGGGCAAAATCCATTGGTGTTTGTCTCGAGTGCCCAGAGTGCCCAGGGCCAGACCAAGAGCCAGACTGCAGCCAGAGACCAGATCATCTTATTGTCCTGGCGGTAAGTAGACAATTCAATATGTTTATTATTTAGTTGTTTAGTTATTAATACTACATTGGAAACTAATTTACCTCACATTTAAAGGACACTATAGTCCCAGAACCACTACAGTTTAATGTAGTGGTACTGGTGTCTATAGCCTGTCGCTGCAGAGAAAAGACACTGTGCAGTACTGGTGTTAAAGAAGCACTATAGTGCAAGGAAAACAAACTCATTTTCCTGGCACTATATAGTCCTTAGGAGTGGGGCACCCTCGTGTCCCCTTCCAACTGGGCTGAAGGGGTTAAAACCCCTTCAGCCATTTAACTTTCTCCAGCGCCGGCGCTCCTCCTCTCAGCTGCGAATGCTTTTCTATGGATGTTTCGCGTCTTCCCACTGTAATTTTCACAATGAGAATCACGGAAGCAACTCTAGCGGCTGATAATGTGACAATTTTTTTTTTGTCTAGGGCGGCAAAAATCCTTGCACCGGCCCTGGTTACTACCATCATATTCCCTTTGTCTTCTTCAGTCCTTTATGTGTCTCATATACCCACTCCCTCTAGCTTGCGAGCAGTGCTATCTACCTCCCATATAAGTCTGTTATAGTTTGTCTAAATTAATATGTAGTCCCCCAGCTATGCTTTGTACCTAGCGCTACTTAAATTGTTGGGGCTATATAAATACATGAGTGTGAGATAGATAGACAGACATATATACTCTATCTATCTATCTATCCCACTGTATATCTATGTCTAGATGATATACTTATCTATTTAGAGAGCTCTCAAACTCCAACCTCCCCTACCTATAATCAGCAATATGGGTTCCTTGGAAAACTTGAGTATGTGTTTATTTTTCAAACCTAATAAGCTGTGTAATACGAAATATTGACAAATAATCAAGCCTTTCTCTGCTAAAAAAAAAAAGTGCAAATAAGAAGAAAAACCCATGACTCTTTCAAACTAAGAGAAAACATCAATCATCCCTCTGGCACTGAAGGAGTTGAACGCTAGAACTTGAAGCTGGGATAATTGTGCAAAGCAGAATTTTTTTGGGAAACGAGTCAAGACGCCAGCTGCCTGGTATCTGTAACAAATGGCAAACTGATTTCAAAATTGTATCACTGTAAAAACACAATAGTGTGCAGTTGCAATCATACGCTAATAATTATCTGAGTTTGCAAACAGACATGATTACTGAACGAGGCATCAGAAACACAATAGCATCTTGCAGAGAGAGACAGGACAAGCCCCATATTTTCCACTTTCTGCGCTTATTAGGATGAAGAATGACAGTGTCAGGGAATCTGACATCTTCTTTTTATCTTTTATGTTTCATTGTCTCATTCTTAAGCAGTGACGGTTTGATTGATAATTAATTACATTTTTTTAAATAACAATAAGTATGTAGGTTTAGAGCGGCCTTGGGCTCCTAATAGATACTAAGCTGCAATGTTAACATATATATATATATATAGATATATTTATATATATATATATATATATATATATATATCTATATATATATAGGTAGATACAGCACCTTTAGACTCAATATATTATGTTACAAAGTAGAAAAAAGAAAAACAAGCTAAAAATTGCCTAGATCATTCTTAGCAGCCAGTCAATGAGAAGACCGAGCATTGTGACTAGTCAAGCTTCCATAACCAATTTATGCAAACTATATGGCTTTTAATGTGCTTTTTTGCAATGTCTTAAGCACTGGTGCCTGGAAAAATAAACAGGCAAATTATAAACGCATCCAAACTCAATGCTGGAATATCCTTTAACTGGAAGACTTGTATTAGAGATAAAAGAAGAGATAATGCAGGGGAATATTCTCAGAGCTTTTCCCATTACCACATACTATTGTTCCATTTTCAACAGCTCCTGACATCTACATCTTACCAAAAAGACAGGCATAAGAGTCTGGAGAGGGAAGTGGGGGGGCACTAGAACTTCAGTCAGCTGACAACCCACCTTTTTCACTAAAAGGGGAATTGCAGGTGAGATGAGGTGAGTCGAGGGGAGATGAACATTTCATCTCACCATTTTAATTATAAATTAACCCACTAAGCAAGTTTGTCTACCCTAGGTAAAGGGTATGCATCGAATTTAGAACACTCATTAAGTTTGCTGAAGTCATTACAAAACCGTAGTGAGCCGTCTGATTTTGGTACCAGGACAATGGGGCTCGACCACTGACTATCAGACTCTTCATTGACCCCTAATGTCAACATTTTAAGTTGCTATTGCTTCCCTTTTTGCCTCTGGGACTCTATCCGGTTTTGACTTTGCAATTATACCCGGGTCTGTTACAATATCATGGACTATCGCATTGGTCCTACCTGGGATGGTAGAGAATATGTGTGCATTCCCTAACAGCAGCTCTCTGACCTCACTTTGCTGCTCAGGAGAAAGGTCAGGAGAGATTTTTACTTCTGGAACAGGTGTTTGGTCCACTTTAGTGGGTGTCCCAAATAATACACAGGTCTCTCTCTTATTGAAGCTTGTCTATTATATAGAATTTGTTTGGGTATACCAACTATAGAAAATATTTGTAATAGCTCTTTAGCTATTGTTTTTGAAGCAGTATTGCGGAGGGGATGGCCTCTGGATAACGTGTGGCATAATCCACTACAACCAGAATGTACTGATTGTCTCTGGGTGTTTTCTCTAAAGGCCCCACTAGATGCATGGCAATTCTGTAAAAAGGGGTTTGAATTACTGGTAAGGGAATAAGAGGAGCCTTTAAGTGAGGTTTAGGAGAGGCCAACTGACATTATGGGCACGAAGCACAGAACCCTTTAACTTCCTCATAAACCCTAGGCCAAAAAACCCTTCTCAAGAGTCTTTCCAAGGTTTTTTCTACCCCTAAATGTCCCCCAAACAGGTGAGAATGGGCTAAATCCAAGACTTGTCTCCTAAATGGGTGTGGTACCACAAGCTGTTCTATTTCATACCCATCCTCTTTAATCACTCTGTATAACAGATCATCCCATAAAATGAAATAAGGATGTACATCTTTTGACTTTTCTTCTACAAGTACCCAATTAACCTCTACAACTCTTGTAATGGCCTGTTATAGCGTCAGGTCTCTTGTTTGTTCCCTTCCAAAACTGTGCCTGTGTTCAGTCTGCTGTCCCACATCTTTCTCTACTGTAGGTGTGGTATCAGCCTTGTGCCTGGCATCTCTTCTTGATTGTTATCAAGCTCATTAATCAAGACGTCACGCAAATGTTTAGTACCCCGGTACTTATCATTTCTCCTTTCTCTCTTAGACGTGCATATTTTACTTTCTTTAACAAAGAAGTCAGGGTGAGTAAATGGAAAAACACTATAGGGGCTGTCACTTGCCAACTCCAATGGCTCGGGGACTACCTGCTTCTGCACCAAGGTTCTAAAGTCAGGGAAATCACGACCCAAGACCAAGGGGTAGGGTAACTTTGGGATAACTGCGGCTTCAGTCCTTATAGGACGACCATGCAATGATATGTCAATTATTGTCTTGGCATATTCCACAATTTCCTTTTTCCTTGGTTAATATTTGATCAGGTTCTATCAGTTCCCCTGCAACTAAGGTAAGATCACTCCCCGAATCCACAATAGCTTCTACAACCTTTCCATTTAGGATAACCTGTAAATGAAAACCATTGCTTTCTCCTGAGATTCCCATTATACACCCAAGTCCACAAAAAGTCTTGTAGGTAGAAGCATTTCCACATTCCATCGGTTCCTGTAGTTGTGGACAGCGAGCCTTTATGTTTCCAGGCTGCCCACACTCAAAGCAGATTATGGGAACCGGGTGATGCTGCAGGTCTTTGTGAGTCTGGGATTCCTTGAAGTAATGTTGGAGTTCATCGGGACCCAAAGTTCCATTTCCAGACTGTAATCGTTGATCTGACCTCCATGTCTTTGGGAGTTGTGGTACCTTTAATTTCTGGTTTCTGGCCTGGTGGGGGGGGGGGGGGCTTTAGTGTTGTTACAGCTATATAGCTTTCCACAATTTTTACCATCTCTTCATAGGTGGTAGGTTGGCCCTGACCCACCCACTGGAGTAATCCCAGTGGTAAAGCTTGCAGAAATTTGTCCAGGACCAGAGTCTCAATGATCTGTGTGGATGTAGAGCTTTCTGGGGTAAGCAGAAATTTATTTGCCAAATGTATTAGGTCAAACAGTTGGCTTCTTGGGGCCTTTTGATCCTGATATGTCCAAGTGTGATATCTTTTGGCCCTGACTGCAGGTGTCCAACTAATACCGGCTAGAATCTCATCCTTAAGACAGTCATAGTCATCTGCAGCATCTTCTCCCAGATCAGTATATGCTTTTTGAGCCTCTCCCAGAAGGAAGGGTGCAAGGATAACAGCCCAGTTTCCCTTGGGCCACCGTTCCCTTGCTGCGCTCCTCGCAAAAGCAAAGAGGTAAGCTTCCACATCATCATGTGGGGTCATTTTTTGTATATACTGGTTTGCCTGGGGAGACTTGGAGACACCGTTGGGTTCATGTTATATTTCCTCAGGGTCTGTACTGGTAAGGTTTTTCACTACACCAACATCCCACTTCTAACACCACTTGTAGCAGGCAGGCCGGGGCTTTGGTTATAAAGAACAGAAATGGTTCTTTCTTCCAAGATGAGGAAAGCTTTATTTAGCAAGCCAGCCCCAATTGATCCACAGAAAACAAAACGGCAAAACAAAACAAACTCCTACTCCACACTGGAGACTAACTAACATAGAGTACCCTTTCTATGCTACTGGGCAGCTCAGCTGACTCCAGTAGTTTAACAAACAAAAATTAAAGGCTTGCAAAAACACATTTTCTTCCGCCACAGTTTCAGCAGTCTTTTTGACTCACAGTCTTGCTGCCTCCACCCAGCGCTTCACAGGAGAATGATTACCCTATCCAGATGGTTTATATAGCTCCCTAATTGATGTACTAGAGTAACCAGATTTTTAACCCCATCTAGTCAGGAAACACTGAAAGTGCCATTCTGGAGCTAATATAGCAGTGTTCCCTCACACTGCCACAACACACATTATATACCGTATTTGCTCGATTATAAGACGACCCTGATTATAAGACGACCCCCACAAATTTGTACATTCCTTTAGGAAAAAAACTAAAAGCCTGATTATAAGACTACCCTATAGGAAAAAAGTTTAACTTGTATATATGTAAATTGCTTTTTAATATTTAATAAAAAGTTTATATTATACAAATGCATTTCTTGTTTTTATTTGCTTTTATGTGCCAATGCGGCCTCTCTCCCGCTTCCCCAGCTGTCTCTTTCCCCATCAGTGTTGTCTCTCTCTCCTCCCAAAACGTCTCTCTTGTCTCTATCTATCCCCCCTCCCCTTTTCTCTCTGTCCCCCTCCCTCCCCTTGTCTGTGTCTCCCCCTCCCCCCTTGTCTGTCTGTGTCCTCCCCCTCCCTCTGTCTCTCTCTGTCCCCCTCCCTCCCCTTGTCTGTGTCTCCCCCCCCTTGTCTGTCTGTGTCCTCAACCCATCCCCCCCTCCCTTTGTCTCTCTCAATCCCCCCCTCCCCTTGTCTGTCTGTGTCCTCCAGTTTTAATCAGGTAAAAGTGGTATTTTACCTGGTTACATCTCATATTAGGGTTTATTCTCTTTTTTAATATAAACTGTACAGCTCACTGAGTTGCTAAACTGAGGCAAACTCATTGAGAATGCAGGTGACTTAATTTAAAGTTAACCCATGTTGTACTTCATAAGTGCTCAACTCCTGCTGATATTTTAGATATGTTCAGTTATTTATGTGAATTTATAAAAATCAGAATTAAGTACAAACAATCCATAGTTTTAGATTATAAAGTCTAATAACACAATCTGAGAACGGATCAACAGTAACAATTTACAGCAGATAACAACGTTTGGCCAAATCAATTCTGCCCAATCTATTGTATTTTCTCTAAAACTTTTTTCAAACAAAACAAAGTATAGAAATACAACAGTAATAATAACACTGAACTGACACAAATTATAGCAACTGTTACACAGCCTCCACCAATCCACTACAGCACAAATTTCTGAAAAATCCAATTACAATAACACATTTCAATATCAACAAATAAAAACAATATATGAATTGTTACATAGTTTGTTGCGAGAATAAAAATATAATTTAAAAAAGGCACATATATTATAACACTATTTGTGTCTTCTTACTCATCTGCTTTGATATAATAAAAGTAAGTAATCTAGTCCTTGCACCAAAGAGAACATCCATCTTACTGTACAGATTGGGTACCCTTGTCTACCTCCCTACTGCCACAGTGTACTATAAACTATAATAGACACAAGCTTCATATTATAAATCAATACTTACTATTAGCGTGTCCTGACATTTCTGCTTCAATACATGATCTAATAAAAATAGCAGCAAAGCCAGCAACTCACAAACCCACCCAGCAGTGAGAATTAAGCAAATTATCTTCAAAGTCTGGATGTGATACACAAACACATAGTTCATCAGAACCGAGTCTACAAACAGCAATAAAAATATCTTTCAAATCCTCACAAAAATATTTTCATTACTCTAAATCAGAATAAAACAACAGAAAACTGTCAGGGTGTACCTGTATGAGATGAGTTATTGCCCCAGAAGAAAATAAACTACACAAATCAAGTTGTTTTCATACCAAGTGAAGATTCTACATAAAATCATGGAACAAGATGTATTTTTTTTTCTAAACTGTTTAAATGAATTAGTATCTGAGCAATATTAATTAACTAGTTTAAAGGGACTGTTTTAAAGTCCCAATTTAACATAATCCTAAAGTCAGCTATATATTTGCAGAGGTAGGTACCAACACTGCTCACGGTGGACATTGACTAGGGACAATTTAAACCATTCTGCCAAAAGGATGTATATATATGTCTTCACTAGAGTGGTCCCTGACGTCGGTGAGGATGTATATATGACTTCACTAGGATGGTCCTTGACGACGGTGAGGCTGTATATATGTCTTCACTACAATGGCCCTTGAGGACCGTTAGGATGTATCCATTCATCCTTGCTCAGTGAGCTGAGGGGTGTAATAGCACCTGCCAGCTCTTGGTAGAAGACTGTGCTCAAAGAGGCAGACATCTGACAGCCTGCTCAGAGCCCTTTCGTGGGCAAATGACCACTGTTACAATGAATCCCAGTGATCGTATGCCAACCATGTCAAAGACCGTTGACTTTGACAAAAGTGTTTAGGTAGAGACAATGGCAACACAAGCATGATGCCAAGGGTTAATGATGTTCTATGGATAGTCAGAGACCTTGCCCTAAACTGGTGTACTGACACTTTGCCTGTATATTTGCTAGCCTTTTGGGGAGTTATATTAGGATAAAACATACTTTCCGGCATACCGTGGGACCAATGCTCTGCACAGGGGACGATTGCACAGCATGCCTGGTGAGTTCACAGGTGACAGTCCAGTAACAACCAAATACTTACCTTAAAAGAAAAGTGTGTTTTTAATGTGTTAATGGTGACTTCTGTTTAGGACATCCCCTGTGGCTTGATATGCAAAGTGAACATCTTTGAATGGGAAATGTGTAATTTGCATATCAAGCCACAAGGTGACAATAACACTTGCCAATACTAAATTTAATATTAATGTATACATTTCCATGCAGTTCTGTTAACACAATGAAGAGATACTTTTTGAACATCTTTTTATTCTCTACATTCGCAGTAGAAATAATGTTTAGGTACCTTTAATGTTTAGGTGCCTTTAATATTAATTTGCCAAGTGAAAGCTGGCAAACATCTAGCTGAGGTTACAGCTATATTAATTTGGCACTTTGTCAAGATTTACGTGACAAAGCCATTTTCAGTAAGTCAAGAGATCTAACAAAGCTTCTTAAATATTAAGCAAATAGAGTTAAGAATCACATAATTAGATGAAGAGCTGAAGAGTCATTCTGATTAAAATTGTGCATACAGCCTCAACATATTCCCATTTTATTATCATTACCATTACTTTATTAGTGCTAGCATATTAATCAGTGCTATATAAATCACTTTTGGGATGGTTAAGAAACACTGTAACAATATGTCTACATAAAAGTACAATCTGAGTTGCAGACCATTAGTCGGAGTTTATAATGCTAAGAACTTTAATATCCCTAGCAAGAATGCTTATTATTTTAACAGTATTGTTACCGCAAATGGACAATCAGTTTAAAGTCCCACTCATATTAAACATTATGCAATCTTAATATGGGAAAATCAAAATATTGTATTATTTATGTAAATAAATAATTTGTATTTAAAAAAAACAAAGAAACTTTTACTAGATTTTTGTCTGCTGCTATGCCAACAAATAGTCTGTCCTAATACTGAAACACAACACTACTACATGGAGAATTTTTGACTGAATAAAACCAAAGATAAAGGATTAGATGCTAGTAGAGTGCACTTTAAACCTAATGCCACTTCACAAATGCATGTATTGGATCTCCACATGTCCCCCAGCTAACGATACAATGAAGGAGATTAATTAATTAAATAATTAACACATTATTTCTAGATAGGGTGTGAGCATGATGATATTTAGCTATAGAAGATTTATAATCAGCATTAGCAGGTGGAACAGCACAGTGCAAATTAAGAAAATCTTACATTTTTTCCATTAAAATCACAGTCTGCCTCACTACCAAGTCTTCTCTGTCTCAAATAGAAATAATGTACTAATCTGTAAAATGCAGGCATTTTATTCATATACGGGACACACCACGTTGAAACAGATGGATAGAAGTACACTTCACATGCACAGTATGTCAAGAACACATATTAAATTGATCCCAATGTAATTTATATGGGAGCGAGGATTAATGCTTGCACCCATCTGTGCCAATGGCATGGAAGAAGGACAGGATAGAGAGCTTAGATCATCGCTTAGAGAGGATCCAAAAGGCTAATTTTCTTGTTTTTAGATATTTCCTCAGACACCTAGCATATCTGGCTCCATGGATCAAATTTTTATGGTAAAACAGTATGTTCTTTTAGGATTTATATCAAGTGCTGTGTAAATTCTTTGAAATACACTAATTATTAGTATTATTAATATTGTATTCTCGGATAATACCACCAGCAAAGAAACAAATGGTATATTAAGGATGCAATTTGCTTAAGAATTAAAATTATTGGAATAAATTATCTGATTATTTTGCATTCATTGTACATCTAGTGCAACATGTCTATTAACTGTGTAGTTGGATTTCAAATTTGTAAGAAATACTGTATATAGTTATATACTCACTGATTTAAAACTGGTGTATATGATGTCTTATCTTCATCAATGATTGTCACCATTAGTGTTATCAGATTTGGCCAAAAATCCAGATTTTTGATAGTTGGACCTTGTTCTTCTCTTGGAATGTCTTGTTTCTTTCCCTGAAAGATAATTAAATTAATTTGAGTATTAGTATGGTAAGCATATTACACTATAGTCTGATACTATAAATATAATAAATACAGTTCAGTGCACATTTCTTTCCACTTGTACTTATATAGAAACACAGGATCAATGTTTTTGTTTATTGCTTTAACTTAATGTGTGGAATGATCAAATATATTTCAGTAGGGAACATTTAGTTTATCTTATAAATTGAATGATCGAATTAGGAAAACTACTTAACATCCATTATTAGCACAATATATTTTTAATAGAAAAACAGATTTATAACATATAAAATATTTTTTTATAAAATAAAATAGATATATCAAAAATGCCTTGTTTGACATGTTCACTTTCCACTACACTTGGGTATTCGTTTTCATACAGATTCGTTTTCAGACAAATGTCAGCTGTTTTGTCCATCCATCCAAATTCTGAATGTGAAACTAAACGCAAGAATGAATCAATGAATTTAATTCATTCATCCATTCCTTCATTTGTTTGCCATTTGCATTGCGCATAACGCTCACTAATATATACACACGCTCACACTAATATACACAAACACTCCCTCAAACAATACACTCACTAATATAATCCTAAATCTACTTTCTTTTTTTTTTTTTTACTTCTTTATTCAAGATTTTTTAACATACAGAAAAAATATTTAAAACATTTAAAACACATCCGTATCCATACAAAATCGAAAGCTGGCTGCGGTGATTTACATGGTAGCAAGCTATAAAGGTACTATGTTTTATGTTTCTCAATAGTACCACATTCTAAAGTGTTTGCCTTCATTACATAAAAGACGCTCCTAATACATAAACTAGTATTAACAAAGCCCTTATTTCACTAGCGCTGTTGTGTCTTTTACAGCCTTGACAGTTTACAATTTGATCTGCCTTCTACCAAAACATTCATTCAAGACAACTCAATCATTTCAGACTCACCACCTGCATCACCAACTTCCATTCCATTCATTGAGGAGGTGAAGGAGGTCGGGGCTATGAAGGGGGGGGGGGGTGTCAGGCCTGATATTATTCTATTCATCTTTCTATTTCTAGATCAACGCCGTACCATGGTTGCCTGGGACAGTACTTTCCATTCTCTTAAGCCTGTCTCTCTTAGATCTCTTGATCTTGTATATAAGACCATCCTTTCCAGATCTTCTCGTATACTATGATTTTTTTTTGAGATACTTTTATAGAAATACTTTTCTGAAGACGCCTGATACTCGATTTGGGATTTGATTTCAAGCCAAGATGGAATCTCTGACCTCTTCCAATATCTCGAGAGGCAGATCTTAAATGCCAAAAGGATATTTACACACAACATCCTTTCATATCGATCTCTATAAGGGAGGTCAACATGGAAAAGGACCATCTGCGGAGTCAGCTCCATCTTTTGGGGGAGCACCCTATCCAACACCCACCCAAGTTTTTCTTTGAATTTGTCTAGGCGCCTGCACTCCCACCAGATATGAAGCTGAGTACCCTTCTCCCTAGAGCATCTCCAGCATAGGTTGTCTCCCTCTACGTTAAATTTCGCCATACGGGCAGGAACAAGGTACCATCTGTTTACCAGTTTGTAAAAATGCTCCTGTATATTCACACAGTGGGACGCCCTTCTGGTCTCCCCCCATGCATCACACCAAACTTTATGCGGGAATGATTGACCCATATCCGTCTCCCATTGGAGTATTGCTTTAAACTTACCCCTCTGGCCGAAATGGTCCAAAAATGTCGACGTTTTAGCGATTGAGTTCCTTACCGGCGGTTGTTCCAGAAAGGCGTCCCACTGCGGATAGTCCTTTGGGGGATATTCTGTCAACACACTCTTGATCCTAAGATACATGAAAATCTGGCTTGGCTCAATATTAAATTTTTGTTGTAAGACCGGGAACTGAATTAATTGATCTCCGTTATATAGGTCCCTGATTATAACAATCCCTTTGTCCCTCCATTTTGTCAGTCTCAAATCTGGGGTGCACAGGGCTAACACTTGGAGCGGGGCAAGTTTTGAGAGTGTGTTACCGATGCCTACTAGTTTTTTTAATCTATAGAATGTTTCCATGAGGTCTCTTATTGTTTTAGGTACAATGTTCAAGTTTTTAAATGCCTTCTGAGGCAACCATCGAATTAACGATAAATCCGAAATCTGAGTTTGTGATGTCTCTATGTTTAGCCAGGGAGGGTTACTTATTTTCGCCTGGTTCCATGCATTTATATGTGCCATCTGGCAACTTCTATATATTTTAGTGATATCCGGGTATCCAAGTCCTCCATTTTGAGGTGTTTGTTTTAAACTTAGACTAGGTATTCTCTAAATCTACTTTCTACTGGTTTTGGCTGTGCAGATTTTGAGAGCAGATCAAACAATCTACATAGTTACTAACAAATGTATAAAATGTTTCCAATTCTATAGTTTGTCTCCTACTCACTTGCCTGCAAAAGTAATGGACTACAGATATCAGAATGTAAAACAGGAGTTATAGTTTAGGAACATCTCCAGGACACAGGTAAAAACACCCGCAACTAATTACAGAAGCACCACAACTGCAGCTGGCTGTCTAATGGGAAAATTAGGAAAATCTGCATTAGATATCACAGGAGATGACATGTTGTTTGTGACAAAAGCTAATCCACTTAAACCATCCTCAAATAAATCCCCAAATCTGATTATAACCTGACCCAGGTAAATTCATATAAGTATCTCGGTATGTGGCTAGATCCAAACTTGTCTCTTGATCTCCATATTGACAAGCTTGTGTCAAAGCTGTATCCTAAAATTGGCTCTCTATATAGCAACAAATCAAGCCTATACTGTGCATAAAATGTTAATGCTGATCTTAGACTATGGAGATGTGGTATATGATTCTGCACCGCAGATTCATCTCAGTAAAGTTGACACTTAGTACAATGCATTGTGCAGATTTGCCCCCCCCCCCAGTGTGATTATAACACTCATCACTGTAAAATGTTAAAAGAGTTAAACTGGCTGACGCTTGCCTCCAGGCGCATTCTCCACCTAGCTTGCTTAGTGCATAACAACTTCTCTGGAAAGCTCCCCCCACCTGAGCGGCATGCTCACTATTACTCCCCGCACATCTTACAATCAGATCCTGCACCAGGCCCTCACTAGCGATCCCTCACTTCAAAGAGGAAGCAGGTCGAGGTGTGTTATCTTTCAGAGCTCCTCATATGTGGAAAAGTCTAAAATCCTTGAAAATGAACATCTCCCAAATTCTCAAAACAGAATTTACCTGTTATTAGTTTACAAACTCTTCCTGTACAGGCTGTTGTTTTCTCTTTTTTTTTTTGTATCATTAATGACTTACCCTGTTTGTTCTCTTCTCAACTTGTATACATTTATGTATGTTTTTTTTTTATCTACTTTTAAATGTGTAACTCTGTATAATACCATTCTAGACTTGGTTCCTAGGCCATACAACAAGAGAAATTTCAATGTATTCTTCCTGGTAAAACACTCTAAATACATAAATAAATAAAATATCCATTAAACAGACATGACCATACCAGACAAACACTATAAAGCTATAAGAAATTATTTTTTGGTGCTATGTCCATATGCAGGGATGTAGCTAATCTCTATTTCTATTAAAGTACTCTGCCACAGACTACTTCACATAGTACACAGAAAACCTTTAGTATTGTGAGGTGGGAAACCTAGGAAACATGACAGTACTATATCTGCCTAGCAGCATGATCAATATCTGAAAGGTCCATTAACATCATAATGTATCCAGTCCAATATATTGACCCTCATTCAACTGAGATCATGTTTCTTAATAGTGACAATTTCAAGATTGTAATAATAAGGGATAGATCACTTAATAAATCAGAAATGCCTTTTTATGACATTTAACACTTTAGGGCTGATTAAACCATCTGCCTATTATTTTCTTATAACCCATAATCAGACGAAAACGGTTCTTTCTACTTCTTAAAAATACCCACGTTAAAAAACGATGCTTGGTTCAAAAGAAAAGGTTAATAATATAATGCAAATATTCAACCTCACTTTTTCATGGTTAATGAAATGGACAAAGCAAATCTGTAGAAACAGGAATAGCACCTGCAAAATTACATAACCCCTGGAGACTGAGCTTCAGCCTCCCTGGTTATACTGTGTATGTCTGATAGACAGTTTAAACACAATGTTGTGAATTACAATTTGCACTGGTAGCAGGCAAGCAGGGACAGAACCAAATTTGATGGGACAGGACACCTCAAAAAAACAGGACTGTTCCAGCAAATGTTTAACTGTTGGCAGCTATAGATGCAGCCACCAAACTCTAGAAAGGAGCTTAGAAAGTTCACGTCTCATAAATGAATCAAAGGATGAAAGAATCCAATGAAAGATGAAATACACATTTTCAGTATATGTGCACTAGCTACTACATGCAGGATACTTTGTAGGCTGGGCTTTCTACACAAATGCACAGCTAAACGTGATTGGCCTGCTGTGAAATGATTGTAGGAGACCTGCTTCCTGTTAGATAAATTTAACAGAACCTCTTCTGATTTACGAATAGCTTTAGGATAGATTTATGTTTTATGACTCTCAGTGTTAATTGAGATCTTGAGGCTGGTGGTTTTATATCTGTTCTTCAACACAGAGAGATCTTTTGGTTCATATTTTGCTCCAGGGACATAATCCTAAGGGATTACTACTGCACAGTGACAAACTTCACATGTGTCGGGCACCCTTTTGCATGGGGCAGGAGGTCCCTACCTCACACAGCTTCCTCTAGATCTGGGGGTCCTCCATTGCGGTCCTGATGTGGGCCTCATACCCGGACTCCAGTAGCACGTGCTTTGCTTTCAGTGAGTGCATGTGTGGTACAGCCGGCGAGGGGGGGTGTCTAGATCCCTGATGGTGCAACATCCCTAGAATGATGCCAGCTGAAGGGGATGGGGCTTCCTCTACTTGCTCCCTTCACTGTGCTAAAGAAGAAGGTGATCACCTGTAACAGGTAGCAGACCTCCAGACCTATAAATTCCCAGCTAACAGTTCAGTCCTTGCTTGATTATTGAGCTGTATGGTTCCTGTTTTGTGCAGTCCCATTTCCCTTGTGAATGCTGTGATTTTATGGGTTTTTGACCCTAGAACTTCTTTTCTGGACTCCCGTATCTTTGTTTCCCAGACCTTAGCCTGCCAACCCTAAATCTTGAATTGCCTTTTGACCCTTTTTGGCTTGTCCCTCTGCTTTGTCATTTGTGGATTGCTGTGTTCTGCTCTGCTGATTTTTTCAGAAGATCTGTTCATATAATAACATATTCCATATGTCATATGCTGATCATTGTTTCAGCTCTTGCCTGTGAATTCTCTTTGAGACATTATGTTCCTGCTTTACATGACACACTGTGTATACCTACTGGAGTACGAGAAAACATCCATATGGATTTATACATTCACAAGATTAGGTTTTATTGATTTGCTTTTATCCTGTGTCCATTTGGATCTATTGCACACTTGGTAATTTTGGTGAGTATGTTTTCTTTTGTGTCTATTGCTATATTTATGCTTAATCAATTCTCTTTGATATATCATAACTAATGTTCTCCTGAATGCAGATACTGGTCCACTTTGTTTCTACTAGTTTCTGAAGCCTTGCTAGCTCATAGCACCTAGATTTCTTTTGTGGTTTGAAGATGGGAGAAACATTAAACATGGATTGTTATTTTTGAGGTTTAGATGTTAACAGAAGGGTTACATAAAGCTGCAGTTACATTACATTAACATTTATTTGTACAGCACCACCAATTCTCGTAGCGCTTGGTACAGAGCATAGAAGGGAACTACATACTAAGTTAGACAAACTAGTACAGACTGGTACATGAGGTAGAGAACCCTGCTTGTAAGCTTACAATCTAGAGGGAATGGGGAACATGAGACAATTAAGGGATTAAAGAGGTCAGAGGGATTGAAGTTATAGTAACAGTAGAGTGGATGGGAGGCACTAGGTGGGATAAGTCAAAGAGGGAGTGTGTGTTCCAGCAAGGTGGGATCGGCTAGAGGCAAAGTGACTGGTTACTAGTGGGTTGGGTAGTAAGCCTCTCTAAAGAGATGAGTTTTGAGGGATTTTTTAAAGATTGAAAATAGGGAGAGAGCTGGATGCTCCGGGGAAGGGAGTTCCAGAGAGAGGGGGCAGCTCGGGCAAAATCTTGGAGATGCAAGTGAGAAGTGGTGATGAGATTAGAAGAGAGTGTTAACCCCTTTGAGGAGCGCAAAGGTCGTGCAGGGAGGTAACGGTTAACAAGGGAGGAAATGTACGTAGGAGCAGAGGAGTGGAGGGCTTTGTAGGTTAAAGACAGAATTTTAAATTTTATCCTCGAGCAGACGGGAAGCCAGTGGAGGGCGTTGCAGAGAGGAGCCGCCGAATCAGACCGACGTGCAAGAAAGATGAGTCTGGCAGCCGCATTTTGGATAGACTGTAGGGGAGCCAGACGAGCCAGAGGCAGTCCAGTCAGAAAACCGTTACAGTAGTCCAGGCGAGAGATCACAAGCGAGTGCACTAGAATTTTGGCGGTCTCTTCGCTGAGGAATGGGCGAATGCGTGCAATGTTCCTTAGGTGCAGCCGACAGGATTTGGCCAAGGACTGAATTTGAGGAATGAAGGAGAGAGCAGATTAAAAAGTGACCCCAAGACATCGAACATGGTCAGCCGGTACGATTGTAGCATTATCAACGGTGACTGTGAACCCAGGTGTAGGGACAGCGGTTGAGGGAGGGAAGATAATCAGTTCTGTTTTGGAGAGGTTAAGTGTAGAGGCTAAGTCCCAGAGAGGTAGTGTAGAGGGAAAACAACAGCATGGACCAATCCTTGCGGAACACCAACAGAGAGCCGAACAGGTGACGATGTCGCTCCAGCAAACGACACTGAATAGGAGCGCTCAGATAAGTACCACTCGATCCAAGAGATTGCCACACCACCTAAGCCAAGCAAGGATAATCTATTAAGAAGGAGGCGGTAGTCAACGGTGTCAAAGGCAGCAGAGAGATCTAAGAGGGTCATCACGAGAAGTCGCCTTTAGATTTGGCAGCAAGGAGGTCATTTGATACTCTAGTAAGGGCTGTTTCAGTAGAGTGTAAGGGTCTAAAGCCAGATTGAAAAGGTTCAAGTAGGTCATTGTGAGTCAGAAAGTCTGTCAGTCGTGAGTGCACTGTTTTCTCCAGCAACTTGGAAACGAAGGGGAGAAGGGATATAGGACGGTAGTTAGATGGAAGAGTAGGGTCGAGGGAAGATTTTTTCAAAATAGGTACGATTTGGGCCTGCTTGAAGGTTGACGGTACTATTCCAGAGGACAGGGAGAGGTTGATGAGATGGGTTAGAGTTGGACAAAGTAGAGGGGAAAGAGAGGATACAAGGTGAGACGGGATGGGATCAAGCGCACAAGTAGTAGATTTCGAGCAGGAGAGAAGATCGTCAACCTCTTTCTCAGATACAGGGGAGAAGATATTCAGAGTGGGTTTGGGGGATGGGAACGAGGCAGGAGGTAGTTGAAGCAAGTCACGGGAGGTGAAGTTACACCTGATAGTGTTGATTTTGTTTTTGAAGTGAGAGGCAAGGTCTTGGGCCATAAGAGCGGAGCAGGGCGGAGGAGCAGGAGTGCAGAGGAGAGCATTAAATGTTGAGAAAAGACGTTTGGGATTCGATGAGTGGGTGGATATTAAGGTAGAGAAGTAGTGTTGCTTGGACTGAGCGAGAGCAGAGTTGTAGGAACACAGCATGAATTTGTAATGAAGGAAATCCTCCTTGCAACGTGATTTCCTAAAACGCCGCTCAGCCGTGCGAGTACATTTTTGGAGGTATCATGTTTGCTTAGTGTGCCGCGGTTGTTGGTTGGGTCTGCGGGCATGTTTGGCAACAACAGGGGAAATGTTTTCAAGGGCTGAGGTGAGGATACTGTTATAAGAGTTAGCTGCTTTCTCTGGACATGAGATGGATTCCAAGGAGGGGAGGGAGGTTTGAAGAGCAGTGGTAGTGTTGAATCAGATAGAAATCTTTTGAATTCGGCCAGGGGGAGACGTGCAATAGTCAACTGAGGTATAGTGGGATAGAAGGTAAGAAGGTGGTGGTCAGACAGGGGGAAAGGTGAATGGGAAAAGTTAGAGATGGCACATGATTTAGTGAATACTAGGTCTAGTGAGTGACCGACAGTGTGGGTTGGAAAGTTGGTCTACTGGGAGAGGCCAAAGGTAGAGGCGAGGGGAAGGAGTTTTGAAGTAGCAGGAGAGTTGGTTAGGTAAAGTGGAATGTTAAAGTCTCCCAGGATGAGACATGGTACATCAGTGGCAAGAAAGTTGGGGAGCCATGCAGAGAATTTGTCAAAAAACTGGGAAGCAGGCCCCGGGGGCCGATAGACAACGGCAACACGAACGGATAGAGGGAAGAAAAGACGAATAGCGTGTACTTCGAATTATGAAAATGAAAGGGAAGGGGCTGAGGGTAATGGCTGGAAGGAGCAGTTTGCAGATAGGAGGATGCCGACACCTCTGCCCAGCAGCGTGTGAAAAAATATATTTAGATAAGCACTCCATCAGGAAAGGAAACAGATCTATCAGTTGTTTCCTCAACAATTCCTATAAAAAATTGCATATACAATGTAAACATGTTATACAATATATAGGAAGTATTCCAGGTGGAACTATCTCTGTGAATAGTAAATAGTCACAAATAAAACTCCTATCCGATTTGGATTGGAAGAGAGAGAAAACAATGCCCATAAACATTTAGGAATTAAAAGTTGGTAAGGAAGTAGGCATTTGACATTAAAAAAAATTATGGTTGATATTTCTTTACATTTCACAAAATAACTGCTTTTTTGATGCAGACAAGTTTTGTTTCACCAGAAGTAAGTGCAGCTTAGAGGCAGAGGTGAGTCCTAATAGCATATTATTTTCCATCCTTAAACAGTTTTGTTATATTGATAAGTAGTGTAACACAGTAACCATTTTCATTTCAGGGCCACAACAAATGTTTATGCTTGTCATTATTTGTTGTTGTTTGTTTTTTATAGGAAACTAATGGATATTTATAAAGGCAAGGTACGAAACGTGGGAAATTCAGTAAAGCATTTCCATTCCTTTGCAAAATGTTTATGTCAAAGGTCTATTGTGCTAATTGACTTTGTCAACGGCAAGATGTGATCACTGTGATTGGTTGTCACATGATCATATGCCTCCCAAAAAATCTATGTGCAAGCTCCCAGAAGAGTGTCTAGTTGTGAGTCAAAGTTGTGTTTCGGGTGCCAAGTGGTGCGAGCACATCCCCTTCTTGTTTAGAATGGACGTACATATTTATATATGTTTGATTGTTCCACATGGGCCTCTTGTTTCAAACATATATATATATATATATATATATATATATATATATATATATATAGTCTGATTGTGAAGAGGTCAAGTGAGTTGCTCTGGAATTAATCTTCCCATTGTTTATGAGTTGTATTACTACTTCAAACAACTAAAAGAGACCACTGGCCTGTGTTTAACCTTTAAGTTTAAATGCTATACCTGATCCTATTGGTTATGTAAAATTGCAGCAATATTTTATGCTTACCAAAATCTGTAGTATCCTGGTAGCACTTATTCTCTGGCGACGGGATTTGCTAGGTGAAACTTATTATTCTGTTCTCTCCCTCACCCTTGGTTTTTGAAATTATGTGTTCTAATCACAGTTGTAATCTTTCTCACCAACGCTGGCTCATTATCAGTGGAATATACTCAGGCTTGTGGAGCTGTGTCCTGGCTAAATATGTCATCATGAAACCAGTGCTCTTGTCTGGTTCAAAAATCAAAGCTGATGGCTTTGCAGCAGATGGGTTGTTCAAGGTTAAGTTCATTATGCTGGTTGCAGAAGAAGTTAATACAACTACAGCCAAGTCCTTACCCACTATTTCTGCTGTCAGTGCCAGTTATTAAATGGGGTTCGAGTTTTGGGTATGTGGTTATAGTCATGGGTCTAAGCAGTCAAGATTTAAAGAGCAAATGGGGGCTATTCACTAAAAGGTGACGAGTTGAGATGAGGTAAGTTGAGAGACAATGTTATCTCATCAATTTAACTATATAAGCTAGTGAGTTCCACACTCTAAGTAAACTCACCAAGTTTGTACCTGCACACGCTACAGATAAACTGATTAGATGAAATGTTCATCTCACCTCAACTCACCATTTAGTGAATAGATCCCAATGTGTTTTTATGTCCATGAGCAAATAATAATGTGAAGCTAGAACTCTAAGGTCTCCTTATAAGCTGAAGGAGGATTTACTGTATATAATACTTTAGGATTTGTTTGTGAATGTACCAAACTTTCAAAAGGTTGTATATTTCTTCATTAAATGTTACTTCTTTATGTGGCCTTGGGACGTTGTAGAGGCGTGCCCGACGTCTCAGATGGCGAGATTTAGAAAAATGTAGTCTAAACTCAATTTGAGCAATGGCTTCATTTTTCCTGTCAGACCAAGGTGACTCAAGCTGGCCTCATGTGACAGGTGGGATCCTGCTGTTGATGATCTACAGTGGGATTTGGAGCACAACTCATCACAGGGGCTGCAATATGCTGTTAAACAAAGGAATTTCTATGACTTCCAACAAGCATTTGATCCCTCTACATTTGGATGGCATAGACTGCTCTACCGATGTGAAGGTGATAATCAGATTAAAGAGTTATTTTATCATGTTTAGTTGTTTGCTTAAAGAGTTGGTAAAGTACAATTCTGCAGTTCTGTTATACATATAAGAATTATGAACCTAGAATACATTTCTGTGGCTAGAAAAAAAAAAAAAAACATTAGTTAGCTTTGATATTCACTGTGACATCCTAAAACAGCTTAGCAGTGTCAAGCTTTGAAGTGGTGAGTTCAAAGTTCTCTCTGTTCCAAAGCCTGGCTGTTAAACCACCACTGACTGCATGGAACCATAACACATTATAATGGATAGTATTTAAAATAACATAAGCACAGTAATTAAAATGTTTACTCTGATTAAAGAAACAAATTACAGGACTTTAATTTAACTTCCTACCAGTATTTCTTACAGAAACATTGCCAGGTAATTCACATCTTTCTTTGATATCACACGTAGAAAGAGGAGATGGAGAATCTCATCTTGATTACTATACATTTTTAATGAAAGATCAGACAGTTCCTTTAATAAAATATTTAACAAACATGATTTTTGAAAGAACAGAAAAATAGAACCCCCACCCCCCCCAAAAAAAAACAAAAAACCAAAAACAAACAAAACAAGCATCTTTTTTTGGCAGTTAATGAAAAGAGTGAGCTTAGATTACTGCAACAAAAACACTTAACTGACAATGTGCTACATTCATTTCACACAAACAGAGGCCCTTGACAAGGAGACAAGATTATTTTATCACCAGTGTGAACTTTAAGTTCAGCATCATCAGCCGGATCTTGATTTCATTACTAGGCTTTGCATGTTAAACAGCAGATGAAAATTATTTTTAGAACCCTTTCTGCAAGGTTATTTCTACTTTCTTTCTGTCAAGATGAATCTCATTGTGTCCGTTCTGTCATTCACTTCAGAGAGGTTTGCTGGGTCAATATGGAATAACATCAAATGCTCACAATTTGATCAGAGTCCAACACTGCTCATTTGTAACTGGTTAACTTTAAATCAACATAGACTGGCAAGAAAAAGTAAGTGAATCCTTTGGATTTACCAGCAGTTATGAATAAACAAGTCCTAAAATATGGCCTGATCTTCATCTAAGTTACAAATAATTAACAAACATAATCTATTTTAATTAATAGCACACAAATTATTGTATTTTCCTGTCCCCCCCAAAAAAAGTGTTTGTTGATTGATGAAACTAAGGTTGAATTGTTCAGGAAAAACACACAGCAACACTATGTATGGTGTAAAAAGGGCCTGGACAGCTTACATCACCAAGGGGTCAATGAATTCCCAAGTGTTTCAAGGTAAAAATATACATATGAGTGCTGCAGTGAATGTGATATATTTAGACTTTGCTAAGGCATTTGATATGGTTCCACAGAAATGATTACTGTACAAATTGACAGAAATAAGCTTAGGAGCAAATGTTTGTGGGTAGGTTTAGAAACAGAAACATTTGCAATTGGCTGAATGATAGATGTAAAGAGTGGTGGTAAATATGCAGTTCTCAAATGGGATAAATGGAGTACTTCGGGGATCTGTCCTGGGTCCTTTTCTTTTTAATTTGTTTATTAATGATCTCCCAGTGGGCATGGGGAGCATGTATTTTTACAGATGACCAAACATTTAAGTAGGGTGTAACAAAACCCCTTGTTAAGCTATATATTTGCTGCATAAGAACTGAGGACAGAGACTATTCGTGTGGTTTCCTATATACGAACAGTCGGTCATATCCACATTTTTACTAACTTCTGAACCTCTGGTCCAATTCGTACTTTTGTTGAAATCCCATGAATAGTTTTGAAGTTATAATAAATGTGAAAAAGTATATTTTTTTAGCTTGGAGATAATTGAGCTGATAAAAAGTTTAACTCAATTATCTTCCAGGCAGCGCGGATGAATGTACTGGATTACTGGGTGTGTTTCTATTGTAACATTGTGCCTGATTGGCTGCTGTACTTGCATTGTTGGTGCCCCACAAGGCCCAGTGGGGGGTGACAATACTGTAAAATCCTGCATAAAAGCAGCAATAAATGCTCAGTGGAGTCAGTTTTTATTTCACCCTTCAAAACGTAGCCTTGTCTCGTTCTTGAAAGGGAACCTGCCCAGCATAAATCACTCGCTCTTTTAAGAGCTCTGCCTTACTCTCTACTTGGATCCAGTGGATGGGATAAAGCAACCCCACTACTGCACAGCATCTTGCCAGGAAGAAGGACATCCCCAACGGCTGATACCACTTCTCCCATTGGGGTAGCTGTTACATAGGGTAATACAATTTGAACTAGATCCAGGGACTTAACCAGCCAATTTCCGCAGTGGAGCTTTCTTCTGCGATAAAATCAATAAAAAAGGGGAAGGCCCCAAACCCAGACGGCTTATCATCTTTATTTTATCACACTCTTCAGTCGGAGATAGCCCCGATTTTACTCAGGGTTTTCTACGAAGTATCCGCTGGAGGGTCCTTTCCCTCGGAAATGCTGGAAGCCTCAATTACTCCGATCTTAAAGGCCGGAAAGGATCCCTCCTCTATTCTTAATTATAGACCGATATCCCTAATCAACTTGGATGTAAAACTCTTCTCGAAGGTCTTGGCAGATAGATTGGGTCGGGTTATCCCTGACCTGATACACCCGATCAAACCAGATTTATCCCGGGCCGCTCGAGAGAAGACAACTCTTAGGAGGATGTTGGACCTGGTCCATCGAGTTGGAGCCTCTCATATCCCGACGGTCTTCCTGGCCCTCGATGCCGAGAAAGCATGTGATAGAGTAGACTGGCTCTTTCTATCTGAAACCCTGGAGGCATTCGGATTATCCGGGGCCTTCAGGGTAAATGCTATGTCCCTCCACTCGGCACCGAGGGCCAGGATCACGGGTCCCTCTCTAAGTTCAGATCTGTTCTCTATTGGTAATGGCATGAGGCAGGGTTGCCCATTGGCTCCTCTGCTTTATGCCTTAAGTATCGAACCGCTTGTGGCTCTGATAAGACGATCTCCCCAGCTTACAGTTATCCAAGCTGGGAAGCGAGAATACAAAAAATCATTATACGCAGATGATATCCTGCTCTCCCTAACCTCTCCAGAGACCTCTCTCTCTCACCTGCTTCAGTCGATAAATCAATATGGTACTTTTTCCAATTATAAAGCGAATCTGAGCAAAACCCAATCACTAACATTATTTCTAACATCGGCTCAGAGGGATTGCATATCGGATCTAGGCAATATTAACTGGGCTAACAACATTATTACTTACTTGGGGGTAAAGATACCTCAAACCTGAGACAGACATTATCTCTCAATTATAATAGTTTGGTTGTTGACCTTCGAAAGCTTTTATTAAGCTGGAGAGGACTTGATACCTCATGGTTGGCCCGTCTTAACACCCTGAAGGCGTACATCCTTCCGAAGGTTCTTTTCCTTATGAGAGCTATCCCCATGCGTGCTTCCAGGGTCTACCTTAAACAGTTGAACCTATTATTTGTGTCCTACGTATGGGATGCTAAAAAACAGAGAATAAAACCTTGAGGCACAATCTTGCCTCGGGCGGGCTACGATTCCCTGACCTTTCTGAATTGCAGGAAATCTGCCTGTTTACCCATTTTTTAGCTTGGAAGCATAAACCCCCTCTTCATGCGGCCTTGTGCCATTTGGAGTCTTTAGATTGTGCGGGTCGCAACCCTTTTTTCTTCTTCTGGTTCCCATACTCTGTTTTTAAAAAATTGAAAATTGTCAATCCAATCGTGACGGATATTATCAGTGTGATGTTTAAGCTTAAGAGACTTTTTTCAAAACCATCAGGGCTAACCGATCTAGCACCACTGGGAGCCTTATCTATCACCATTGGTGACCTTCACCTCTGTCCCTTGTCCTCAGCTGGGATTCTCCATTTAAGGGATCTCCTATCACAGGATGCCCCACTCTCATTCTCTGAACTGCAAATTTCATACAATCTCACAGATTCAAAAGCATTTAATTTTCTCTGGATTAAGCACTTTCTAAGGAGTAACCCACGGGTGGAGTGCTCCCCCCTTGATAATTTTGTTTATACAACTATGGGTACTAAGACTATCTCTAAGCTCCAGGCTTTGGTCGATAATCTAGGTTCCCATCTTAAGATGGATCATTTCAGATATTGGGAAGTAGACTTGGGTAGAACATTCCCACTAGAGGTGTGGTCTGCTGCATTTAAGAATACTAGACGAGCATTACATGGAGTTAATCTCCAATAACTGTTTTATAAGATTCTTTTTCGCTGGTATTTGGTCCCATCCCACCTCAATAAAATATCTCCTAATGCACCTAGTTTATGCTGGAGATGTGAAAGAGATGAGGGCACCCATCTTCACACATGGTGGTCTTCCCCCTCACACCTCAGACCTTCCTGTTTCACTTTAACCTGGGGCCCACCCGCTCTCCCGGATCAATCCTTTCTATAAATATTCTCATGGCAACCAAGTTGTCTCTGGCCCAACTCTGGAGGAGACGGGAGATCCCGGCTTGGAACACGATCCAGAGGCAGACGGATCTCCAACTTGTTTTGGAGTTTGGGTTCTGCCTCTCCGGAGCTCCCTCCTCTAGTCTCAGAGAGGCAGGGGACATCTGGAACTCTGTAAAATCGAATTTTGGAACTGGGAGTTAGTTCCACTATAATGTTGCTTGCACTCAGTGGCTAGGGCTGGTTGGCTGGGGGCTTTCTCGGGGTGTGAACCGTGGGGATGGGGCAGTCCCCCCCTATTGAATGTTTGGTACCGTAATGTGTGAGCGGCACTGAAGGTTCTATGACAAAACTCCTTTTCAGGACATAACAGACATGACACATCTGGCCCCTTTGAGGACCCCAATCTAGTCTTTCCTCCTCCCTTAATTAAGAATCCATTTGCCCCCTGTTTTTTTTTTCTCCCTTTCATCACCTTTGGTGGCCTGCGTTTCAGGGCCCACCTTGAACCTACCCTAATGTGGGGAGTAAAGTGGTTTCCTTATTTAAAAGAGTTTGATCAAAGGGACGAACTACGTGAAGAATGTTTCTTCAATTGATGTCTTTTACGATATTTTCTGGTTTCGTTGTGTACCTTATATTTATGAATGTGGTTTATGTATTGTATTGACACTCCCTTTTGTTTTGTTTTTTGTTTTTTTTTGTTCTGTATATTTGATAAAGGAAAAATTTAATAAAGATTACTTTATAAAAAAGGAAAAGGAGAAAAACAAATTTGAACTAGATATGTCTTCACTGCAAGAGGACTTGGACGAACTGGATAACTGGTTAAATAAATGGCAAATGAGATTCGATATATAGACAAATATAATATTATGCATGTTTGGTCTAAAAATAAAAAGTTAAATGTATACACTCTAGAGAAATGAGGTCTAAGAGGAAATATTATAATGTTATAAATATGTAGAGAACCCATACAAAAAGCTCTCCACAGACCTGTTTATATTAGAGAATGGTACAAAGGACAAGAGGTCACCAGCTCTTATCTTCCACTGTCTTTGACAGTGGAAGATATTGTTTACAGTAAGAACAATACAGTTATGGAAATCACTGCCTAAAGATGAGGTACAATCAAAAATACATTAGATGTCTTTAAAAGGGACCTGGATACTTTTCAAAAGAAGCAGAGAGTGTTATTTGGAGTCAAGAAGGAATTTGTTCCCCATTTAAATCAGAGATCAACTTGCTGAAAAAAGGTTGGTGCTTTGCCTTCCTTTGGATCAACAGTGGTAAACAAGTTTTAGGAAAAGGGTTGAACTTGATGGATGTAAGTCTTTTTTATAAGTAAAACTAGCAGCTCATTCTGCCTTTGACAATCTCTTGTGCTCATGCAAGGGTTGATATTTTCTATCATGTGAACTTGTGGCAGAGGGTTATAACAATACCTTGTTGTGTAGGATTATATTACCACATGCACAAACACACATGGCAAGCTGGGTGCTATTTCACTTGTAGTGTTCCCAGTACACTTTTCACTCCTCTTTTTATATATATGGAGCATCTTTAACATAATCCTCTACTGAAGTAGAAAAGTTATTTTAGCTTTTGCTTTTGTAGAACAATAGTAAATAACTATGTGTCAGCCCTCTCAATTTCACAATAAGACTTCATTACCAGCTGATTTCAGTTAATGTAATTTATTCATTGCTATAATAAATTATACATTTGTAATGTCTGAACAATATAAATGGTTATTTCTTTGCAATTTGCACATCAATCACATAAACTCTAGGTGATATTTCTACATTCATGTAAAATGTTTCTTGGCGCTAAATATATATAAATGCATACATATATATTTATATTTGTACAAATATAAATGAATTTGAATATTGAAATAATTTACCATTTTAATAAATATCATAAAAAACAAATAAAACCAGAGTATACATAAAGTGTTGTACTATCTGTGGAGACAGTTGATTTAGCTCTGTTAATGACGCATTTTACTTTTAAGGTTTCCTCACTAGTCTCTACAGGTAAGTAAATAGCAAAGTTCTTTGTATCACAAAAGAGTTTAAAACAAATCTCCATTCAATAATTATCTAGCCCAAGGCTTACATTTTTGGATTCCCAATACTTCAGTGTTGGAGCATTTAATGAATATTTCCTCTCCATTATTTAGGAGAGGGGTTAAAAGATTCAGTATAATTATCCTGATTCTAGTGATGTGGACAATTTAAACTCTGGCAAAAGAGTTACATTACTGTGCGCAAATCAACTGAACTTGGTTCAAAAAGCAAGGTAAACATTGTAAGAGAGAAGAAAAAAAAGTATGACTTCTAATCTCAAATGCAGCTATCAGGTTCAGGTAAGCTGTCTATGTGTTTACTGGGAAGTCAACCATGAACAAACATAGTTTAAGGCATATGCACAGAGCAAAATAGGTCAATTCGAATAACCATTTAAGGATTAATTCTACATGTATAGGGCGAATACCTACTCTGCTACAAGATGGATTTGTCACAGAAATAGAAAAAAGAGAATAAACAATACATTTTAAGGTCAAAAGAGTGAGCACAGTTAAACTTCCATTACAAATGATAGTGGATCAAACATTAAAAAGCATGTGTATTATTATACACGTAGCAGGATTTCTTTCTGACTAGAAAAACATAAAAAGACGACAGAGAGAAGCTAATGTGAAGTATGAAAAAGATAATTAAATACCTAGACAAATATAAAAAACACTGTTATTTACTTTTCTGACTAGTAAAACGGCCTGTGTATTTTATTATAGCCCCATCCCTCTACTTAGTTTCCTTATTAAATATACAAAGAAAGAATATCGACGACAATGTATTTTACCAGGAAGGATACATTGAGATTTCACTCATGTTCTGGCGATGTGACAATTAACCAACTTAATGAAACTCATTTTATCAACCTCAGATGAGTCTGAATTGGCTGTGCATGGTGTGAAACCTGCAACACTGATAATTAATCAAAACCTCACTTATGAGCACAGTATTTAGGAAGGATACCTGAATGCTGAAGGAGCATACATAGCTAAATAATAGATTTTAGGTGTATGCATGTTACCCCATCCAGTTCATCCAGTCGTTTGCCCCTGACAAAGCTGTTGCCAAAACATGCATTGGGTTTTATTTAAAAACAATGAAAATGAATTGATTGGAAATACATCTTTCGAGTAAAGGATTCTGTATTTTTGTTTCTTTTTCTGTCTAAGTGGGTGATCAGAAAGAGCACTCGCAAGGAGCAAAAACACAATTTTGCTAAGTTAAAATGCAAGCACTCTTCTGGTTACACAGATGCCTCTTTTGTCAGACGTAAAACTGCTTTAAATTCCTTTTTACACACAGTGTGGAGTGTTTCTGCTGCAAGTGAAATGTACTTGAATCTGTCAATATAAAGAAAACTATTTCTAAAATTGCTGCAGAGATTTAGACACTTGTTGGAAACACTAAAAGGTTAAGCTATATAAAAAAAAAATAGAAGATTTGACAGCCGCCAGCTCTGCTGTTTGTCACATTTACATGAGTGCTCAGAGTTATCCTTTCAATGGAGACACTCTATCCAAGTATATTTTAGGCTTTCTACTACGTGCATAGGAATACCACTTCTATGTGTATCGTCTGTATGGGGTTACCCAATGTGAACTTCTCAAGCTATTGTGGAGCTACAACTTTAATTTGGTCATCACATGCTCACTAAAACAAGGGGATCTAGTAAAACCAGGCTATAAGTTAGTTTCTACTTATATTGATATGATGAGGAGATTTCACTCACAAAAGTGTGAGCTCACTATCTTCAATCAGGGCCACACATTGGCATAGCAAGAATATGATATCAGCTGAACTAGCTAGACTTCTGGACAATCAAAGCACCAATAAATGTATTACTCTGACATTGAAATAATCACATTATGAAATGAATAGTATGAAGCTATATGGAGACAATCCAAGACTGATACATTTCTTACATTTTCAATGGCAGCCATACAAATCACTGCTGTCCCATACACAGCTATATTTACATAGGTATTATGTGCCAACAGCAGCAGATTATTTGATATCTAAGGTTTGTTTTTACTTGTGTATATTCTTACAGCACATTTAATTAGTCATCCTCTAATTACTTAGTTTGAGCCATCCTCTAATTCAGATCAGCTAAAGGTGGTGTTGTTCTTTTTGTAGCAATACATGAACTGATAAGATAGATGGCATGCTGATCTGTAGGAACATGGATTGGTTTCAAGTCACAAGATACACACTACTACACTGTTTAAATGTAGAACATCTCTGCAGTACCAAAATGATAATGGTTCTAGAAATGACGCATAAAGATGAATATATAAAAGTGCTCTCTAATATGTGTATGTTGAGCTTCGTAAATCTTACTTGAGACTTGCAGTAAATGTGTTTTAATATTATTTTGTGTAAATAATATGCCTTATTCTTATTTTTAAAGAGTTTATAAAATGACATAAAATGTATGAAATAAAAGAATCCCTCTTTGTCCATTGGAGATGCTGGGAGGTAAGGTAATGAACGCAATACAAAACTCCAAGTGAGCAATGGCTTCAACATTTCTTCCTGTGTTTGTGTTAGGCTGTAATATCCGTCTTTCTCATTTAATATAGCTTTATGTACTTAATATAGCCATAGAAAGGGCTTTCTTTAGACACCATTATTTTCATAATATGATTAAAAAAATGCAAAAAAACACGCACTTTTTCTAACTTTTACCATTAAAAGCTTTTACACAATTACAAATGGTAAAAAAAAACAAATAATCTTAACAGTTTCTAAATATTGTCCTGAGTTTAGAAATATGACAATGTTACATGATTTTCCATTTCTTTTGTAAAGCTATAGGGTAATAACTGAAAGTAGTGTTTCTTCTTTCCTACCCATTTTTGTCTAACCTTTTGACCCAGCCCTAACAATCACCCTGATACTAACCATAAATCTAACCCTAGATCTAACACTAATTCTAACCCATCTGTAACCCTACATTCAACAGTAACTCTAATCCAAAATCTAGGTTTAACAGTTCTAGGGTTAGTTTTGCCACTTCTTTTTAAATGCCTCTAGGTACAGTCAAGCAAAGGAGCAGTGGAAGTGATTTCTGATCACTTCCCTTGCTCTTTCCGGATAAAGGGCAGGAGCATGCTGCTCTCCTTTATGGCATCTGTTCACCATGTGGGGTGATCGCAGTGCCCTCTGGGGACTTAATCCCTGGTGCATTTTATTCTAAAATCTCTCCTTATATTTGAGCAAAAAACATATATAGCAACTTGCCTAGAACTTGGCAACGACAGATGAACCTAAGGCAGAGAGCCCTGCTCGGAAACGTAACATTTAGGGGCAGTGGAGGGGCAGGAGACACATAAGGCCAAAGGGAAAGGTAGTGGTAGTAACAATATTTACCTTATTAGATACCATATTCAAGATAGAAATGCAAAGTGAAATCCTTCACAACCAAATGATTTTACTGACTTTATGTAACTAAAACACTGATTTTATTTAACCCCTTAACGCATTAGGACGTATATATACGTCCTGAAAAGCATGGTCCGAGGACGTATATATACGTCCTCCGTTTTTATGTAGTGTTGCGCTCATTAGCGCAACACTACATGTCTGTAGCTACCCTCAGGCGCTGCTTCGGATCCGAAGCAGCCTCTGAGAGGGCTTTCAGCCCCCCCTCACCCCCCCCCCCCCCGCGCGCATACGATCACCGCGAATGTGAACGTATGCGCGCTAACACACATAGGCAGTGAAAGCTGATCACTGCCTATGTGTGAGAGTGTTGCAATGATGCCTCTATCGAGGCATCATTCAACACCTTTTGTGCCCCCCTGGGCACCACGATCACCCGGTGATTGCGGGTGTGTCATGTATCGGAGGAGCATGCGTGCCCAGAGGAGAGTGACGGAAGAGGAGAGTGACGGAAGAGAAAAAAAAAAAAATCTCTTCCGTCGCTCTGAAACCGCTACTTGACTGCCCCTACAGGCAGTTAAGTATATTGCAGTTAAAAATAGAAAATAAATAAAATAAATAAATAAAATAAATAAATGGAAAAAGTTAACCCTAGATCTACTGTACCTAGATCTAGGGTTAGGGTCATAAATAGGGTCAGAATTAGGGTTACAGGGGGGTTCGGATGATCACATGGGTTAGATTAAGGGGTGGGGGTAGTTTTAGGGTTAGGGTAAATTTAGAGTTGGGGAAAATTTAGGGTTGGGGTTAAAAAGTTACTGTAGAAGAAAATGATTAGAAAACAAAAAAAACACTAATATTGTTTATTGCCCTATTACTTGAAATAAAACATAGACAAACAAGGAAACATTGATATTACTAAACTCAGGACAAATATTATAAATATATAGACGGGGTCTTTTTAACCATTTGTAATTGTGTAAAAAAAAAATTAGGTCAAAGTTAGAAAAAGTGTTTTTTATGGCATATTTTCATCATATTTTATATTTTTTTAATAGTAAATGATATCATATGATGAAAATAATAGTAGTAAATGAAAGCCCTATCTGTCCTTTAAAAAATGATATATAACTTGTGTGGGTGGACTGAACACAAAAAAATAAATTCACAGTTCAGTAAACGTATGACAAAAATAATGGAATTCTGGTCGTCAAGGCACATCAAATGCAACATAGCACTCGGTCACTAAGGGGTTAAGGGGCTTTTTGTCAGCCATTTTAAAGTTATAGGAGGTGGTGTATTTGTCATAGCAAATTAGTCATGACGTGTGATTTTTAATATGTGGCGTGCAGTTCCAAAATATTATGATTTCAAGTTACCCCATGACTTTTGCTGTTAGATGTAAAGGTTGATGATGTTGAGTATTCAGTGACAGCTGACATGTTAAAGGGTTTTTCTATTGATGAAATAGACAGTACTCATTACATAACAGACGTATCCTTAGGTTGTCTGTCACATTTCCGCTTGGGGAGCAAGCTGACACAGTGGTCTGGAAACATGATGTTTAAAGAGCACCTTTGATAGGCACCCTATCCTAATTTAATTTGACTACCTCAAAAAACATAGACCTTGAGCACTCTTTAGAAGCGCTGTATAACAAATACACAGAATACTTGTAGAAAGCTTGTTGCTTTTCTAATGAGCCTATTAAACCCCAAACGCTACGTGTAGTATTGAGGGCAAAAACATACATATTGCATGCAAACTAATGTTTCTCCCCCCTCTGGAGCTTTAAGTGCACTTAAACACCTGTTTTATTAATTAAGGCATGATAAATGAATATAAAAAAATCAAAAGGTGTTTTAACATATACTACAGGGTTGAATAAATCAATGTGTTTGGTGCAGACATCCTCTTCTATGCATTTCATGGGCAAAAATATTAAAGATTAACATACCTACAGCTAACCTGTAGGTTCCAAAAGTCAGCACTTCAAAAATTCAGCTAAATCGCATGATCAGACTAGTGAAGCGAACCTCTGCTCTGAATGGCTGTGCACGCTAGCCTCTTGATTGGCTATGCCTCAGCTCTCAGATAAACTCACATATATCTTTATAGATACACGCTGTGTTTAATTTGGAGGAGTGGACACTATTTTTTTTTTATATATCTTTTTATTAACCTTGGAAAGAGTAGGTACATAGTAAAAATTACAGATTTATATACAGAGTGTTGTTCACAAAGTACACATGTAATAAATGAACAAGAACATTTGTTCCACAATCCACATAATGCATAACTATATTAGTCATGTATAACTGATCAAGAAAACTAACATAGTAGTATAAGGGAATGAGGTAATGGTGGATGCATTTGGGCTAGCAATAAGTACTCTAGATCAATCCTATACATTATAAGAGAAACATCAAAATATATAAGAATACAATTGCTGACATTGTGTGCCCTGTAGTCTCTATATAATACGATATATTTGATCGACCTTTCAGTCCAATCCTTGGACTTCTATCAAGACAAATATATTTAGTCAAAAAATAAATAAATATATAGAGTGAAAGTGATTCATATTCCTATACAACACTTTCTAACTATCTGTGCTGACATATTTCACGCAACACATATTTTTTAAAAAGAGCTGTAGGTTGCGCCATTTGATGTGGAGAGATGACGACCAACGACTTGAATGATGTGCCCTTAGGGTAGTGTCACTATATTGTTTACAGAGATGATATATATCTACTGTTTCCTTTTGGTTCCAAGTAGCAATTTATCCTCATTTACTCCATGGCGACTGTATAACATTTTTCTTATCATATTTTTTTTTCAAAGGGATAGAAATTCGGAGCTGTTTTGTACATCCTACAGGGTTAACAACGTATAGCTGTATGTAAAGGTGTTTCCCATAAAGAGGTGATGGAAATAGATTGAGTCTAACATCTTAATGACATCCAAGATATAGATTATTCAAAGCTACTAGGAAATACATTTTACAAATCATAAACAGGCGCATGACTGGAGAAAATCAAGTGGCTACATCATTTTAACATTTCTGAGCATAACTCTGCATGTGTTGGTAGACACTTTAATCAATGAACACCACCTGTCTACGGATCCTAAAGCAAGCTCTAGGGAATAGCAGCTGTACATTTCTACTAAAAGAGATAACATCTGTACCATACATAGTGATACTCTATCATTTCTAAGCCACTTTCATAATGTTGGACTTCCACCGAGTAATCCCATAATTTTTTAAAGTGATACTATGTTGCCCTTCTTTTGCTGACTTACGGTAATCACTTTTCAACTTAATTTTCTATCATGTTTTTATTGAAATTATCAATGATATAATAGGGGAGAAAACAAACACTAGACCACTCATTTTCTTCTGTTTCTGCTTTTGAGTCTGTGCAGGTGCTCTTATATCGGTCTATTAATTTGATAGTTTGACAGGCCAATATGGGAGTGTATTCACCAATAGTCCACACACCCCCTTGAACAGATTCCAGGAAGCATATCTCCTAATGCTTGTTTTATCATCTACATAATCTGTGATATATTCTAAATAAAACATGATACATAATTTAAAAATAACATTTGCAGAACATGATCGATTTACTAGACATTTTAAGATTTTTCCTACTACTACTTATAATATCACTTGCCTACCTAACACCCAATGTCAGTTTTCTTCAAAAAATCTTTTTGCACACAGACAGACAAAGCAATAGTTGTACTCAATACCAAATATTTTATAGTGTATTTTATATATCTGCAAATTTAATAACTATGTAAATATTGTTCAAAGTAACCTTAAAAAAATTATTAAAAATCTTAAACAATACCCCACTACCTGATTCCTTAAGTGAGCACCCATAGATGGAGCTACATGTTACTACAATTAGAAATAAACAAAGTCTGTATGCTAAGCAAAGTCAGGCTATAGTAGAAAGCATTATATTTTGTGAAATAACAGGTTTTAAATGTGTACCTTTTCCAGTCACCATTCTTGAAACACAGAGATTCCCTATTGCTATAATTGTTGTTTATATATTTATTGTAATTGTTATCAGTCAGTCTTTTATCTACTTTATGTTCCTGCAGTGGACTTATAGACTGGGTGCTCACATTGTCATTATCACACACGCTAGCAACCAACAGTCTAACAGTCCTGCTTCTAATGTGTGTCTCATTATTCTCTCCAACCTGAAAAAGTGGCAAAGGAAGCTGAGACCCCTGGAACATCTGCTCTACACTCCCTGCTGCATGTTACCTGCTTCCAACCAAAACTGACCTCGCTGCCAGCCCTGTCAATTAAGTGTGTCACGTAAGTTAATATAACAATAAATACCCTGGTTTGACAAATGCTGCCAGCCCTAGCACTCCTCAATGTGCTATATGTAAAGGGTCATTTTTAAAGAATCGAGGGCGCATCATGTCATACAAGGAACATAAAAGTGAGTAAATATATAGGGCAATAAATATTTTAGTAGAACACACTCACAAACATCGGTAATAATATCACAGCAACTCCTGAGGAGAAACACATTGAGTGGGCATCTACAGTAGCAAACAATCCAATGCAGCCCTGCACTAAACATTTTCTACTGGGCCTTCCTATGAAGATGGGATCTAGTTACTGATTAGTTACTATCCTTTGCCACCTGAGAATCCAAGATGAATATATCTAAATATATCAGTTTAGTACGTATGTCCTTGAGGAAGTGATAAATAAACATGTAAACTAGTATAATCTATACTTCTCCTACCTGTTGGGGTTACATTCAAACAGAACTCTGTCATGTCTCCGGCTTGTTATGTACACGATTGAGGCCTTTTCACCTATATATTTGATTCATAAGTAAATTTTGATCAAATAAAATGCCTGTTAAACGCATTGAGAACAAGGCAATCCAAATAAAATTATTCATAATTATGCCCAAGCTAAATAAACAGTCAGTGTTGTCTTTTTGGCGCCTGCCTTATTTGAATGGATAAGAAAACAAATCACTGGTTTGCTAAAGCATTGGATAAAATCAATTTTCATTTTAAAAGCAAGAACTTGAGCCGCAGAGGATTAATATAATCAGATAATAACGACTGAACATTACAAATGGACAGTGGCATCCTATTACCTTAGCAAGTGAGATTTAAAAGGGAGAGAGAGAGGAGAGAAGAGAGAAGAGAGAAGAGAGAAGAGAGAAGAGAGAGAGAGAGAGATACAGACTTGATCCTGCCTTGTATTAAGTCCACCCCAAGGTCCCAATAAAGGAAATAAATAAATACCAGTCAGACTTCGCAACCTCATGCTAAGCAATAATATTCTAAAGCCCAGTTGGATACTTAAAGTGCTCAGAAATCCCAGTGTTGTTTTTGGGTCATAATCATTAAGTCTCTAGAAATGCATTAAAGCTGCCTTACAACTTTCCATGTTAAGTATGTAAAACTTAAGCCAAAGGGCTCAAATGCACTTCATCAGTTCGTAGACATAAACACAGATTTTATCAGTTCACATACATAAAACCAGACATAAAACCTGAACTGAATGCAACATACATTATGTACACGGATGGTGACTAGCAAGGTGAGCAAGGAAAAAATGTCCCAAAGCAGAAGGTAGAGCATCCTTGTGCATATATAGTCTCCCCTCCCATTAATAACATTTGTATCCACATATATACACTATTTATGACCCACAATGATATATATTCCCCACCCTTGTAAAATACCTGTCCTTCCTTCCTCATTTACACCTACCCCATTACATAAGTGACATATACCAATCTGCTTGATAGCTTTTGATGCAGTTGAGAGATCTCTGGTCAAATTTCTTGGTGGTCTAGCAGGGAGATCTGGGGCTATGGTAGAAAATACCTCTCTTACCAGCTCCATGATCCATTATTATTATTTTATTTTATATATATATCTATATATATATATATATATATATATATATATATATATATATATATATATATATATATATATATATATATATATATACACACACACACACACACAAATATATATGTGTTCATATGGATATATGGTCCATTACATACTGGAATACTACAATTTAGGTATAGACACAGCTTATAGTTGACATAGTGTACACTGATTATAGTGGACATTTTGAACCATGTCAAATTATTTTTGTCACAGACACTGAACACTGTCTAGCTCTACTGCAATATAAAATGTCAAATACAGCACTGCCCCTTTCTTCAATCATTAACTAGTTTTCACCTATTGCTCTGTTATGGGATAAATATGATTTGTTTCAATCTGTTAAGCCACTAGACTATTTTTTTTTAAAGTCATCAATTTGTGAACAAGAGACTTTTCATATACCTCAATGTTAGTACAAAAAAGAGGGTGGTTGGATAAAAGGTTGAAAGGCACAAAAAGAGTTGCTAGTGGATAATAGGAGGGAGAAATATGAATGGGATTGTATGGAAAGTGGGTTGTATAACCTGTAACGGGTCAATAATGGAGGGCATGAAAAAAAGAGCAAATGCAAAGCACTAAAAAATGATGATGGAGGGAAGAAAGCATTAAGACTCTTTCTTGTCTTTGTGCCTTTAATGTGTGGCAGAGTGCTCTTTATGAGTGTACAGCAGGCTGTCTCTTTAGTAACTGTACAATGTAGTTACAGCATCACTGTTAGCACAAGTTATAGTCAACTATAGTATTGACTATATTCACCTCTATTTGGTTAATATAGTTATGGAACGTCACGTCGATTTCAGATAATACATTATCTGTGCACTGTTCATTTGAGAGCAAGTTATTACTGGATGAGCCCCAATGTATCACTCTACGCACCATGTAGGAAAGTTGGAGAACAAACAGCATGAGGCATTTCACAAGCCAGTGCTTATATGTACTGTTACATGAGAGTCACATGTCTGTGCTTATTCATCCATTTATAGCTGTGTGAAATGTGCCATGCTGTTTGCTACATGGTAGCAAAGCATAAAGCTTCAAGGACTCACTTCCCTTCATTTGGCTACTGGCAATGTTGGATACATATCCATTTATTTTTTCCATTTTTCCCCTCAGACTGGAATGTTGCTTTAATATCATTTTAACGGCACCGCATACTGTTCTACTTCAGAATGCAGATTACAATGTTGTCTATATATGGTTTGTATGAATGTACCATGTACTTGTTTCCATCTACTGTAGTCTTTCACAGTTTAAAC
Organism: Pelodytes ibericus; assembly: GCA_036172795.1. Classification (NCBI taxonomy): domain Eukaryota; kingdom Metazoa; phylum Chordata; class Amphibia; order Anura; family Pelodytidae; genus Pelodytes; species Pelodytes ibericus. The sequence continues at coordinate 160,536,489 of CM069858.1, forward strand.
TATAGTTGACATTTCACACTAAGATTAGTGGTTTTTTCTATCACAGTAGTTATATTGACATTGCACTGTGCCTGAAGCTAAGCGTTAATAGCACAGTCAATTCATTCAGCCTTTTCTTACTCATCACTGTACCAATCAGCAACATTTGTAAAGACAAATAATCTAATATTCAATTCTGAATGGATGGTGCCTGGTTTATTAATGTAGCACTCACTCTTTTCTAGATGTAATTAAAGCAAAAATCACTAACACATGAAACTGTTTTCTCCAGATCTGTTGTCTTGATCACAAGATTGTAAAGGTGCAAGGATTAATTACTGTTTTGTTCTTATTTAGCTTTACACTAAGAGAGAGCATTTTGTATAGATACAATATATATATATATATATATATATATTCTAGTTATTTGTCTACAATGCAGATATCCTTCTATCAGCCACTAGTTAGCATTCTAGAAACATTTTTTAGGAACAGAAACACATTATAAACCACAGATGTGTAAAATATTGTGCTTCTTACTTTTAGTAGAGTGGGAACTGCAAATTATACATTGTACTTTAAATTCCATGACAGTACGTATATATTCCAAAATGCATTTTTTTTCACAATTATTATTAGTTGGTGTTAGGAAGAAACCAAGCAATAAGACCCTGCCTTCTCCATTACCAGCTTGTTTGCATGGTCTGTGTAGGTGCTCTCCTGGTCTCTGACAGAGTAGATGGTGTTCTCTTAAACATCACACGGGTTTGCTCGTTTGGGATTTTGACAGACCAATCTTGGGAGCGTCGATCAGCTACAAACTGCACCCACTAACACAACCTCCAGAAAGCAAACCATCATGGATTTAGTTTCTTTATTATTTAATTAGTAATATCCTCTAAACATTACAGTCATTTGGACAAGAGAAGCATCTCTCCTTTTTACTACACAAAGGACCACATAAAAGTGTAATAAAACACTCACATGTGTTGTGGCCTTTTGCCATGGTCAGAAAGAAATTGAAAAGTGAAAGTGCTGCTCCGGAATCATGTGTCTGGTCCACATTTCAATAATCTACTGGGTGGCTGGATCCATTAAAATATAGCTTTTATTGAATCCACTTAAAAAGCAATTACATATGGATGAAAGGCTTCTGCATGGCTCCTAAAATTATTTGAACACCTGAACACTTACTCGTAGGAGGCTATGATTAAATCATTCAGACAAAACACGTAAGGCATTAATCAAAGCCATGCAAAAGCCTTTCGTGCATATGAAACTGATTTTCAATTTAAATTCAATATATGTGACGTTTTACTGGATCCAGCCTTTTAGTGGATTACTGAAATTTGTGTAAATTTTCTAAACATTCAAAAATGGAAACATAATTTAAAAAAACGATGAATTTAGCAGATCAGAGCAGATGTGATGCTCCAGATATATTGCTCCAAGATCATTTTAAAAATAAAAAATAAATGCTTTTTTTGCAAAATGAAATGCAGATTTTTCATGCAAAATTAAAGTGAATAATGAAAACGTGATTATCGTGAGTAGTGTCTTTCAATATTTATCTAGAATAGAAGGGTCTACGTGATTTGTATCTTGTTTATTCTGATGGTTGAGACTTTTGGTGAATTGCAAGGTAAATGTCCCTAATTAAACAAATCTCTCTGGTAGTTGGAACAGATGGACTGTGCTGTTTTAGTGCATGAAGCATTTGTGAAAGATGGAAAAGACTCTGGTGTGAAAGTGGATCTGTACATTGATCAGGTTAAAACCATATTACCAACCGATTATTTACACAGACTAATTAAGCTGTGAAGATATCCCTGCTTTCAGTGTGTGGAGGGCCACCTTTAAACTGAATTACAGTCTCAACAGAAACTCTTACTGCTGGAATCTAATTAGAATCTGAGATTGTCTCAGCTATACTGAATTCACTCAGCATTGCACTGTGTGATGAGGGAAGTGATGCAACATGCTCCTTTTTATGTTCTTGTAATTTCAGGAAATATAGGGTTATTACATATATTTTCCCCAATTTAAATTAAAAAACTCATGAACATATTTCAAAATGATCATTACCAAGTAGTTTTTTAAGTGATCTATGATGGAGCACAAACAATTCCTGATGACAGATCCACATTAAACATATTTCAAATGGGAAGAGTGTGATAATACAGAACACTGGGAGGAGGGAGCTTCTGAGGGTCTTGTAGATAGGCAGGGCAAATGCAGGTCAAAACACAGATGTGGTGGCAGTGATAACCCTAACAACTCAGTCAGGGATGAGGTTCAGGTGTGACTAAACCCAGAGCGCCAACTGATGGTTTATAGGAGTTCAGTGTGCAGATATGGAGTAACAGTGCCTGGTGCAAGGTAACCACATTCCCCTTAAGGCTTGAGGCCCCTGGTTTGTAAAGCCACATACCATGGCCCTGAGGATGCCTGAACAAGCTATCCCAGTTAAAGACATAGTCTGTTACTGGAACTTAGAGGTTCCATACAAAAAGATTTCAAGGAAACCTTACTGGAAATAATGACAGAGATTCAAGATATTGGTGACAGAGCTTCCAATCTGGAAGAGACCGTGCAGCCCACAATAATCTGGCAGATCAATACATTTTATTGAAGGATAAAATGTCAACACTAAAAGCTAACCGTCAGATATGGAAGACAGGCACAGCAGAAACAACATTAGATTCACTGAGAATGTCACTAATGCAGACCTAATTACTTATCTTCAACCCTTTTATTCCATATCTGTTACCTGACATCGACTCTAGGGACTTAGTCATTGATAGAGCACATAGATCGCCTAAACCTAAAAATGTAAATAAGGAAGTACCAAGGGATATTATTGCAAGAGCACATTTCTATCAAACAAAAGACAGAATACAATGGTATCTGTCTGTTTGCTTATGTCTCAACACAGACCCTTATGAAGCAAAGAGACTTCATGGACATTATAAAAGCTCTGAGGGACAACAAACTCAACTACAGATGGGGTTTCGCAGTGAAAATCATAGTTCAAAGAAATGGCACGACAGTGGCATTGGACACACCGGCTGAAGCAAGAAAAATATTAGAGGGTTGGAATATACCTTCACCAGCCCTGCAGACTTTACAAGTTATTGAGACCCAGAGACTGTAAACTAGTAAAGAAGTAGTGCTACACTTTATAGTTTCTCTATTACACTTTTGCTCTCCTGCTAACATTGTATTTTTATATGTTAAGAGTTAAAACAGAGGCTATAGTGTCAACGGCTCAGGATAAATTAAGACTCGTGAAAGTGTAGCAGTAATTGGGGGTGCTCTTGTGAGTACTTCAGACTGTAAACTTGTTAGAGAGCTGATTAGGAAAGTTTAATTACTGTTAGTACCAACATTTTGAAGCAATAGAAAGAAGATATTTTTTTAGAAACAGAATAACAAAGCACTCATTCTTGCCTCTCCCGTGGAACACTCTTTCTGACACCCACTCCTCCTTTTAGCCCTTATGAAATCGGGGATATCGATGCTCTTGGGGAATACAACAGTAACTTTGAATTAAAAACTGTGGCACACAGATGGTGGTTATTATGTTTTTCATTTTGTCTTGCATTGTATATAAAAAAAAGTTGCTTTGCATATTTCTCATGTTATTGGTATGCAAAATGTGTGTCTCTCTTTTTTCAGGTCTTGATAACTGTCTTCTTCTCCACTACTTATCCAGTAAGGTTTGGGTCATGGCGCATTAATAATACTCTACTGAATGACAAAGCCTTTCTAAAAAAAATTGAGAAGAAACAACATTACTTTTGTCTAAACTTTACCCCACAGATGTCAGCTACTATGGTATGACTTAGCCAAAATAAGATTCATAACAGGCCAAAAGCATTATTCATAGGGCAATAAGGCAGGCAAGATGCTGGCTCACAAACTAGGAAAACCATAAACCCAGACAATAATCTTTTAAATAACCTCTAAACAAGGATATACGTTATACTAGTAAACTGATATTGTAAATTAAATGGTAAAATATGATACATTGTACGATCCTAAAAATGACGATACCATCTGAAAATGATATCGCTGATTTCTTTAGAGCCAATTAACTTACCGAAAATATCTCTACAACATTCTAACATTCTAGTTTCTGATGTTACCCAAGAGGAATAGGAATTTGGCAATCAAAGGCTTAAAAATATCCAAATTCCCTGGCTTTGTTGATTTACAAATCAATATTTCCGCACATTTAAAAGTCTTATTTTATCCATTATAACAAAAGTATTCAACCAAGTTAAAACACCAGGCATTATTCCCCCAATAATTGTAGCCAACAAAATAAACCAACTCCTTCACTATTGACAAAGATCAGGTGGGATTCTTTAGACAGACAGACAATCATCAGATAATACTTGTAAATGTATAGACTTGATATCACACATAGGACTAAACAATATAATTTATTAATTTCAGTTGGAAAAATCCTTTGACGGGTTACACTTGTTGTATATGTGAACGTCTTTAGCAAAAAATGTATAGACTTGATGCTAGCACTCTACAGTGAAACCCAATGTCTTCAGCTCAGGATTCAGACTTTTTCACGTTACTAACAGAACTAAGAAGGGTACCCCATTATCCCCCTTAATATTTGTATTAGCCTTAGAACCATTAGCTGAATTAATTAGAAGAGACACTCGCATTACTGGTATAGATAATGGGTCCAAATTGGGACAATTTGTGGATGATATTGCAGTGACATTATCAAATCCAGACCATTTACTTCCACATTTATTAGCAAATTTAGAACAATATACAAACATGTCTTGTATTAGAAAATAATTTTTAATTCACTAAAGATCCAGTAGAGTGGAAACATCTTGTTATTTCGTGGATTTTAAGTTTTTTTTTTTTTTTTTTTGTGACACTCAGCTCCTCTTTCTCTCTTCGAGGGAATTGCACTTGAATCATATTTGCCTGTACCCTCATTGAGGTCATCCTTGTGTCATTACATCTGTCTATTCTTATCCCTTTCCCCCTTCCCTCCCTCCTCCCCCAATCTTTATTATTAGCTTACTTATTAAAACAGAAACAACACAAAGAAAAAAACCGAAACGACAGAGTGCCTCGCAACTCATAAAACATAGCACAAGACATACAACATAAACACAGAACCATATCCTTTATATTGTCATTTACTAACTATAATTCCAAGGGGGTTGGCTATTTATAATTTGTAATAAGTTGCTTTCCCCTACTTCGTGGATATTAAGTTGATGGACAACAAACTACAGATGGGGATTCCCAGTCAAACTCATAGTTTGAAGAAATGGCACGACAGTGGTATTGGACACACCGGCTGAAGCATGAAAAATACTAGAGGGTTGGAATATACCTTAACCAGCCTCCAGACTTTACAAGTTACTGAGGCACAGAAACTGGAAACTAGTACGGTAGTGGTGCTACACACCTTTACTGATTTAGATTTTGGGATTGCTTTTTTTCTTCATGTCAACTTAAAAAGATGGTGAAAATAAGGAAAAATGATTAAGAAAATAAAACTCTATGCACCATTGTGTACAAGCAGTATATTTTTAAAGGTTAAGCGTTAAAACAGAGGCTGTACTGTCAAAGGCTCATGATGAATTAAGACTCGTGAAAGTGCAGCAGCGCCGGGTTGAGAAAGCAGTAATAGCTTGGGGTGCCCTTGTGAGTACTTCAAACTGTAAACTTATTAGAAAGCTGATTAGGAGAGTTTAATTACATTTAGTACTTTAGAAGCAATAGAGAGAAGCTATTTTGTTAGAAAGTGAATAACAAAGCACTCAGTCTTGCCTCTGCTGTGGAACACTCCTTCTGACACCCATTCCTCCTTTTAGCCCTTATAAAATTGTGGCTATAGAGGCTCTTAGAGTGCATGACTCCATTATTTGTTTCGGACGCTTACTATACTGGAGCTATACTATCACATACCGGTATACCTTATTTTACTTGGGGAAATATTAGGACAAAAAAGTGCAAACTCAAATCTTATACCTCCCAAAAACAGAAGAAAGTCTTAATTTACTTAATATTTATAATCATTATTTATTACCAAATATAGCTAAAAAATCTACATATTCTATAAGACAGCCCCTCCCAAATGGTACGCTATTTAAAACCATTACAGGTTGAGTATCCCTTATCCACAAATGCAAATTCCATACACTGTGATATGTGTGCAGTCCTGACGTGCCACCGTCAGGTTCCCAAAGATGCCCACATCCCAGCTACATCAAATTAAAAGTGATTTATTTGCTCTGTCCAGTTTTTGCAATTATACTATTGTATTTCATGAGTGTCAAAAGGTTTAAATATATTCAGTTTATGCAGTTGAATATTGGAACAAAGCTATAAACCACGCTATAGGGGGTCACACAATGGCGCACACGCTATTAGACATGTGCAAAACTAACATTTTCGTTTCGTTTTAGTCCATTCGGACGAAAATGTTATTTATTTTGTCTAAAACTAATTTCGTTCCTTACTGCATTCATTTCAGACGAAATTCGTTCATTATTTTCGTTTCGTTTTATTAGTTCGTTTTATAGAATACGTGTAATACTATTGGCTTTCTATAAACCGAACGAGAGCCCCATTCATAAGAAATTCTTATGAATGGGGCTCTCGTTCGGTTCATAGAAAGGCAATAGTACTACATGCTTTCTATAAGCCGAAAGTCTATCAACCGAATGTTCGGTTTATAGGCTGTCGGCTTATGCAATACATGTATTCCTATTGCTATTCTATAAACCGAACGTTCATAATGAATGGAGACTCTGTCTCCATGTAGTGAAATGCCGACAGCCTATAAACAGAACATTCGGTTTATAGGCTGTCGGCATTTCACTACACGGAGACAAAGTCACTCTGTCTCCGTGTAGTGAAATGCCGACAGCCTATAAACCGAACATTCGGTTTATAGGCTGTCGGCATTTCACTACACGGAGACAAAGTCACTCTGTCTCCGTGTAGTGAAATGCCGACAGCCTATAAACCGAACATTCGGTTTATAGAATAGCAATAGGATTACATGTATTACATAAGCCGACAGCCTATAAACCGAACGTTTGGTTTATAGGCTGTCGGCATTTCACTACACGGAGACAGAGTCTCCATTCATACATTTATGAATGGAGACTTTGTCTCCGTGTAGTGAAATGCCGACAGCCTATAAACCGAACGTTCGGTTTATAGAATAGCAATAGGATTACATGTATTACATAAGCCGACAGCCTATAAACCGAACGTTTGGTTTATAGGCTGTCGGCATTTCACTACACGGAGACAGAGTCTCCATTCATACATTTATGAATGGAGACTTTGTCTCCGTGTAGTGAAATGCTATTGTATTCTATAAACCGACTCTATTTCGGCTTATAGAGTGCAATAGTACTACGAATGGACGAATGAACGAATGATTTTCGTTTATTAACCATTCGTTCATTCGGCTTTCGTAAGCTTAGCATTTTCGTTATTCGTTTTTCGTACAAATGCACATGTCTACACGCTATGTATATAGCAGACTCTCGACAACGCAGTCTGTGCTGCGTACCCTGGTTAAATACATTTTTGTTGTGCCGGTGTTCTGACAAAAAGTCCGGGAATTCAGATCTTTTGAGCATCTGTACCGTGCATGTGCACAATCACTCAAAATGTGATTTAGGTGAACTGCACATGGGCGCGATGACTTGAAGTGTGATTTGAGTCATGAGCAGTTCACATGCTGGTAAAAGAGTTCCCAGACTTTTTGTCAGAACAAAAGCACTCATTGAGCCGGCACAGCCAATGGATAAAAAAAAACAGGTGCTGAAAAGAGCCTTATTAATGTTGGGGAAACTCCTCCAGTGGTTGGCAGAGGACCCTCTTCCGCAGTGCAAAATGTCGGGATTTATGAAAAGGTGTAGTCGCAGTTATACATAACAAACAGTGATTGCACCTTCTTATACATCTCCCGACACTCTGCAGTGCAGTCATTTTTATACATGACCCCCACAGTTTTGGAGTATTGGGAAGCATGCAGAACAGGTTTATACCAATGCTATTTGGTGCCATCACATGTATTCGTTACTAATAATTATTCTTAACACTACTACAAAATGCCTTATTGCTAAGAACTGGAATCTCCTGATCAAGTTTCTATACAGGAAATAATTAACACAATGTATCAAACATACAGATATGAACAACTGACCCACAAATACAAGGGGAACTTACTTACATTGACAAAACAAACAGGCCTTCTGGAAGGTATAGATGGCAAAGCACTAGCAACTACTATCTTTTTAAGTAAAAAAATATTTAAAAAAAAACCTGCTGCCACTAATATATAGTTTTTTTCCTCTAATGCTTTGCTTTAAATTTTTTTTTTTTATTCAATTTTTTGTCTTAAAGGACAAGTATGTATTTTCCTTTTTCAATTACCTAATGTGTTTTGGATTGACATATTAAAAAAACAAATATAAAAAATGTGTTTCAAATGGAAGCTCTAAAGACGTATTTTTGACATTTCACTCTGAGGGTCTCTGTATGTATTTCCTGTGTGGTAGAATAAGGTACATAATTAGGTTATGAAATAGAAATCAATGCATATATATAGAAAATCTAATGAAGTACTTAGCTAGATAATCATATTTATTTTGTTCTACATCCCAGTATATATAGAACCATTAATGCATCAGTCTCCAAAATATTGTAACAATTATGAATTAGATGGAGGATGGATTAAGATTTAAGGGTGGATAGAAGGAGACAGTTATGATATATACAGAGAGGGAGTTGCAATATATAGAGAGAGAACAGCAGGATGTATTACAGAGATTTGACTGCTTATGAAGAGCAAAAAAAAGCATGAGACATGCAGTATGGTCTGCACACTCTGTTAGTCAGAAACATAATAACTAGACATTAAACCCGTTAAATTAACGGGCGCTAGAACCCTAAAGCCGCATGACGTAGCCAGCTCTGCGCATAGCGTCCCTGTTGCCCTAGCCCGCGCACACCCGCCACTTCAACAGTTTCGCCCGGTGTTCTGACAGATTTCTGGAGCAAATTCTCCTGCGCAATCGCAGGAGAATTTACTCATTGCGCATGCGCACAAAGTTACAGCTGATCACTCAGCTGTAACTTTGTAAAGACTGCGCATGCGCGAGCAACGCTACCCACCTCCCGCCCCCTTCACCCCTCCCGCACAGTAGCGCAATCCCACGGACAAGGGACTGGACGCAGAGACACTTGTACTTTATTATAGAGGATGATGCTTTGTTACATCTAATCCCAATACCTTTCATTACGTTTTTGCTCTGTATGCTATGTATAAAACTGTCAATGCAACTTTTTGTTCAGAGCAGAAAAGGATTAGTGGAGAATGGTAGTTAAAAAATAAGTGATCTACTTTGGCTCAGTTTTGTAACTTTTTCTTTTTATATAACATGTGGCAAAAAACATATTTTGTTGCACTGGCATTTTTTCCTGAAGAAATCAGTTTATACGTAAGGGTAGAATATTAATGACGTAATCACACCACTTTTCTGATGCAACATCTTTATTCATAACATAGAAACATAGAAACATAAAAACATAGAATGTGTCGGCAGATAAGAACCATTCGGTCCATCTAGTCTGCCCAAGTTTTTTGAATACTTTTATTAGTCCCCCGTTCCCGGTCTTATAGCTAGGATAGCCTTGTGTCTATCCCACTTATGCTCAAAATCCTTGACTGTGTTTTACCTCTACCACTTCTGCTGGAAGGCTATTCCATACATCCACTACCCTCTCAGTAAAGTAATGCTTCCTGATATTACTTTTAAATTGTTGCCCCTCTAATTTAAGACTATGTCCTCTAGCTGTGGTAGTTTTTCTTCTTTTAAATATACTCTCTTCCTTTACTGTGTTGATTCCCTTTATGTATTTAAATGTTTCTATCATATAACCCCCTATGTAATTAAATAAAACATGTCCATCTCATGTAGAGATAGTAATACAGTAAATAAAATCTTTGAATCCATCCAATATGATTTTTTTAGCGTGGTTTCATGTAAAAAAAAAAGTTAAAAAACAGACTTACAAAGTGATTATTGATCTCCTGAGGGCTACTATATGCAGGACCAATTTTATTTTCCAATTTATATCTCTGGCATTTAGAAAAGGTCTACTTTTATACAAGGGTTTGATTAATTCCATATTACACATGACATTGCGTGTTTCATCACAATTTATTGTGCTCCCAGTGCAGTTTTATAGATGACTTTATATAAATGGTCTCACTGAGCTTTATTGTTTTAATTAATGTATGCCTGGATTAATGAACTGTACCCAGCAGCCCTGGTGATGACATTCCAGGGGTTGAGTTAAGGAATGTCAAATTAACAGTTGAAATCTAGTCACTATAATCCATTATTTAAACATATTTACTTTAATCCCACAAACAAATGATTTAATGTTACATCACATTTTGAGACATGTAAATTACACCAATATTTTCTTTGGTTAAAGTAAACTATTTACATTATGTAAGTAAATTGAGTTTACTAAAGTGATTCAGCACAGATATTATATTTAATGCCACACCACCAGATTGCCCCCAAAGTACTTGCCACACCACCAGATTGCCCCCACTGTACTTGCCACACCACCAGATTGCCCCCACAGTACTTGCCACACCACCTGATTGCCCCCACAGTACTTGCCACACCACCAGATTCCTCACACTACCAAACTGCCTTCATGGCGTTTACAGATTTGTTATATTATTTGTAGGTAAATATTTTTTTGCAGATTTAGGGGTTACTGAAGAGGGATTAATTGTATAGTTTTTCAGAGGAAGGTTTGTGTGTTACTCCGCTCTAGAGCACCCTGTCCAGCAATCTCATCACCCTGCGGCAACATATAACCCTGCAAATAAAATAAACATAGATTTTCTTTTCAGCCATTTATTTTCTAATATTTTTATGTTTGTTTAAGAGGTTCTGGAGGACACCCAGTTATATAGGGTGCTGCAGAGTGATGTAACACCCTCTCCCCTTTTCCTACAGATGAGACAGGCAGCAAGCACTCAATCCTGCCCTTCTTCAATCCTGCCCCTCTGTATTAAAGCACCCTGTAAATTAACTAAAACAATTTGCAGATTTACAGGATGTAGGAGAGAAGATGCTGCAGAGTTGATGACAAGGTGTTATATATGGTGACCACACTTAAAAAAAAAAAAAAAAGTCTACTTAACGCATTTCACTGAGTGTTGTCCTGGCTTCCTCTGGAGAAATGGCTGTATACATTTCATCAGGAGGAATGGCTTGGACTATATCCTGTACCCTGCTTTGGAGCTTTGAGGGACTCTGTAGAAATCTGGATTGCCACTTTGCTGTTCAGCCCACTGGTTGGGCCACAATATTGTGTAAGTTGCTCCAATAAAGGAGGTTCTTCTTTTTAAATGTTATATTGCTCTATGTGCCTTTAATATTTTCCACACAGAACCACATAGGACCCATAGAATGAAGTTTGAACCGCTGTATGATTTGACGCCTGATTACAATATTTGTTTGTGTGTGTATTACCACTCATCACATTGATTCACTTTACTAATACACGCTACACTATGATGTTCTTCACCTGCATATACCCATTAGACACTACTCTCTTCACTGCTGTTTCACCAAAACGGTTCCTTACAAACTTGAAACTGGAGATGTAAGCATTACATTACTCTCCCACACACAGGGCCGGAATTATCAGTGGCTATTAATGAGGAAATTATCAGTGGCATACTAATGAGGAAATTATCAGTGGCTATTAATGAGGAAATTATCAGTGGCTATTAATGAGGAAATTATCAGTGGTATATTAATTTATTTATTGTGTTTTTTAGATAATGGATTAAACCGAATGACCACACTACTTTGATGAGCCTGAATTTATTACTCGTTTGTGAGTGTACCCACTCAGCATCTCGTAATACATCCAATTGAATATATTGTGTTGCACTATTATTTTTTCTGTTTCTCTTCCCGGTACATGCGCCTCAATTTTGTCTGTCTTTTTAATGAGGAAATTATCAGTGGCTATTAATGAATAAGCTATCCAGGGAGAGGGGGGCCTAGAATTTTTTTTCAGTAAGGGGCCCTGAAATCTCTGATGGCGGCCCTGCCCACACAAATACAAATCCATGAGGACTTATACATAGCATTCTGTGCCAAGAGCCCCACAGTGAGTTATGAATGCTGTAAAGGGAGGGACAGTGTTTTATTAAATAAATTAAAATGAGAAAAGCAAAGTACATTTCTGAAATGCCCTGCACAAAATAAAAGAAAAACATTTCATTTTTGGAGGTAGTGTCCCTTTAACAGACCCCAAGGTAAAAACAAACAACCCTTTAACCAATCCAGAAAAAAAATAAGCTATAGGTCTTTTCTTTAAATACTTTGACAACATTTTGCTTTCTTGCAATTTAATTTGGGGATAAAAAATCAACTAGATTAAAAGCAAAGAGTCTGAAATTGAATAAAAGGAAAGATGACACAAATGCATGTTTTACCATTACCTATATGGCAACTTTATTCAAATAGCTTAGGCCCACTAATGACACTTTAATTTTTTTCACTATAGTGCCCCGCACAGTGCACCTGAACGCCTTTAGTAGCCATAGTGCATGGTCAGGCCCTCTGTCAGTAAAACAACTTCAACCCAAAGATGGATGAAGATGTTCAACTTATGTCAGCCTTTATAATATATGGGTTACTTAACAAACTATTGGGGATCAGTGAGCCACAGCATATGGATGAGAATATTAATGCAGTATATCAGGGTAAGCTGAAATGGAAGAGGGAATGACAATATCTCCCTTCAGTACACTGTCTACAGTCAGTTTAACACAGCTGGGTACTGTAATCTTCTGCAGTGAGCTATATTTGACTTTAGTACTAGTACATAAATGTAGATGCGTACCCATCACCTTCAACACCTATAATCCATGGTGTTACACATACATATGATGCCATATAGCTTCCATAAGTATAGTGTCCAAAAGACATATGCAGCAAACTTCACCACGAGGTGATGTGGAGCTCAACTTTAAATGCAGCAGTAAATAGTTATGGGACCAAGGTTTAATATTCGCATCCATGAGACATCCACATGGTACCACATCATAATACGATAAATACAGATCCTGATTTCATGCCAGATTGGGGTTTATACATTACACACTACAGAGTGAAATTAGATCATGGAAGAAATATACAACTGAATGTACTTGAGAACTGACATTGAAAAGCCAGGCTTTCCATAACCTGATGTTATGATCTAAAGGATCTAAAGGTGTGACCTATAAATATTCAGCATATACTCTTATTCCAGACAGTGAAGATTTGCTCAATTAACATATTTTAATGAACTTCACAATCTGTGGTTGTATATCAATATTATGTCTAGAACACTAAGCTGTGTTGACATGCTTCAATTGATTCATTCGTTCCTTAGCAACTAGCAATGCTTTCAGATTCTCACTTAGAATTCATTTTATTCTACATACAGGAATGTTAATAGACAGATCTTTGGGGCATGCGTTTCTTCATTTGTTTTAAATCTCTGAAGAAATCTGCTGTTGATCATAAATGGAAAATACTATTTGTTTAATTTAGTTAAGCAGTCACTTCATTTATCTCCTTGATGTGATTTGTTACTACAGTGAATTAAAGAATTTCCACTCAGTTGCTATTGTGATGGTGCTAAATTGCTTGCATTGTATCAATCTTAGTAATATTACTGCAACGATAATATCAGATTTGAGACCTGAGTGAAAAAATATTAAGATTGAAGAATTGATTGAAGAATAGACAAATTTAGGAATAGTTACAATTCCAAACCATTCCTCTCTCAACAGCTCACCCGGGATTAGCATATGTTACAAATGACAAAACAAAGAAAGGGAAACATATGGCTAGACATATATAACTGCTTTGATAATATTTTTGTAGTATGTATAAATGATTTAATATGTCATTGTCTTGTTAGTTTGACATGTGTTTTCAAATAAATGAAATAAATACTTTCTAAAAAAAGGGAAAAAGGAAAAAGAGAACATAAAATCAGCAATAGGAATAGATGGTCCCCTGTGATGCTTTCTGTAATACAGAGAGAGCAATGGCAATACTATTCAAAAGCATGTGTCCTTATTAACCATATTTTGTATATAATGTCTGTATACTTTTTAGCAGTTGTGTCTTAATATGTTGTTTGTTTATATGGCTTGATTTTGTTTTGTTTATGTTGTTCTTTTCCTTATGTAGTGTTGTGTTATGATTTTTGTAAAATAAAAAGGAATAAATATCTATGTATATTTGTATTAAATAATGAAATCATTAATAAAATAATAAAAAAATATCAGATTTGAGACAATGTTGTAATGTTTGCCATGTAACATGTTTACTTTGTGTTGGAAGCTAGTATTTCATAATATCAGCATTGTGCACTGCTGATTACATCCTTAAACACAAATAAGGTATGCGAGATTAACCATTTGTGCTATTTTACCAACCTTGCAAAGCAATAGCAACCATAACCACAATGAGCACTAAACAAATGAATCATTAACATATCTATCAAGGGTATGGTTAATTAGGATTCAAAGTAAACATCCAGTCATTAGTCTATTGATAGCCTCTTTGCAAGTAACATTCTGCTTGGAGCACCATCTCTTATCCTCAGAGCACCACCCTTGCTCTCTTTCGGTCCCGTGGATGCTCTATTATATCACCATTAGTATGTTTGTCTCCTTTTTTAAAAAGTGTTCCCTAATAGCCTCATCAGAAGACTGTACTGTATGTGGCAGAGACAAACTCCATTATGTTTGTGGGTGTAAACTAATAACTGATGTGTATCTTCTTAAATTCAAATTTTAAAGCATTTTGGAATACAATACATGTAAACAAATCAATAATGTACACAAGTCAAATGATATTTTGTGATGTTATGCAATCTAATACATTATCTATAAGTCCACTACAAAATCTTTAAACCAACCACTGCACATGTTGACTGGAGAAATCTGCCATTTGGAGTCAATAAGGATTTTTTTTCTGCACTGAAATCAAAATTCAAAATCGCTGAAAGGGGCAGGTTTTTATTTGGTTTCTTTTGGATCAACAGAGGTAAACATGGAATAGTAAAATGGTTGAACTTGATGGACGCAAGTCTTTTTTTAAACTAAATTTCTATGTAATATTTAAGAATAGCACAAGATATTAAACATTTTCTAAAGCAAACAATGACAGGATTTTCAGCGAGAGTTTACAGCACCAAATAGACCCATAATAGTTTGTTGAAGAGTAAGTAAGGGTACAAGCAAATAAATATATATCTTTCAAAGTAAAAGGGGAAAGGGGTGGCTCTGTCAGTCAACAAAAGGTCAGTATACATCTGGTTACAGAACATCCCATCCCCAGAAAAATGAAAAATGTACCTGATCTATTAACTGTGTGTAAAGATCGTGGCAGTTGACAAATATATACTTGTATGTGGAGTCTAAACAAGCTCGTACACAGTCCTTCACAACCATGCTGGCTCTTGGGGGACTCTGAAGTTCCAAAACCTGATAGGAAAAAAATAAACATTTTAAAAGGACTGACCTGTGTTCATTTTCAAATACTAAGGAATGACAGCAACAGTCACTCTTCATAACAGAAGATAATACTCCCATATACTTTCTAATTTAAGACACAATTATATAGCCTAAGGCAGGGATAAGCAACCTTTGGCACTCCTGATATTGTGGATTACATTTTCCTTGAAGCTTTACCAGCATTACAGCTGTAAGAAAGTTATGGGGGCATCAGGCGCAGTCACAGAGACCACACTTGGTGGTCCCTGCATTTGTCCTCAGCCCTGGTGTCCAGCTAACCCACTCCTGGGAATGCTGGGTTGTGCTCCCGCATCTCCGGATGCGGGAGGGAACTATTCTAGCTCATTCCAGGGATGGGGCTGGCCTTAAAGACCAACGCAGGGGAGCTTCACCAACCAGAGGAAGACTCCCTCGGCCTCTGGGATCACCAGTCCATCAAGCGTGCGCAATAGCATCTCTAGTCAAAGGGCTTCTGCAAGTGCCTGCAGTACCTTTTTTACACCACCAGGGCCCTGACAGCCCTATAAACCCCACCTTCTGCATTTCAGCCAATGCTCACTTGTTCTGTAGCTGGCGTGGAGTATACTACTAGTATTTCTCTATGTGTTATTCTCCTGTTCTTTAGTTTGTCCCTTGCTGTCTTCCAGTTTCTGACCTGAGCCCATTATCACTACCGTCCTTGCCCCCTGCCTTCCGCAACCCCCGGTTGTGTTATACCATCCTGATTCTTTGCTACCTGCCTCTGACTTTCCGAATGATCTGACTACGACTTGCGTTACCCCATTGTACTCAGCCCTCATGCCACTGTTTCTACCCTTGGGTTTGTTCCATACCAAACCTTGTGGGCCAGTGAATATAGCAAGGGGTTGCCACCCTGCCATCAAGTTCCCCCCTACTGAGTTCTTGACAGGGGGCTGTAGTCCACAGGATTGGAGTGCCAAAGGTTGCCTACCCCTTGCCTAAGGTGTAAATCAATTTTATAATTTTGATTTGTAAAATGTATTAATTAAACCTTTTTTTAGTTTTAGTGTTTCATTGGTAATCATAACAACACAGCTGTATTTATATTACTAGAAAATAATGGCTTCTTGCAGAATGTTGGAGGTTAATTAAGAATTTAAAATTGGATATTAATGCTCACTGAATGTCGGTTTTAAATTAGGACTATACCAATAGAAATTATAATAAGATCTTTTCATATACACTGTATGGTGCAAGGCTGGACTAATAGCCCTGACCCCTCTGCCCCCATAATAAATGGGGTTGGGAGCTGGGCAAATGCCACCCGTATAATGAAATACATAAATTCCTGGGTCCCGGAGACTGCCCTAACAAACAAACAAAAGAGTCTCTATCCTACCCAGTAGTTGATTTGCGTGCCAAGTTGACCCTCTTATCTTTTTATCTATA
The DNA here is from genome assembly GCA_036172795.1 of Pelodytes ibericus. Taxonomy (NCBI): domain Eukaryota; kingdom Metazoa; phylum Chordata; class Amphibia; order Anura; family Pelodytidae; genus Pelodytes; species Pelodytes ibericus. The sequence goes on from CM069858.1 coordinate 160,553,515, forward strand.
ATCATGTGCACTTGTTTCTTTTTTTTATGTTCAGCTCAAACCCATGTAAATAAAACTCTATTTACAGTGTTACTGTTAAGCAGCATTACAAACAACATTTATTTGGCATCTGTTGGATCTGTCCTTTCCTGAATACATATTTATATTTGCTTTTACGAATACCAGTACACTGTAGAACATTTCTTCTATTTACCTGACTGAGTCATATAAACATAGATTGCGACAGAACACAGTGACCCATGTAGTCAGGCCATAACAAGATCAGATTTATGTGTTCTTCGTGGTAGCATTATGCACTTTCTAGACTTTCTTGGTTTCCTTAGACTTTACTACTGCTACTAAAAAGCAATGCATTCCAGGCAATAAACTGATGATTTTATCACTGATTTATAGTGGTACACACACACAACTATTAAAGTAGTACACACAACTTAACAGCGGTAAACATAATACTTCAAGGCAATAAACTATTCCTAATAATCTAGGGTCACAAAATTGATTTTGGAATTGCCTGCTGCATAGACAGCCCTAGGAATATCTAAATAAAAATGTTTTTTTTTTTTTTTTAAAGATTGACAATAATGGGATAAAACATCATGCACTAAAAGTAATTGGAAAAAATATGAGTCTTTAGGGAATGAACTAGACAATACCTTCATACGGAAAAAGGTGATACTGGTTAGAAGATCCACTGTTGACTTCAAGTCTTGGAGCCTTTCAGAATTGCTAGCTGGAAAGTTATCCTGTTGCAGAAAACACACACATTGTAAGCTGAGACACAGTGAAAAAAACAATTATGTGAGCAATGAATAGAGAGTATGTCTACAGTTGGTCTGGATAAGAAAGAAAAGGGCTTTATCCATGAAAGAGGGAATTGACAAGGAAATTGACAAAGGCATGTCAAACTTACAGCCCAAAGAACAGCCTGATGTATCGCTGAATGGGAGATATTTTTCAAGTTTGGCTACTCTGACATTGTGTTTGCAATTTCTTTGTCAATTCCCCTGCAATTTCCTCTTTCATGAATGAAGCCCATAGTGAGAGTATGTGGCTACCATATCGGGAATTAAGGCTATGAAGTAGAGGATTATCACATAATATTAATGGGTTTCAGCAATAAATTGACAATAGCTTGGCATGAATGGAAGCTAACATGACTACATAATTGGTAAGAGAAACAAAGGTAGCAGTCTTATTTTACATCTCATGTGTAGAACTGAAGAAGATATGAGTGGCTTTTAAGTGATAACAATGATGCAAACAGCCTTTTGGCTCACTATATAGTGTTTAATGACTCACATGATTTAGAATATATTATAATTAATGTTGTTTATAGCATTATTATGAAAAATAAAGTGTGATGCTGAAACACTATATAGAATACATTACATATTTCCCATTCAGGCAAACTGTAGAACACAATAAATCACACATGCTTTTATAAAATATTATGTTGGCAAGACATACATGTCAAACACATCACTAGATATTATTTTTTTTATTCTTTCAGTTTAATTCTGCGTTAGTGTTATTTTGTAATTGATTACAGTGAGATTTTACACTCTATAATGCAGTACTACTTCACATTCACGAGCATGCTTTATTATTATATTTCTTTAACATTCATATATTTTTTCAACATCTAGATTTATACAGAACGCTAAGTTGACAATGGTGTCCTCTGATTTGCCCTTGCTTCTCATCAAACTGAATGTAATAATAGAACCAAACGCTTAAGAAGCAAAGAAGCCACTTCTGAGAAATCATGATTTTCTTAAGCAAGTAAGACTTTAATGACAATGACCAACCATGATTGCACCATGCGTGTTTAGCATGTTTTTAGACCAAAAACTGTATTTCAAATAATACTTTCCTACTTAACATATTGGTAATGGTATAAGTAAATATTGTGAATTTGATTCATGCATTTTTATTTAACAATTAAAATACACCTCCAAAATTCACAACACCATCATTTCAAACATTTATAAAATCGCACACCATGCTTTCCCCCCAAAACTACAGGAAAACCCCCCATAAATAATGAACAATAACGAACCAGGAGGGCCGGCCTTTAGTGTTCCGGCGCCCTGTGTGGGCCTCCCCTGTGGTGCCTCCCCAACCCATGCCTGTCTCTTTCAGTGGCAGATACTCCATTTGTGCTAGGTGTGCACTGCACACCTAGCACGGAGCACCCGTGCTGTGTATTTCTGGGGTTTGTGCGCTCCCCAGAAATACATCCGAAAGGCGACGCCAGCTATGAATTCGGCAACAGAGTCACTCACTCTGTTGCCAATTCAACAAGCACTAAAAGTATACAAATTTACGAACGTATACGAAAAGTATACAAAAATAATTCCTGTATTTCCGTGGGTTTGTGTGCTGGCCGTCCCTCAGGGGCACGATATGCACCTGGTCCCTTTCCTCTGCCTCCATGTATGTTTCTCTCCCTTCCCATGTTTTTCCCCCATATCTGTTCTCTCCACCCCTCCTCCCCCATATCTGTTCTCTGCTTCACAGGGTGGGGGCAGAGCTGTTCTCTGCTTCAGAAGGTGGAGGCAGAGCTACACATCTCAGCCGGTGAGCTCTGCCCCCTCCCCAGATCCAGTACTGCTTGCCGAGCAGAGTGCTGGTGAGGGGGGATCTTTTGATCTCCCCATCCAGTACTGCTACCGGCAAACTTTTTTTTTTTTTCCATGGGTGACGACCTGCTTGCACAGACCGCACACCCCTAAGGCCAGCCCTGCCAACCACACTGTATTTAACATTTATATAGCCAGTGCCAATTGAAAGGAATCCACAGTGAAGATCTGATTATCCATGGTGTCCATGTTTTATATATTACTTTTCATCTACTTTTGTTATCATTATAACAAGGGTAGATGCTCTCTCAACAAAGTAAATTGTATCAACATTGACCATGTAACCAGTTAATTCAGTTTAATAGTAATTTTTTTATACAAAAGATTTGCTCTACGTACCCTGTATTTTGACAGGTCAATTCTCAGGGAGTTGTGCAGTTGATCCAAAAGCTTTATGAACTTTTCTCTCTGTACCAAAAACAAAAAAACAATTAGGTTTGTCCAACATAGTAGCAAATATGTGTGTAATGGTTTTGATAGAACTTAAGACATGTAACTTCTTATATAAAGGGACTCTGTCAAACATTGTTTGTATTGTGAATGTAAAGAATACAAAATTATGAAACATTGTATCAGCAGAATGGTAGACAAATGCATAAAATAGGAGAAATATACTGTATGTTTTAAATGTGTCTGTGGTGTGTCCTGCTTATGACATCACCTTGTGACTTAATATGCAAATGATACTTCCCCCACTTAAAAATGTGTTAATTTGCATATAAACACACATTTCACTTGTTATATGCATTTTGCAGTTCTTCAAGTTTCAAGTCTCAAAATTCCCAATATAAGCAATGTTTCGGTTGACAGGGTCCCTTAAAGCAATATGTTTCAGTACAAGAGGTGTTTTTAAGAGACAGTATAAAAAGAAGAATAAAGATAAAATGACTGCTGAAATACGGTATGCTTTGAGATTTCATGTTTTGCTGTTGAACTCCATAAAATATAAAGTTAACAAAATATTAAGCTGTATGTGTTTCTCTAACGGTTCCATGTGGGAGAAACTCACTCCTAAACACTGCAGCACAAGCGATGACAAGTTGTGTTAATGTCCAACCCACCTTCCTTTAGCTAATAATTATGATTCTAAAATCCATCCCACTAGCATGGTAATGGATGCCGGTTCTCAAGGGGTCATGGATATAGTAGGTTATCATACTTAGAACATCGGACAAAGCAATGCAATATTGAATAATTTAATATATGTTTAACTACAATTCTAGCAGGATTATGGCACAGATTAGAGTTGTGCATCTAATTTAACAAATCCCACATTTGGATTCAGCCTAAGTGACTCAATCACAACCAACAGCACAACTTACAGGCATTGCGCAAATTGGCTGCTAATGTAGACCTAGCTAACTAAACACTGTGGAAGCGTTAGTAATAGGTTGCCATTCATTGGCTATCATTTAGTTGCAGACATAGATGCATATCAGTTATGATTATTATGCCAATTAACCTATGTGAACTGCTCATTATGATAGACAACAGCCAAAACAGTAAACAATACACGTGGTAAAATCAGCATTTTTATAGAACCACTACAGTGGTCCCATTACTATTTTTTCATCATGGTGACCTGGATCTTTGCACTGCCTTTGATACCCCCCCATTTTGCAAAGTATTCACCACTTCTATATCAACATGTACTTATATAAACTAAACAGTGTATGTTCAGTTAATTGTAATATATTTTGTATTTGCTGCACATGCAATATATATATATATATATATATATATATATAATAAAATCAGTTTGAAATGCAGTATGAGAAAATGATCAGTATTTTATTTCAAAGTTCATTATTGTGACAGTGAAAGTGTGGGCAAAAACTTAAAGTAGAAATCTAAGTTTTTTTTCCCTTTACAATCAACACAATTAGATTTAATGATATATTCCCTATAATTAAGGGAGGAAAAGGATATACCTGTAGATTGGTGCAGCTGTAAAATGAAAATAGATGTAATTTGTTGATGGATTTGTTGTCTGTTTGCAAAGGAGATGGAAATCTCTATATTATTTTTTTTTTTAAAGTTGAGATAGGAAACAGAATAGCTAGAGGACAGTTAATGCTGAAGCATATTTCCCAGAGACATGTGCAACAGATAATGATTTTAGGACTTCTAGTCAGCTGTCATGATAACAGCTAAGGTAAGTTAGATTTATTCCTGGTGCAGTGTTCAATATTTTCCAGCTGTAAAACGGTTGCAGTGCGTTTGGTATACAAATAGTATTTCACATATTTTATTTGTTCTGAGGTGCAGAGATGTGTGTCTCTTTTATCTCACTCTAAAAGCCCAGGAAGTCAGATATTTGTAGCATTGAAAATGAGAATAATGACAAAAGTACTAGATGTATATTACCTATAGAACACCATGTGTTTTCTTGCTGTCTAGGGTATTTATTTATTATTATTATTATTATTATTATTTTAAATTCATCCTATTTAATGTGAGTCTCTTAAGCATTTTTTATCTATTCAACTTCCATTCTTTTCTGCCATAGTAGGTTCCCCCAACTACAAGTATCCCACCTGAAGTGCAGGGATGCCACCTTTTATTAAAAAACACAGCAACCATGCCATAGACCTAACTCTCCAGAATAAATGATTAATCACAAAGCACTCCATTAAGTGGGGTGTTGATCTTAACAAAAGTGGTGTGGCCTACTTCATGGAGTGCTGTGTGATTAATCGTTTCTTCTGGAGTTACTATATGGCAGCCGGTGGAGTCCTATACCCAGCACCGTTTGAAGAGTGAGTGCTGATAGACCTTATTTGCTTTCATAGACTTAACACTGACCTCAAGCCATTTCTTTTACTCAAGCAAAATAGTACTGAGATGGCAACCCTATTTAGGTGAAAAAAGCTTGGACATGGAATTCTTTTCCTGCAGTCACCATCCAGTGTCCCAATTCTTTGAGACCCTAAAGGGCAAAGTGTTCTGCACATCCACTGGACAATTAACCACCATGCAACGAATGTGCAGTGATTAACCAGTGTCTAGGATATAAGTCACATCCCTTCTGAAGCCACAACCCATACATGTAAAAAAATATATGATAATTTATTAAACATGTTATAACAAATCTAAACATCAGTGGGTACATTTATTATGCTTTCAGAAACAGAAAAACTAATCTCTAAATAGCTATTTCACAAATATGAAATACTTAATTTTACTTTTATTATTGACATAATTAATTATAAAACAACATGTATGCAAGGGATGGGGTAACTTACACCAAAATTTGTAGCAGCGAAGCGGTCAGAAGCAGATACATTCGTTGAGACTGTTGTGTGGGCATAGAACGCATTTATATTTGCAAGTAACGTACTCATGACAGCAGGAACACCAGAGCACATATATTTGGAAGACAGGCAGGAAAAGTGCCTAAAGCAAAAGAGGGCATCACAACATGTTAAAGGAAGAAATATAATGCATTAGGAGCAATGTATGAATTAGAATGTTCATATAACTTACAATAGAACACAACATGATAAACTGGGAGGATAAAAAGTAATGGTGAAATTAATATTTGTACTGACAAGGCTGTAGATACTCGTAGTTGCCTATTTTTGTATAAGCGATAATGACAAGCACAATAAAATAAATTACAATTATCAGAATAGGCATTTTAGTGCATTATTCTAACACAGATTTCTTGGAGATTTTCATGTTTGCCATAGTTTTTCTTTATTTCTATGAGTTAAATAATTAATTCCCAGTGTCCATATGTGACCTTTAAAGCATAGCATTCAGTATGTAAGAAAAATAAAGCATTTTTTAATGTTACAGGATTCATTTAAAAGCCTTCTCACATCAACCAAAACATCTACAGGATTTAGAGCACTCAATAAATTGTTAGACAACACTGACCTAAAAAAAACTATTCACATCTAACCTACAGTGTATTTTCCGCAGCAGTCTCTGTTTGACTTGTCATGATTTGGGAATGACAGATTATAATTTGGTTTGATTTGGAGGAAGTTCTAAGGGGACAAAGTGAAGTAATGCTTCCTGAGGTCAGCATACACAATGATTAGTCAAGTCACTGTCTGCTGAACATACACTGCAAGGATAGCCTTTAGATACCTTTCTCCGCATCCTGCAGGCTGAATATATTTAAGACCCTCTATGATAATTACTAAGTTCTTTTTTTTATCCATGGTAAATATAGCTTTACAAAATGCAATGTTGTTTATATTCAAAATGCAATCTGTTGTTTTTATTTAAGTTACTGGTAATTTTTAAAAAAGGAGGGACATTTCTATGAAAAAAAACGGACTCAGAAATGTATCAGTATTTCACAAAATCTTCAAAAAGTGATTCCTAGCTTAAACTTTCCCTAAACTAATGTATTCCTCTTTTCTGTCCCTCACACAGGCCCTATTCGCCCCTCATTCGCATCCTTTCAATGCAGCCTTACCTGCCCTCCCATCGAGTCTAGTTATTCCCGAACACATAATTTCCTTATCTTCCATACCCTTCTTCCCCACATTATTTTTTTCTTCCTCACACTTCCACCTAGTGTTAGTTAGTGGTAGTGTTGTTTTCCAGTTGTATCAAAGAAGACACCTGCTTGTTCCATAAGAAAAAATAGCAAACAGGATGACCTCTTTGGAAGAGCAAACTTGACATTCACTCATGCATAGCAATATAGTACACCAATGTATGTGAGTAGTCACTATTGCCTCCTTATCACCTAAATGCAAAGCACTGCTGGTAGCCTTGCCCTGTTTACCTGAGCTACATTAACAATATTTATGCATTTATGTCGTAGCTCAAATTATATTCATATTAATAAATAATGAGCACTGATACAGTTCAGTGCAAAGGGTGATGGTCATTTTTCTTTTGAATTAACCTGCCTATGTGGACACTATCCACTTTAAATGTCATCTCCTGATAAATGTCAGAAAGTTGAATAACAACACTGTTGGCAGTTTTTGTGTGTGTGTGTATGACAAATCGTGTATCTTTGCCAGCATTTTAATATGATGAATGTGCTCCTATCCTCCAGAGTTCTCACCACCTGAATCTTTTAATACTCGTGAGCACAATAAGCAAAGTAGCAGCCATGTCATTTTTCAAGCATTTGTAAAGATTTCTACTATGTTCATTGTGACTGCTCTTGGGGAACAAGCGGCAGTAGAAGAAGTGTATTAAAATGATGACTTCAAGTCTATTAAGAATTTTCAAAAGAGGAAGTTTCCCAGCATGCTTTCCCCTTTGAATAACAGAGGACTAAGAAATTCTCCTGGCAGTATGGATGGCAAAAATAGTATCAATGTCTTTTTTGTTTAAATTTTTATGTACATAGTGATAATCCAGGATAGGCAAAATGTTCACAGAAGGACACCAATGTTATTGGCAAGGTCTGTGATGGTCCGTAGAACATAATAAGATTGTCCATCATAAAGTTCACTAAATTTGGCAGTGATAATGTAAAATTAAAGGATACAAACTAAAATGACGAAGGAACATCTGACCCAATAATCTAAACAACATCAGCTTCCTAACAGAGCTTTTTTCTCCTAAATTACGCATTCGTTTTCAAGTTTACTAACACAATGTATAGATCATTTTCAATATTTTTTTATTCTCTACATTCAAAGTAAGAACTATTTTCAGGTGATACAGTTCCTTTAAGTATTTATATTTAAAATGCATGCACTTGACGCAGTCGTTCAATTAAACAGAACATTTTTTGCTGACAGTTACCTTTTAGTACCTGGAAACAGAGACGTCGCTAGGGGTGGCTATAGCCCCGAGTCCCCCCTTCATAGCCCCGAATGGAGACTCTGGGGCTAAAGTATTCTTTAGCCCCGAGATTCCTGGGCTATAATTGTTTTAAAAAAAAAAAAAAAAATCCCCCAGTGAGCTTTCCTCCGTCTGGGACATGGTCCCAGAATCGGAGGATTAACCTCACGTGGGGCCAATAGGAAGGAGAGGCTGCTATAGTGAGCTCTCTCCCTAGCCTCTCCTCCTCGAGGGGCGGCCCACAGGCAAGTGCCTGCGGTGACCGCACCTCCTGGCCATACAGACCACAGCACGACGGGAGCAAGCTCCGCCCCCGTCGCGCTGTGAGAGCTGTGACATCCGGCAGAAGATCCTGGATAACGGACCAACTCTAAGGTAAGAAAAAAAAAAAGAAATTTGTGATTGTGTGTGGGTGTCAGGGTGTCTCAATTTGTGTAAGTATGTGGGTGTCTCAGTGTGTGTAAGTGTGTGTCTGGGTGTCTCGATGTGTGTAAGTGTGTGTCTGGGTGTCTCGATGTGTGTAAGTGTGTGTCTGGGTGTCTCAGTGTCTTTCTGTGTGTCTCAATGTGTGTAAGTGTGTGTCTGGGTGTCTCAATGTGTGTAAGTGTGTGTGTGTGTGGGTGTCTCAATGTGTGTGAGTGTCTAAATGTGTGTGGGTGTCTAAATGTGTGTGAATGTGTGTGGGTGTCAATGTGTGTGAGTGTGTGTGGGTGTCTCAATGTGTGTGTGGGGGTGTCTCATTGTGTTTGTGTGTGTCTAAATGTGTGTGAGTATGTGTGGGTGTCTCAATGTGTGTGTCTGGGTGTCTCAATGTGTGTGTCATGATGTCTAAGTGTGTGTGTCAGTGTGTGTAAGGGTGTTTGCCTAAGTGTATGTGTGTGTCTCAGGGTGTCTGTGTGTGAGAAAGAGAGAGACGGTGTGTGTGAGAGAGAGAGAGACGGTGTAGGTGAGAGAGAGATGGTGTGTGTGAGAGAGAGAGAGAGAGAGACGGTGTATGTGAGAAAGAGAGAGGGAGACGGTGTGTGTGAGAGAGAGAGGGAGACGGCGAGTGTGAGAAAGAGAGAGACGGCGTGTGTGGGAAAGAGACAGAGAGAGACGGCGTGTGTGAGAAAGAGACAGAGAGACGATGTGTGTGAGAAAGAGAGACAGAGAGAGACGGCATGTGTGAGAAAGAGAGAGAGAGAGAGACGACGTGTGTGAGAAAGAGAGACAGAGAGATAGACGACGTGTTTGAGCAAGAAAGACAGTGAGAGAGACGACGTGTGTGAGAAAGAGAGACAGAGAGAGATGGCATGTGTGAGAAAGAGAGACAGAGAGAGACGGCACGTGTGAGAAAGAGAGACAGAGAGAGAGACAACGTGTGTGAGCAAGAGAGACAGAGAGAGACGGCATGTGTGAGAAAGAGAGACAGAGAGAGAGACGGCGTGTGTGAGAAAGAGAGACAGAGAGAGACGGTGTGTGTGAAAAAGAGAGACAGAGAGACGGAATGTGTGAGAAAGAGAGGCAGATACGGCGTGTGTGAGAAAGAGAGAGAGAGACGGCATGTGTGAGAAAGAGACAGAGAGAGAGACGACGTGTGTGAGAAAGAGAGACAGAGAGAGACGGCGTGTGTGAGAAAGAGAGACAGAGAGAGATGGTGTGTGTCAGAAAGAGAGACAGAGAGATACGGTGTGTGTGAGAGAGACAGAGAGAGACGGCGTGTGAGAGATGGGTGTGTGTGACGAGCTCATCTGGGCTTTAGCCCCAGATCATCCGAAGACCTAGCACCGCCCCTGCCTGGAAAGATAGGCAACTTGGATAAAATTCCAACTCATCTATTAAAGCCTAATACTTCCCAGTTTACCGCAGTTTACATTTTAGTGAATACAACTCATGTTTAAAAGAAACATAATTTAAAAAAAAAAAAAAACATTTTACATGTTTGCATTTCATGCACAAAAGCTATGCCTATTCCTCTTCCTCAAAAAGATGTATTATTCAAGGGACACAACTATATTTGTTTATTTAACAAATTAAAATGTCAGCACAATCTGAGCTACTGTAAAGTAATTTGTAAAAGAAATACCAGAAAATGCTAATATTGCCATACTAGTGATGGGAAGAAACTCAGCTGACCCTCTTATTACCCTGACTATTTTTTATGACACTTGCTGACTCATGTTTATCTGAGAAACAACACTGGCAACTAATTGTAAACCGATTAGTGTACTTCAAAAACCAGACATTAATTGCAGAGGTGAATAAACAGGTAAATTGGAGAATTTGTCCAACTCTCCACTGAGAGGCAAAGTGTAACCCACATGTCAGCTGTGAAGCGGCACAGAAATTGTAACTTCTGTTTACAAAAAAATAATCAAAAGTTAAAAAGAAAACACTTAAGTGCTACTTTAAAACCTCTGGGGTGAATCATAAAATAGTTCACTTACTTTTAGCTGAGTGAAACAGATAAAGAGAACTCCGGTAAACATAAATCAATCCTTAAAACAAATAACTTTCAAAAAGTTACATTTGTATAAAATCTCAAATCTTTGTTACTTCTGATATTGTATTACCATCATTAGACTCTGCTTACAGGGAGTGCAGAATTATTAGGCAAATGAGTATTTTGACCACATCATCCTCTTTATGCATGTTGTCTTACTCCAAGCTCTATAGGCTCGAAAGCCTACTACCAATTAAGCATATTAGATGATGTGCATCTCTGTAATGAGAAGGGGTGTGGTTTAATGACATCAACACCCTATATCAGGTGTGCATAATTATTAGGCAACTTCCTTTCCTTTGGCAAAATGGGTCAAAAGAAGGACTTGACAGGCTCAGAAAAGTCAAAAATAGTGAGATATCTTGCAGAGGGATGCAGCACTCTTAAAATTGCAAAGCTTCTGAAGCGTGATCATCGAACAATCAAGCGTTTCATTCAAAATAGTCAACAGGGTCGCAAGAAGCGTGTGGAAAAACCAAGGCGCAAAATAACTGCCCATGAACTGAGAAAAGTCAAGCGTGCAGCTGCCACGATGCCACTTGCCACCAGTTTGGCCATATTTCAGAGCTGCAACATCACTGGAGTGCCCAAAAGCACAAGGTGTGCAATACTCAGAGACATGGCCAAGGTAAGAAAGGCTGAAAGACGACCACCACTGAACAAGACACACAAGCTGAAACGTCAAGACTGGGCCAAGAAATATCTCAAGACTGATTTTTCTAAGGTTTTATGGACTGATGAAATGAGAGTGAGTCTTGATGGGCCAGATGGATGCGCCCGTGGCTGGATTGGTAAAGGGCAGAGAGCTCCAGTCCGACTCAGACGCCAGCAAGGTGGAGGTGGAGTACTGGTTTGGGCTGGTATCATCAAAGATGAGCTTGTGGGGCCTTTTCGGGTTGAGGATGGAGTCAAGCTCAACTCCCAGTCCTACTGCCAGTTCCTGGAAGACACCTTCTTCAAGCAGTGGTACAGGAAGAAGTCTGCATCCTTCAAGAAAAACATGATTTTCATGCAGGACAATGCTCCATCACACGCGTCCAAGTACTCCACAGCGTGGCTGGCAAGAAAGGGTATAAAAGAAGAAAATCTAATGACATGGCCTCCTTGTTCACCTGATCTGAACCCCATTGAGAACCTGTGGTCCATCATCAAATGTGAGATTTACAAGGAGGGAAAACAGTACACCTCTCTGAACAGTGTCTGGGAGGCTGAGATTGCTGCTGCACGCAATGTTGATGGTGAACAGATCAAAACACTGACAGAATCCATGGATGGCAGGCTTTTGAGTGTCCTTGCAAAGAAAGGTGGCTATATTGGTCACTGATTTGTTTTTGTTTTGTTTTTGAATGTCAGAAATGTATATTTGTGAATGTTGAGATGTTATATTGTTTCACTGGTAAAAATAAATAATTGAAATGGGTATATATTTGTTTTTTGTTAATTTGCCTAATAATTATGCACAGTAATAGTCACCTGCACACACAGATATCCCCCTAAAATAGCTAAAACTAAAAACAAACTAAAAACTACTTCCAAAAATATTCAGCTTTGATATCAATGAGTTTTTTGGGTTCATTGAGAACATGGTTGTTGTTCAATAATAAAATTAATCCTCAAAAATACAACTTGCCTAATAATTCTGCACTCCCTGTAAAGGTTAACAGGAGAATAGAAAGCTATACAATCAAGAATTATAAGAAACCATTATTGTTTGCAATCTTGGTTCTGCAATTCTAGATAAAACTCTATTAATGAGGGCTGGGAATAGAAAAATCACAACAATCATAAAATGTACTTTCTGAATAACACGCCGACCTACTAACTTTCCTAATGCATTACCGTGAGCATGTGGTAATTAGCGACTTTATGTAGTCAAGTCAACTCTCCCTGTTCATGAAGGGAACTTCAGAAACAGTAAGATATACTCCACTTTTGAGACTCAAATGTCATCAACTCGGTAAAAGGCAATATAAGGAGGTCGCCCAAGAATATGTGCCCTTGAACAAGAGTACCATTCACTAACCAGTTCTCAAGGCTGCTTGACTCTCTGATAATTAGAGAAAATGTACTATTTACTTAACAGATCTGACTTTCCCCTCAGTGGTTTCTATTTTGCCTTTAACCTGTTCAACCTCTTTGACCTGGTGCAATATTTAATGAGATGGACAACCTGGGAGAAATGATTTGCAGATAAATTTTGTGAAAAATAACAGTGGAAGCCATGGGACAGGCTGCAATTTAATGTATAGTTCAAATCAGGGCTCAGTAAATACCAGGTGCAAGGTTGCCATTCCGAGCAGGAAATGAGACTTGGCGCCAAAATATTGCCTCCCCACTGGGACCGATGTTTTTTTTTTTTTGTGGCGTGCAACATGAGGGGAAATGTCTGTGCATCGTCCAGCTCCACACCCTTGTGCAATGTGCTATAAAGTCAGAGTGCCGGTGCTCAGCAGAACAACACTAGTAGATGGTCTGTGCCAGAAATGTCCACCTTCCCTGCAATGAGGTAAAGCAGCAGAGAGGGAAAATACATTGCATGATGCACTTTGTTTTCCTGTCAATGTGAGTGTCTGTCTATGTGAGTGTCTGTCTATGTGTGTGTCTGCAAGTGTGTCTCTCTGTCTGTGTGACTCTGAGTGTCTGTCTGTCTGTCTGTGTGTGCCTGTCTGTGCCTGTCTGTGTCTGTCTTTTGTCTGTCTTTCTCTCTGTCTGTGTGACTCTCTCTGTCTATGTGACTGTCTATGTGATTGTCTATCTGTCTATGGGACAGTCTGTCAGTGTGACTGTTTAACTATCTGCATGTATATATATGTACATGACTGTGTGATTGTGTATGTTTGTGTGATTGTTGTCTGGCTCCTGGAGTTTTTTGTTGGCTCATAAAACTAAAATGTGTCAAGCCCTGTTCCAAATATAATCAGGTTTGGTAACTATAGACCAAAGAACAGGAATAATGGCAGTAAAAACTGACAATACAAAAGTTGCAAAGCAGCACTAATAAGGAGCATGGAAGGAAAAAAACCATACTCACAAACAGAGAGAGAAACACCCAAGAGACCGTCCACAACCCCATCCCACCATAGCATATAGGCTACCGTCGGATGATAATATGAACAAGAATGCAAATAAAAGTGTGCATGAAAATCTGAATAAGAATGAGGATATGAAAATCTTGAAGCCACAGGACAAGACGTACAGGTGACTAGCCAGGGACAAGATGACTTTTGCCCCTGTGTACAGTGATGAAGAAATAACACCTCACTCTTGCGCTTAAATAAGAGAAAACGCACCGTAGGTGTGTTACTAGCATGTTTTCCTGATGAAAGGAATCTCTGTATGGAACTAACCACAATCCATGTGTCCATAGGATTTTGGAGACATTAGCCCCCCGATTTGCCAAAGTTGGTTCGATTTAATGGCTCGTGTAATTACTGAAAGTTTTCTTGAAACCCTGATACCTTTGACAGTACCCCTAAAGACAGTATTTATATACAACCAAACACAATGCGGGACCTGGAGACTTGAGAACAGAACAACCTAGAGTGTGGTGGAGTTCTCCCAAGCCAAAACTACCTTACGGTAGAGCCTCATGTAGGGTGGCATTGTGCACCACGAACAGCTTCCAGAGAGCCTAGAGAGTTAACAAATCGGGTGGACTAGGAGATAGGAGAGCACAGAGAACAGGGCAAGAAGCCAGATCAACGTATTCAGGCAAAAACACAGAACTAAAGCCGACGTCGAACGAAAAATTTATACACAAGCAAATCCACAGGAGGTCAAAAGATGAAAAAGCCAAAAATACACTGAGTAACACAAGCAAAGTCAGGAAAAATAAAGTTATACGTAGTCCTCTGTCAATTGCCCTGCCTCTGGGGACTATCAGAAAGTAATTGAGAGCTAGGCCATAAAAAGGGAATTTTCCCTTTAACAAGAGAAAGACTGGCCACTTTTGGAAAACACATAGTAGGATGTTTGTTGTAGAGCTGCAAAGACCAGCGTGGAAGTCAGAAGTGTGGCAATCAACAGGGCATCCATACCGGATGGAGATGTGGCCACCTAAGATGGTAAGGGAACCCCACATGCAGATTGGAATTTGCCGGCTGCTGCGGGCCACGCTACAGGGCCATGCTGCAAATTAAAAGAAATAAATTTTCAGTGCAAAACAATTCAGATTTTGAAGCTGCCCCATGACTGCATGTGGTGGAAAAAAATAGAAAAAAAATGTTTATTTAAGATTCATTTATTTACATTTTGTTCAAGGATTATTCTTCCTACAAAGATAGGTTTATTTCAGTGCTTCCTTCGTCTACAAAGATTGATGGATATTGTCAAGAGTACTTGATTATGCTGAAGTACCTTGAACTTATTCAAACAGCTTCACTGCAGGCTGTTAATGACCATAATCATCGTTTGATTGCTTTAGGCAAAAATTTGTATGCTTCCTCTAAAACAAATCATAGGTCATATTTACCTAGCCAAGTTTACAGTAGGAACACTGATATATATCACACAATGTAATGCAAACACTCAGGCAGGCATTATGGCTATAGTTTCACTTGGATATACCCCAGTTTTTGCATATTGTGTAGAAACCTCTATCTGCAATAACAAGATCACAATGGTCTTATGCAGATTTGTCTTGCACTATAAAAAAAAGTAGGAGGAACATAGAAAGGCCACACTATATCTACAGCAACTAAACATAAAAATCAATTCAGAGGCTTTTTTCTAACAAGAGAGAACCCCTCTTTAAATCCCATCAGCATTTTGGTTCAGGTGGATGCACACATATCAGTATCCAACATCATATATGTTGTTTTTGACAGCTATGTGTATGGTATAGAGATTCTATGCCGAAGAACAGCGCATATGCATAAGAAATGTATGCCTTACTAAAAAGATTGCTATACAAGTGTTAGAAAATTGTCTTTTATCCTCTATAAAGTCACACCTTGTCATTTTTACATGCCAGATAAACTTGTAACATAATGGCTCCTCTATTTAAAGCTCTACATAATCAGAAAAAGAGCTAAAACGTAGTACATCTGAGCTTGCTATGGTTAAGATAGCTCACCGGTTGTGCACACGTTTGTATAGTCCTGGACTACGTATCTGCCGATGACATATTTATAAAGTTGCTGAGTATCAATAAAGATAGAATTTTCATTTTAAATGGACTTTGTTACCCAGACATTTTTTTTTTACAGTGAATGCAGAGTATAACTTTAATATTAAAAGGGATCTATATACTATATTAGCAAAGCTGCATGCAATTTGTGTATCTGGAGACACCACATACACATTAAGATCGTATTTTTCTATTAATCTATGCATTTGCCTGCATCTCAGCTAACATAATGTATGCACATTTTCTGAACATTTTTATTCTCTACATTCACAGTTTAAACCGTGTTTAGTCCCTTCAAGTTCTTACACATCAAACATAATAAATGCATTTATAAGATTTTTTTACAATGGCTTTTCGGTCAACGGTGAGAGAGTGAATTTATCACCGTGCATATTTTACAAAGAGTAGAAAGATTTTGATTAAATAAAGTTGGGGGCAGTACATGTGATTATAAAATATGTATAATTAGATGAGGGATGACTGTTTGCCTCTGTCATTTAGCATCCTTGAAATCAACTTATTTCTGCATCTAAACTAAATGTCATGGATTTCTCCATCTTATATTAAAAAGGAGGCAATAACCAAGATTATGTTTTTCAACCAGGACTCCAAGGCCCATCTCCATGTAATGTCAGCTGTTGGTACCTTTGGTCAGAGCACTTCACATTCAGTTCTTTGCTACAATTAACTTTGCTTGATTTCAGCTTGTCATCTTGTTTCTAAATATAATATATAAACTATCTTTATAAGCTCTTTTTTTTTATCTGGAGTTTAAAAAAGCATTTAATCTCAATCCTGAAGGAACAATTAAGCTTCTTTTCAATAAAAAAATCTATATTTTTCAAATTTTTTAATCTGAGCGAGGTATTAGTGAGATCCCACGCATAACTAATTTTATTTATTTCACACATTACATAACATATCATAGAAAGGTCACTGAAATGTAAATGACCCTTACACTTAATCTTTGCTCAGGGGTGTTAAGCATATATATTAGTTAGGTCTAGTTCATTTAACTGATGAAAGAATAACGGTGTTGGAGTTAAGCTCTGCATCTTTTATTTGAATAACATTGTTCAAAGTCTTTCCATCTCAATATACCACATTTGGTACATCTCAATGTACAGTGAAGAATTTTTCTACAGCTGCTGTACATCAGGATTTGAGTGAAATGTATTGGTAGACTACTTTCTCAGTAAATAAAATGAAAAATAAAATACATTTCAATGAGCTTAAATGTTCACAAATTCATTAGCACGCAGACTGGCATAGCACCTGTGAGAGTTCTAGGAGAATGTATTTTCTACATTCTTCAGGTACTCCAAGCTAAACTCATGAAGAAACAACATCAGTTGCTGGACCACTTTACATTGCAGCATCCTCTTTTCACCAGGTCACGTTTGTAACTCACCACGATGCCAGTTATTTGTTGAGCCGTAATGAACTGTGAGGTTATAATTGTAGTCACATATTAATTTTATGATAAATTAATGTGAGAATAAATGGAGCCCTACATAACATAAGTGGTTCTGTTAAAATAAACATTTCAATCAAATGTAAACTTATTTTCTTCTTTTTCATCTTTTCTTATTCATTTCTGTACAACAGACAAAAAAAAAAAAAATCAGTTCTGGCTATTAATATTTTTATGTACTTACGTCATGGCTTGATAAATAGACTCAATTCCATAGCGCATAGCAAATTCATCTACTATTTCCTGTGAAGCATCATCAAAGTACACCTTCCAGGCTTCATCTCCTCGTACTTCAGGGATTTTAACAATGCCATTATTCTGAACTTCTGTCAGGTAGTGGAATAAGTTCTGCGGGTAAATTAGGTTTCAAATAGTCAGTGAATCCTAGATTCAGAACAGTGCTGGTTTTGTAATGTTTTCAGTCATTTTAAATCATGACTTATCATAACGCTTCACAGGACTGGTTTGGAAGGTGGGAGTGACAACTTGGTGGGAAGACAATTTACTGCATCAAGAGAAAGCCAACAGGTGTCTAGATAAATATGATATTTTCTAGAACCAACTGATACTTCATAAACAGACAGCTGACTCACAAGTTCAATGATAAAAATAGTATTACTCAGATGATAACACACTGCAGGCAAATGATAACCCTACTTAAGTAATAAAAACAACAATGGATTTACTCTACAAAACAGGACACAGGAAAAACTACAGTTTATTAGTTTCACATGAAAGATCTAGACATAACTCTTACAGCTTATACTTCGGTATCTACAGGAATTGTTCCAGGGGCTAAATAAACATATAAAAGATCATATTTAATTTAAAATGGTGAAAGCAATAATGATCATTAAATGGAGCTCAATATAACATGCAGGTAACCATTGCTATCAAAGTAAAGGAACATATTCTTCAATTTTACAGGGATAGAAAAATATGTCACTAGTATCCTTTTAACTACAAAAGTAAAGGGCAACTACATTTTTTCCCACTTGTGCTTCTAGTATAGAAGCACTTACTGCCCCAGTATCAGAATAAAGTGTACTTTTGACAGTACATGCCAGTTTATACTCTGGCAACTGCCATGCCTCCAAAGGAAGTAGGCAGCCTGGTCAGGTCAGCGACTGTCTCTCTGCAGACCCTCTTGCTTACATGGGATTAAAGAAATAGAACAGGATTTATCCTTAAATGAAAATATTTGTCAAAGCAAATATGGAGCACTTCTAGAACAAAATGTTACAATTGGAACAATCACCATTTAAACCAGTATCTAGAAGCATGTATTATGTTAACTGTATTGTAGAATATTGAAGTAAGTTTATTTATAAAAGGCAGTGCTCAAGCAGTATTATGTCAATAGCGGGTGTGCCGTACATTTAAAAAAAAAAAAGCAATCCCCATCTCAGGGTTTAGAAAGATATTTGTCATATGAAGGACTGTACTTTGCCAAAACGTCTCTCTTTGACAACAGGGAATACCAGAAACACACAAATATCCTGATTAATACTCACATTTACAAATGTTGTATTCCGAAATAAACATGATAGAATTAAATATCAAAAATATAAATATGCACATGATTCATGTCAATCACTGTAAAATGTACACTAGATTGTTGGACTTTTTATCTCTTAGTAAGTAAATCACTTGTTACCTCATGGAGGCAGGTATACTGTATATGATATGGAGGCACATTCTCTTCTCCTTTAATTTCAACATTTATTTTCATCCTAATTGCTCCTGAGACAGCAGATTTATCTGTCCGTTTCTCTGAAAGAAACAAAAAAAGTGTCAATAGCAACAATGTTGTATTTTATCTATCAGGACCACAAGCATTTCCATGGTTTTAAATATCCAAGCGCAGAAAGCAGATGTCACATCCCATTGTTGGAACACTTTACATTAGGTAAACCTCATATAATCGTGCTTGCTACACAACACATATAGAATGCTTTGCTCTCATTAAAAAGCAAGAGCTTGCCCTACTAGCTGCCTTAATTGAAGCTGTGCACACAAGTTCTTCTAATTTCCTTTTACAAATGGGTTGCTCTTTGGCTTTATGTTTATTGGAAGTATGCTTTCTATCAAAAAATACATTCTGCTCCAGCAAACGGTAACAGTACACTTTTATCTAGAATAACAATGTTATTTATTCTGCAAATTTTAAGTTAAAATGAATATTTTAGATATATATATATATATATATATATATATATAGATATATATATATATATATAGATATATATATATAGATATATATATATATATAGAGAGAGAGAGAGAGAGAGAGAGAGAGAGAGATAAGACCTGTCGAGGCACTAGATCTCTGAAGGTGTGCCGTGGTATTTGCCACAGATTGCAGAAGATCCTTTAGGTCCTGTAAGTTGCGAGGTGGGGCCTCCATGGACTGGTCTTGTTTTTCCAGCAGATACAACTGATGCTCGATTGGACTGAGATCAGAGGGATTTGGAGGCCAAGTCAACACCTTGAAATTGTTGTTGTGTTACTCAAACCATTCCTGCACAATATTGCTGTGTGGCAGAGAGCATTAACCTGTCATCAGGGAATACAGAAAGGGTGTACATAGTCTGCAACAATGCTTAGGTAGGTTATACTTGTAAAAGTAACATCCAAATGAAGCGCAATACCAAGGTTTCCCAGCAGAACATGGGGAATGTGTAATTTATATGTCAAGTCACAAGTGATGTCATAAACAGGAGACTTCACAGACACATTGAAAACACATCTGTCTCCTAATTTAGGCATTTGTTTGCTATTTTGCTAGCACAATGTATAGATTTGTTTAATAATTTTGTATTCTCTACATTCACAGTAACAAACATGTTTAGGTGATAGAGTCCTTTAAGGGGGACACTCCCAACAAAAAATGAAAATGGTATATGCTTTTATTTTGCATCTTTGATTTCAGATATGTATTTTGTTTT
The DNA here is from genome assembly GCA_036172795.1 of Pelodytes ibericus. Taxonomy (NCBI): domain Eukaryota; kingdom Metazoa; phylum Chordata; class Amphibia; order Anura; family Pelodytidae; genus Pelodytes; species Pelodytes ibericus. Next base: position 160,573,955 of record CM069858.1, read on the forward strand.
TGGTATGTGAATTTGTTTTATGAAATATTTTACTAAAAAAGTGTGCATGGGTGCCGCCATTTTGTAAAATATAGTGTTTTTTGACACCTCCCAGTGACTTTACAGCACTAGCATCTCACTTTGGGGCTGGGGACACAGAATGCAGTCTATAAGTCAGAATAATGATCATAGGCTTGCATTGAATGGGAGGATAATGTAGCTATTACATCACAAGGGGGTGAAGTTATGATCCTGTTTGATTTGGTCAATCTCTTTGTGTGTGGAAGGCAGGTAAAAAAAAAAAGTTGTACACAGCCACCTAGTCCTGCCAACTAGTGATACACAGGAGCCATTAAGAGAGCAGGGGAGTATCTTATGATATCATCATGCAGGCTCTGGCCACAGTTGTAAAGTGAGACTTGCTGGAAGATTTTGGAGAATGTTGCATCATGGGTTAAATTCTTAAAATGGATACTGCAGACAGACACCTAACTTTATTTTTACTTTAATATGAAATTAATTCAAACATAGAGAAAAAAAACAGTTTATACATGTGTTTGTTTTAAATCCACAAGTAATCTAGTTACAAAAGCAAAACTGCAGTAAAAACAGTCATACTGTGGTTTCTCACAAACAAAGTATATGTAATTATGCTCTAAGCCTGGTGATCGTAACTTGTATAAGGTCCAAGCCAGGTTCTAATGGTGATACCTTGACTGTAACATTGTCTAACGTTGCTGAGGAGCAGAGATTGCGTGATACTGCTTAGTTGTGATTAAATTCAGGATCATGTTTAAAGACCAACTCAGCATGCACAACAACATATCAGACTGCAGAGATCGTAAGCCATTAATTAGAAGCATACTTGGCCACACTTTAAAGATTGTACGCCTTGCCTACACAGCATACTTACAAAATAAATGATCAGACGATAAACACAGTAATAATAATAATGAAATGAATAATAAACTTTAAGAATTAGAGGGCAGTTTATTCACGTGTCAAAGATTTGATAGTCAGGCATTCTGGTTGTGTGATAACAACAGGCAAGCTTGACAACACCACATTTTAAACTGACAAATACAAGCGAATATTGTGGTTTGCTGACAGTAACACTCTTTCAGTGAACATGTGGTGTGAGGCATAAGTGCAAATACATGAATCTATATTGATTTAAATAGCAGACTTTAGAGGGAGGGCAGCTGGGTAAAAGTATGCAAGTGGAAAAGATGTCCGATCTGCTGTGCATGATAGGAGGAAAGCAATAATCTCAGAATAAATAGCAGGTCAGATATAGCAAAAGCGTTATTTTCGAATATGCATGTGAGAATCAGGGGAGCTTCAAAGCTTACTGAAACATTTATTTATATTGTTTGTTAGAAATGGATTATAAGGGGGACGATAACTAATCACAGAGGTTTTGCAAAAGTATCATGTACTAATTAACTAGAAAAATATTATGGAGAGGTGGGGTAAATAAAAAATACAGAATCAACTGTATTATTTACATGTAATAATAAATAAAGCAACAAAAAAGAGATAGAATTGAGAATGCTTATTCATTTATGATTACAATTTAGTAGATCATTTAAAAGATCAATAGGTGTGCATATAAAAAAAAGGAATTGATGATGGAACATGCCTGTTTTATTGTTTTCCCAAATATGTAAAATATACATACATTGGAGCAAGTAAAAAAAGGTGCAAAAACACATAATGGACCTTGAAGAAAGTGGGGTTCACAAACTTGTATTGTTTCTGATTTTAAGTTGAATTTATTTTATTTTTGCATTTTCAGAAAGATCCCTAAAATACATATGGTCTTGTTTCTTCAGCTAGTTCACGTAGCCAAAAAGCTCACCAGAGAACTTTAAGTCAGGCAGTCCAATATACTCTCAACAATTTAAATGCAAACCTCAAAATGTTTATCTTGCAGTAAATCATACACTTGCATTGGGGTAGCAATTATACACTGATCAGCCATAACATTATGACCACTGACAGGTGGCAAGCTGGCAGAGGCAGAGTGATGCTTTGGGCAATGTTCTGCTGGGAAACCTTGGGTCCTGCCATTCATGTGGATGTTACTTTGACACGTACCACCTACCTAAGAATTGTTGCAGACCACATACACCCTTTCATGGAAATGGTACTCCCTGATAGCATTGGCTTCTTTAAGCAGGGTAATGCTCCCTACTACAATGCAAAAATGGTTCAGGAATGGTCTGAGGAACACGAGTTCAAGGTGTTGACTCGGCCTCCAAATTCCCCAGATCTCAATCCAATCGAGCATCTGTGGGATATGCTGGACAAACAAGTCCGATCCATGTGAACATGTGAACAAATATATTGTTAACGTGCTCTGTGAATAGTAATGCTAACTATAACACAAAAACCAAACAATTTACAAAGGCTTTACTTAAACATTTTTTGCATTAAAAATGTAGAGCATCAAGATATTCTGTATACTCCATAATGTCTACGCTAGCAATATTTAACCTTTGACACTCTAGATTTTTTCCCATGGTGCTCAACCAGCTAAATGAAAATTACCATAGAATACAGTGCCTATGATTATAATGTGGACAATGTTTATGATGTTTCAACATACTGCACAGCACTAATCAGATTCAGTGTTGTGGGTTAAGTACCAAACAACAATACATATTAATTAATGCTTATATGAAAGCAATTGAAGAGTCTGCCCGTAGACTTTCATAGTGTGTGTAGAGCTCTTGTATATTTTATGAGTACTTCTGAAGGGGAAACATGGTAACATTTACACCAGTGATAGGTTGCTTTGGCTTTAGCATGCAGTTCTCCAGATGCGTCTTGACTATAATGACTCGTTGCGCCTGATGTGAGTTATAGCTTGGTAGCCTCTGGATTGGCAAGGTGTATCTAACCATTTTGCTGTAGAATCATGGGACACCAGTGTAAGACAAATCTAAGTGATTTACTGTAATGGGCTCTGCTGTTCTCCACAACAGATTTGTTTATGTGAAAAATGTCCTTTTGCATTTGACACTCATTTTTCTCCACAAGGTAATGAACTATTAAGTTCTGTTATAAGAGAAGTGACACACGTTATATCTTCAAGCCTAGTGGTTATACTGAAGCTTTGACGAATGGCATGGTAGCACATATCCTTACAAACTGCCTATTCCATAATTTATCTATAAATCTGCAGCTGCAACAGTGACCTAGATATATTTTTTCAGACTTAATTCCATCAGATGAATATTTCATGGCATTACCTGGGTGTGTAGCTGCAGTCGATTTTGGAGATGCCCTGTTCGTCTTTGTTTTAAAGTTAACCCTTTGGGAGTCAGGAGTGCTTGTTTTTTTTTTTTGCCTTTTTACACAGTGGCAAGTAAAAGAAAGTAAACCTGGAATGAACCAATGAATGAAACGGGCTAGGAGGCGTGTTTTAGAGCTACTGTCATGCTTCACTACGTTTGATCTCCCTGGCACAGTAGAAAACCAGAGTATGTTTTTGTTGTGCAGAAAGAGTTTCAGCTATATTAAAAATATCTTCTCTTTTAGGAATGGGTTATGGAACTAAGGTATTTTCAGACAACAGACCCTCTCAGTCTTTTTAAGGTCTTAAAAGATTCATGTGGTATATTTGTTCGGATTTTCTTCTGCCTGGCTGGCTTATTTTATAATTCATTTCACAGGGACTGTGCTACTTTGCAAGACATTTACTTTCTACTGTAGGGACATGAACTGATAGTTACCCTATCACCAGGCAAAAAGTGTGAATTCCTGCATTCCTATTATAATTATGGCTTTGACATTCTTGGGCTTTCCTTATGTGTTCCTGCGCTATTGGTAAAACTGCTGATATGGGCTCCTGCTCTGGGCCACATGCCCTTTCACACTCCGCCATAGCGTAGATTCATTTTACCATGTCTCTTTTGGAATGCCTAGCAGTTCCCTCAGGTGTCGCCCATACACAATTAAAAATGGGGATCACCCTGTAGATGCCTGGAGGACTTCTCTAATGGAAAACATAAGGTAAGGCAACAGAAAGTCCCAAGACTTTCTATGATTGGCTTAGCCTATAACAGTCATCACACTGGTATAAATTAGCAAGCACATGCGGGCCCATTTCAATCTCACTGGCAAGAATTCTGTTTGGATCAACAGCGGTAAACAAGGAATAGGAATAGGGTTGAACTACTCAGTAAATTCTTAAATTGCATTAACACAATAAATGCATTAGAATGTTGTATATTAATGATTTCCTCTTAGTTTTGTTATAAACAGTATGATGTTAAGGGGTCATTGTTATTACAAAAAGAACACTGTGTAAGTGTATTAAAATGGAATTCTCATGCATGTCTCCTTTAAAATAGCTAATTAAGTAGCTCTACTCATATTGCACACATATTAGTGTGCTATGAGTTAATTATCTAAGCTTTCTTGACACATTTAGACATTGCACCTAGGACAATGTTTATTGCAAAATGAATTATTAATTAAAGTAGGGATTGCAAGATACCTAAATTGTACCAGACATCCATTTCCCCACTGAGGGTCCGCACATCCACAAACGTTTGTCCAAGGAAGTCATCAGACTCTTTCTTAAAGTGCTGTTTAACTCTGGATTTAATATCATCATCCTCATCCCAGACTCTCACTTTTATTCTGTCTGTAGAGTTGTGGCATTCACTGGTGATGGAAAATAAAATAGACATTTTGCATGGTTAGTAAGAACATTATATTTAATTATATTCCAAACTAACATTTAGTAAAATAAACATTCTCAAATGAAAATTCCCTATAAACAAAACAACAAAAAATAATAAGTCTGTTTTTAAAAGTTTTTTTGTTTGTATTTCCCCAAGCCTTGTAAGGTGCATACAGTGCGGTCAAGTCAATAGTTAAAAAAACAAAACAACTTATGTTTAATGAAAATTCAAGCACTAAAATCATTTGAAACAGTTAATCATAAGGCCCACTGTTAAGGGTGAATGCCTTGTCCTGATGGATAAAACTGATTGTTGCGAAATATCCAAACTACCCTTATCAGGCAACATAACATAGAAACTTACTATCTATCTATAGAATACAAAAAAATTACATAACCCACTAATCCTGTGTTTCATAGTCCTCCAAACATATATAAAGACCCTGAAAAAACCTTGGAATGTTACAGATGTTACTTGTCTGGACTTATATATATATATATATATATATATATATGTCTAGATAGATAGATATAATATACACATATATTAAGACACACACATTTCTTACTGAGTCTAATAGTTTTCACTTTTTACTTACTTACAAAGACAAGGTGCTATTTAAAAGACACTATCAATCTACTGAAATTTCTGAACAATTTAAATGCAAAATTATATTTTGGTGACATGCGATGTGAGCTCCTTGTACACAATTACCCAGTACCATAAAGGTTGTGATGCTGTAAAATATTTTTTGGAATAACCATCTGACTTACCTCAAACCCACATTGATTTTATTATAGAAGGTACAAGGGCAGGTTAGTCAAAGTTCGAAGAGGTACGACTATGGGCACCAAATTTGCGCCTATTTATGGAAATGTATTTATGGAATTCTGGGAAGAGTCTTTCAACTCAATTCCAATCATAACTTTATAGTGAACCAGGTGTCCTACCATATATACATTGGCAACCTCTTCCTCATATGGAGACAGGACACTACTTCTCTTGATATGTTTATAATCTACTCTAACTTGTGGGGAATTGTATTACAGCTAATTGTAGTAAGACTGATATTACTCATTTGGACATATATATATATATATATATATAGATAGATAGATAGATAGATAGATAGATAGATATAATATACACATATATTAAGACACACACATTTCTTACTGAGTCTAATAGTTGTAACTTTTTACTTGTAATGTACCGAAAAGTCAATATTAGATGAAACTTGCTGGCTCTCTCTCCCCTCCCTCCCCCAACGCTGGCTCTCTCCTCCTCCCCCAACGCTGGCTCTCTCCCCCCGCCTCCCCCCAACGCTAGCTCTCTCCCCCTCCCTCCCCCTCCCTCCCCCCAATGCTGGCTCTCTCCCTGCGCCCTCCCCCCAATGCTGGCTCTCTCCCCCCCAACATTGCCTCTCTCCCTCCCCATTACCCCAACGTTGTCTATCTCCCCCCTCCCTCACCCAAAGTAGCCTCTCTCTCCCCCCTCCCTCCCCCCAAAGTTGTCGCTCTCTCCCCCCTCCCTCCCCCCAATGTTGCCTCTCTCTTTTTCTCACCCTCCCTCCCCGCAACATTGCCTCTCCCCCTGGTGGCTAGTGGGGGCAGCCGGGGGATGTCTGCACGGTACATGCAGACATCCTCCATGCTGCCCGACACTTCCATCTACTATGACGGACAGCTGTCCGTCATAATAGACGGAAGTGCCGGGAGGCAGCGTTGACGCTCTATCTCCACCTCCCTCCCCCGATAAGCTAGACATCCTCCGCTCCTGCCCGGCACTTCCGCCGGGACTTCTATGATGAAGTCATAGAAGTCCTGATGGACGTGCTGGGCAGCAACAGAGGATGTCCACGTGCATTGCACAGACATCCACCGCTGCTTGTGAGGGGGATCCAGGACCCCTGCTGCTCTGTGGTGGACCTGGATCCCAGTCTTATAGTCAGACCTTGATTTGATGTCAGACTATAAGACAACCTCGGATATAAGACGAGGGGTCTTCTTATATTCGAGCAAATACGGTCACATTTGTGACAGTTTTTTTTAAAACAATGATGTTGTGTTTAATTATAAGGATATCTCCTCAATAGTATCCTCTTTTTTACAGTCACAAATTTTGTTTTTGTTATATAAGTTTCTTTACATTTTTTTTATGACTAATTTGTCTTTGACGGTGACTCGTAAAGTATTTGTGTCTTTATTTTAGTTATTCAATTGAGTTTAAACAGAGGAATTGGTGATTGGTGATGGAAGACAGAAACAGTTTAGTGCAGGAATCTATAGTTCATTTTGTACATTAACTGGACTTTGAATTAAATACAATTTAATAATACTCTCTGGATCTTCACATGCCTTACCATGGACAAGGGTGTTCTTAGACAGATACCCTACTTAAATATGACTCAAAGTAGTGGGATCAGTAATGAGGGGAAGACATCTGAACTTACTAATACTGAAACCCTTATTTTGATTTATTATATTATGTATAATATTTGATTAGTACAGCTTCACCCAAGCTTCTGGTATACAGTATGCTCACGGCAGTGCTGGCAATGAAGGTGGAAATCACCGTTTTCTGGCTGAGCAACAAATCATAAATGCTATGCTCTAATGCTCATCTGATATATTTTTGTTATATGTTCCAGGATTTAAAAGAAGTCAAACTGAAAGACCAAAACGTTTCCCAAAATGTGGTGATAGACATAACACTGAAAGTTATAGTGAATTAAAACATTAAACATGTACTAATTAATTTAAAAGTGACAAGTTCTCGCAAGCAGGGTCATTATTACCCTTTATTTAATATAATGCATCAGTGCACGTCAACTGGTTATTAAGTACTTTTTTACCATGCAGTGCATACTGGTGCAACATAAATAATAATTATAACAGTAAACAAACTATTCTCATTTTACACACAACACACAGAACGCAATACGACTACGTAAAATGCAGATGGCATTACCAACCTGAGTGCACTTCTATGTGTTTACATATCATAATAAATAATACACTAAAACACTACATTTTGCACTGTACCATTTTACAGGAATCAAAGATACCAGATGGATAGCTTAAATCAAAGCTGCTTTATAAGCTCTTGAGATGCATCTCAAAGCTGTTTACCCATTCGGTGCTGACTGGACCTGCAAAGTGCAGGATATAAAAGGCATTTCCTTCTAGTACAGAGATTACAGCAGTTTTTCTAAGCTGGGCATCACATAGCATTCCCAGAGTCAGAAGTGTTTAGTAGAAATTTACGCAACACAAGTGCTGCCTGTTGAACGATTTGATGTTTGAAATGAAGTCTAATATTAAATATGCCAATAATTAATGTTTTGGCAATGCGCTGATCCATTATGTGTTGCATTTAACTTTAGTCACTTCAGCTGCACCACTTAATATGTATGATTATTTTTTGGTTTAAGGTTTTATTGTGCTTCTTTTTCCATAGGTTATATAATTGACCTCCCTCTCCGGCACATCCTCTTTCTTATAAATTGGACAACTGTTCCTCCCTCTCTTGTGTGTGTTTTTTCCATGCAGGTGTCTGGTAGCGGGGTGGGAGGGGGGTTGGTGTTTCACCGAGCTATGACGTTGTGCCGGAGTAGCTGTCCATGGTCCAGGCAATCAGGATTTGTAGTTAAGATAGCTACAGGGGTTGGACATCCATATTGGGCTCGTAGGACATCCGTATTGACTACAGTGCAGTGCAGTTGGAGCATGCCTGTAGACCACTTTAACCCCTTAGTGATATTACCTTTTGACCTTGTCTTTCCCTTGCTGACAATTGATGTTTTGACATTTCTGTGGTGTTTGTGTTTAGCTATAATTTTCTTCTTCCTCACATACTGTACCCATCCAAATTATACGTTGTTTTTATCATCGTAAGAAGGGTTTTTATTACATACCATTATTTTCATCATATCTTATAATTTACTGCAAAAAAAATCATAAAATATGATGTAAATAAAACACCTTTTTCTAATTTGACCTAAAAAATTATTTACACAAATACAATCATTAAAAAAGATCCTTTCTAAATAGTTTCAAAATGTTGTCCTGGGTTATTAACAATATGCTTGTTTCCATGTTTTCCTGCAGTTTTTAGTGAGTTATAGGGCAAAAGACAAAAATAGTGGGGGGTGGGGTTTCCTACAGTGACCTTTTGTCCCCAACCCGAACCCTAAATATAACCCTAGATTTAACCCCAACTCTAACCATTATGCTAATCCGTAATGTATTCTAATTTTAATTTAATTGTAACCCTATCCCTTATGCTAAACCTTATTTAATTGTAACCCTAACAACTATTCTAACCCTAGCCCTAGATTTTAGATATTTAAGTCTTTTTTTTTATTGCAAAGTTTCTGACTGCCTCTAGGGGCAGTCAAGCAACAGAATCAGAGCAACAGAAGATAATTTTTTTTAACTTCCGACGCTCTACCCACAAGAGGGAAGCAGCCATATCAGAGGAGCATGCTGCTCTCAAACATGGCACCCAGGATAACTCATGGATCATGGAGTGATCGTGGGTGCCCCAGATTAAACATTTTGGTGCTGTTATCAATGTCAATTGTTTTTGCATTTGTTTTTCTGTTAATAAACATTGTGTCCTATTTAAATTCTACCACGTCTCTGTGTGTTTGTTTTCTTGACTTCCTGTGTTTACTATGCCATAATCAAGCAGTAACATCAAAACCTATTTGTAATACTATTCATGACAAATTCCCATATACATCGATTAGCCATAACATTATGACCAGCTGTCTAATATTGTGTAGGTTCCCTTTTCACGCTTCAACAGCCCTGACTCTCAAGGCAGCCTCTCCACTAGACCTCTGAACATGTGCTGTGGTATCTGGCACAAAAACGTTACAAGTAGATCCTTTAAGTCTTGTAAGTTGAGAGGTGGGGCCTCCGTGGATCGGACTTGTTTGTCCTGCACATCCCACAGATGCTCAATCGGATTAAGATCTAGTGAATTTGGAGGCCGAGTCAACACCTTGAACTCATTTTGCTTTGTGGCAGGGTGCATTATCCTGCTTAAAGAGTCCAATGCCTTCAGGAAATACCATTATTACAAAGGGTATACATGGTGTGGACCAATGCTTAGGTAGGTGGTACGTGTCAAAGTAATATCCACATGCATGACAGGACCCAAGGTTTCCAAGCAGAACATTACTCAAAGCATCACACTGCCTCCACCGGCTTGCCACCTGTTAGTGGTCAGAATGTTATGGCTGATCAGTGTATATCTCCTTTACAAATGCAGCTACAATTCTGATGATTCTCAAATCTGCTACACAACATCTGCTACATTCTAGCAATCCAAAAGATCTACTCAATAAAGAGAGAATTAAGATGGACATTTCAAAATTTAGGCCAATGTAGCCGAGTTGGAAAATGTTTCCAATGCAGCTGAATGGGAGAATGTTTTCCAAATCAGCTTCTTTGGCCTTAATTTGGAAATTCTGTCACAATTCCCTGCAATTCTCTCTTTATTTAGTAGGCATGTCACACTTTTATATACAAAATTTACAGCAGAAGAGCCAATGCCAAGCTTTAACAAGAATGAAAACTAATTTGAAATTGGGGCTACAATGCTTCTAATAAAATAAAAGGTACATATTATAAAGTGCAAAATAACATCAACAACCAAAATAATGATGATGATAACTATGATAATAATAGTAATAACAATCACATGCAGCAAAAAATTACTTTTCAGAATATGTTGGCAATTTACGTATACAAGTACAATATACGTAATAGCATAACTATCAATAAAAATAAATGTTCTTTTGTTGTCAAAAATGTAAAAATATACAGACTGCATCATTTTGCTATGTCTGATAATCTGCTCATGTTTTAGTGATTGTTTTCCCTCTTGTTGGAGATTAGTGCAAGCTTCCCAAGTGACATAGTAGCCTGACCATGTAGATAATCAAAATCATTACACTGCACTCTGCATTCATTATTAATGCCTAGCAATACTGTTGCTTGGGATTCTAGTTATTAGTAATACTTGAAACCATCTTCATCCATAAACACTGACCTTTCTTAACAATTTACTACTTATTTACTTGCACCAATATACTTTACTGTTATGCTGTTACAAGTGCTCTAGAAAACGATTCACTTCCGTATTTGGTTATAAAAGACACTACAAGAAATAATGAAACTCTACTGTCGCAAATTATGCTCTTATTTATTAGCTCTCATATTGAGCATTACTATGCAAGGAAATGCTCACACACACTACATTATGTATATCAGTTTGTTCTATATCATTTATATCTATATAAAGATTTAAAATCGGAAAAAAGGTATTTTCTTAAGCATATTAACGGACACATCATTATCTTACAACCCATAAGACTTTAAAAACCATAAGTAATCACGTGTGCCATGTACACATCTTTCTAGAACGTCTTTTCATTGTGCAGTTGGGATAAGATGGCTCTGTCATCAAAATGATTGGTTACAAACTGCCAGAACCTTGTTTTGAACATTTTATCTCTGTTCAGCATTTGAAGGCATTTTAGTAATTCAAATGAAATAAAAAGTAATCTTGCACTTTGTTTTACAAATGTTTTCTTGGGCACAGTTAAAATTACATCATTTTCTCTTTCCTGCACAGTAGAATGTTGGAAACTAATCAACACACAAGATCATTCTTATTGAGTTTTGGGAAAAGTAACTGTCTCAGAGAAAGTGAAAAGGGTAAAAATGGTGATGCAATTTCATGGTGACACTGTCACACTCAATTAAGTTATATCTGTAAATCACAATTACAAGTAAATGTATTTTTGTTTGGTTTAATGGAAATAATATAAATATGTTGCAGTAGTTGTGTAATGGATTTTATGGCATCTCTATTTTAGTTTGTCATGCAAATATATCAGTAAATTAAATAACAAGAAAAAATGTAAACTAACTTATGTATACTTACAAATGAAACTTTTCATCCCATACTGGGTTTAGGTTCCCAAATATAGTTTTTGTTCTCCTCTTGGTTTTCCCAACCTGAACAGTAACATATGGATCACTTGAACCTGTTTTGTCTTTTGCTTGTAAACCCTGAGCAGAAACCACTATAATAAAGGAAGAATGCAAACAATTAAATCTGATAAAAACAATTCGTTCTGATTGTGATCATCATCAATAACTGGAATAGGTATGATTATTGTGCAGATAGTGATATATTTAATACATTTTGTTCCCAACAGGGAACTGTATACATTGACTACACATATAATTCATACATGACAATTGTATTTCAGACACACTACAATTTGGATCAAATCAGATTAATGTGTAGACAAGTCTTTTGGAATCCGGTATTGAGATGACTGGTAAGCATTGTGCAATGTGCATGTTATCGATTTATTTTGTAAAATGATCCAGGCTATTTCAGCAATAACAAGATACATTCTTTGTACCTTGAAATGACATCCTAACCTAAAATGTGCTAGCATGCAAAATTCAGACAATCCCGTTTTACTCATTCTTTTATTACATCCTTGTAGTGTACTGCAACTTAGTGCATACAGCTGGGCCCAATTCAGTCTCTTCCCTCATTAAAAATAAGGGATAAAGCAATGTACAAAGTGCATATCATTTCTTGTATGACCTCTACATACATAGGACATGTAGGTCTCATAGATCTTTCCATAGAGATGACAGTGAACCAGGGCCATCTGGTATAGAAAACTTGTTATTGGTTTAAAAAAGGACACAAGAGATACAGAAGTTGCTAAGGCAGAGGATCAGCGTCTAAAGAAAAACATTTAGAAAACACTATAGAGAATTAAGTATTAAAGAAAAAAAAGAAATAATTACCCTCTGCTATATATGACATTTTACATATTATTTTGATGATTAATATCTTGGCTTGAGATGTCCGTTCAATCAGAAGGGTAAATACTAAAACATAACTGCAGTTTTCGTTTTTTGAAATCTCAACATGAAAACAATATATTTTTACCTGTCAAAGTGTACCCATCATGTTAAAATGACACGGTTTTAATTTATTTAAAATAAAGTTAAAAAAGTTAAATACGGTATTGTGCTAGGTAAATTAATTAATTTACTTCTCTAAGCTTATTTATTAAGGTATTAAAGGGAAATGCCACACTTTCATCGGAGGCATTGCCTCCAGGACAGATGCACTGAGGGTGATGCACATGCAAATGATCCGTCGGCCATGTTGGTAGAGCAGGAAAACCGCTTCAGATCTTCTGATGAGCCAATAAACAGATTCATTGTTTAACACCTGCAGGGTCACTTTAATAATGCAAAACTGTAGAATCTAAACTAACTTTGAAGTAGAAGAAAAGATTCTCACCTGTGATGTTTATTTTAGCTGACCACTTGGAGCTTCCATCTAGAACATTTTGCTTTGCTGCTTTTGTTTGTTGTACAAAGTCTTCCTTGGATAGCTGAAACATTTCTTGAATGAGTTGGAAAACTTCCGGCCTGTTTCTTTCTCTGATTTTCATTCTTTCTTTCATAGCCATTATTATGTTTTGAGTTTTGTCCTCTGCCCCATGCTTAGAGCTTTTTTCTGCAGCTCCTGAAAGGAAAAAAAAAAGTTTTATAATTAAAACGAAGTGAGTACAAAACGTGTGTTAATTATTTATCAAAGGATAGAAGTTGATGCCTTTTGCATTCACAACCACAAAACAAAGAAAGGATTTGTAAATAATGGAACAAAAACAGAGGGCATATAAAAGAGTGTTTTGTTAATGTGACCTCAATGCTATTGAGTAAAATTACTTATTGATGATATATTTAAAAAATTTAATTTTTCACTTTTTCTTCTGTGTTCCATTTCTTTTCTCCTAATTGTTTTACATCTAATTTCATCATGTATTTAAAACTTTTCATATTCACAATTGCATAGTTTACTATACATGTTAGAGATCTATTGTGCACCACAAAAGAAATTAAATCTAAAAATGTGTACACATTCCAATAGTTACATTACAAAATACACTACAATATTTTTCTCCCACTTAGAGTGATGGTAAACCTAGACAGAAAAAAGTTTGAAAATAAAGTAGATTTTGTATAGACACATTCGAAATATTCGGCTTTTAAGTATATCTCAGCTATTTTTGTTCCACAGATATCTCCTCTGCTGGGATGTATTCTTTTAGTCCACTTTTAGATTATAATTGTATTCTATGAGAATTTGTAATATGATGTAATTAGAAGCATAACTCCACATGGAGAAGCCTCCAAATATTCTATATTCCCAAATAAATGCACATCTCTACATACCAATAAATGTCCATTATCTGCAATTTTTCATTAATGATGAATGTCTTTTAATTGAACATCGAGCAGTGGGTGCTCTGATAAAGTTATGCCTTTGTGCTGGGAGTGGATTAACATTTTTTTATGTCAACATAATCTTTGTTGTATTTAACCAAAGCATGAAAGCAGCAACATATTTGAAAGCACCACACACTGATTAGATATCACAGAAATAATCTTGAAGTCTACTATCATTAGAAAAAATGGGTAAGTGTTGATCAATATTCTCTTTGATCTTATCTTTTTTTCCCCTTTTACTCATTTCAATGTACATCATGAATTTGTAATGCTATTAGATGCTCTGTCATTTACTTTTATTATGCCCAGTGTCTTTCTTTCTTTTTTTTTCCTTCCCTCCCTTCTTTCTTTATGCATTTTTCTCTTTTTTCCCCAACATTTTCAGATATGTCTGCACTATGACTAGAAGACCAAGAATTTAAGATATAGGTCAATACGGTGGTAACTTCTTGGAAGTGCACAACACACATATATTGTTTTTTTATTTTTATTCTTAGATACTTGACCAGTCTAGTCGAGTTTCTATCTTGTTAAAAATGGTGTTGACCAGCTAATCCCCACCCTTGATTAAAATAAAAATGTTTGAAGACTTCAATGGATGATGTACACAACTTCCCTACACCTGCAGTCCAAAGCAGCATGACTAACATATTCAGTCCTACACACTGGTACTTATTATGATTATCATGGTATCTGGACCTAAATTTTTCATCTATCTCTGATAATATAAATACATTACATGATGTCACGACACTGTATATAAATACCAGTACATTGTTGATACTAAATAGTGATGGCTTTTTTAATACATGGAATTTCATCTATTATTTTAAATACAGAATCTAGGTGAAAGAGCAATTTAAAAGTATGGTTATAAAAAGGTAAATGGTCAATGATTATAAATAATTGTGTCTGTATTGTAGCATTCTTAAGCAATACTAACCTTCGAGCTGCTTTATTTAAATAGGATTCATATTCAGACATTTCTATGCTTTTCCTGTTGTTAATCTTTTTCAAGTATGTTCACCTGATTTTTAATAAAATTGAGTAACAAACCTATATTTCCTGTAATTTTTAGAAGGCACAAGGGGCATATTGAATCACGCCCCATGTCACAATGGGATATAGGGGCCATTCGGCTAAGCTGAGTACATTTCACACTCTGGATTTTGTCAGTAGCCTTTTTTACTTGAAGAGTAATTTTTCTAAGGATGGTTTAGAATTGCAACACAGTTCGGAAGTGACCTCTCCGAAAACAGTGATACGTTCACATGATAAATACAGCTAAATTTACTTTTGCTTAATTAGGTGAAAATAATATTAACCTGTTGTTAATGCTTTACACTAATTTACATACAGACATATTTAACCTCTTCACCACAATGCCCGTACATGTGCAATGCATTGGTGACAATGCTCGTACATTTACAGGCTGGCTTTAAAATGGCGCAATTTGTGCTATTTTTGGCTATCCAGGAAAGCAAAGAAAAATTACCGCCGGAACCGCCCATGGCAATCGTCAATGACCTATCAATCACGCCCCCTCACCCTATGCAAATCGGTGAGGGGTGTTGCAGACTGCCTCTGACGGAGGCTGGCTAAGCCTGCAATAGCTAAGACAGGCTGCAGGGGATTTTGTGATATGTCATGGGGCATATCACAATCCATTGCCCTCCTCCCCCAAATTTGATGAAGTAAGTTGATCCTGGTGGCCTTAACAGTTAGAGAGTCGAGGATCAGCCATTATCTTTTCCCTTTATTGATGTGATCTAAGTGAAAATCAATCACATTGATCATATGCAATAAATGCAAAAATACTGTAAATGACAATAAGTGTTGTGTGAACACCAGTTGTCGCAAATCCTTCCCCTCAGTAACTGATACACTTTGATCTTGAGAGAGAGAGGAAATATAAATACTCTGTATTAGATTAAAATAATCACCCCCCCCCCCCACACACACACACACTTTTGTAACATTTTTACACACTTTATTAAAATGTATACAGTACAGAAAGGGTTCGGTTTAAAAAAAATTCTCTCAAGTGATAGCCTATCTATCCTTAAAAAAACAGTATATGATTTGGGGGGATTAATTTAATAAGCAAGCAGGCACGTTTATTTAAACACACACATAGCTAAAGTTGTAAAATAGCTATTGTCCAGAATGGACATTAAAACAAAGAAACATTGTCCTGAAGTGATTAAGTGACAGGTCAACTATGTATAGGTCACATTCTTTAAGTATCAGTTACACAAGCATTTATTAAGCTATTCACTAATGCATTTAGCTCACCAGGTTGTGGTACACGCAGATTCGTGCTACTTAAAACCCTGCTGAGTGTACTCCCACTGGCTGTCACTCAAGTATAGATCCAGCCAAATTGTAATCAACAACAACTTTGACGAGAATCAGAAATGGACCTTAATATACATACTGTTACAAAATTGTACAACACTCATAAACATCTCCATTTACTAATAAGTGGACAAGGTTGAATACAACCCTATTTTCTTTTGGTTTTATTGCGGGGCCACACAAAAATGTGTACTTTAGGGCTACATACATAAAACATAAAAAAGTATATAAATGTGAGGGAACTCTGTGTCACTGGTGCTCCTGAAGGGGGTTGAGGGTCAACCTCCTCCCAACAGACTTTTGCCCTGGACTGAGAAGGGGTACAGTATAACACACTGGTTTGATAAAATGCTTGCCAGATGCGCAGGAATATTAAAATGTGCAATTTAATATTGCAAAGGGAAGTGTGTATAGAGTTTAGTTTGTGCTTGTTGGCCCATGTTATTATTCAGTTATTGAATGTTATGTGGTGTTAAGTGTACTTTTGTCATTATGTGAGTCACCCATTATCTTTTTGTTAAGATCTTTCTACCTGCAAGGTGTGGTGTTTAATTATGTTATGTCATTGTGTACTGTAAATCTAATTACCTGTGTCTGTAATGTGAGTCATGCTTTTTCCTGGTGTTGTCTTTTAATTAGGAAGTGCATCCTGCTTCAAACCAGCTGTTCTTTTAGTTCGTGGTGTGTTGTTTGTTAATTCTGTGTTGATGTATTTTGTGTATAATTAAGCCTGTGTTGTTTCCAATAAATTTGTTCATTATTCTTCATCCTAAATAGCCTGGGTGAGTAGTGGCCTGGGTGACTGGATATATTGGGGAATCCTGTGCTAAAAGGCTGTTGAGAGCTGAAGGGACGAGGAAGCAGACTTTGATGGAGGTACCCAGTCAGGGTATACCAAGGGTTCTCTCGCAATAAATATACAGCTGTTGTAATCTTAAATGGGTTGTGTAGTTTCAAATATTTAGTAGACTACAGCTAAGCTCACTCACAGGCACGGTAGTGTATTATATTAGAATACTAATGGCATGCGGATATAAATTGAAAATCTCTTATAACAGGATACTTCCATCCATAAATGTGCTAGCTTTGCTAGTATATGGCTATCATGTTTAAAGGGCAGGTACACGTTAGGTTAACGAACAAGCATGGAGGATTAAAAAAAAAAAAGAGTACTTCATACTTTACTTAGAAATCTTATAATCAGATGCACAACACCTTCTGTATAACAATTTCATTAATGTGCTATAACCGTTCCACCTTTTAATCTGTATCTATTTGAATGCTTTATTCTTTAATATGCTCATAAACATGTTAAATTATGTTTGCCTTCAGCTGTTTGTTTTCTTGTGTTTTCTTTACTCTATCATTTGTAAGGATCTTCAAGTCAGGTTGAAAGCAAAATGCTACAAATTACTATCATTTCCACTGCTTGTATTGTATAATTTTGTTGTGAAAGAAATTGGTTTCACTGTGGAAGGCCAGTGCAGCATTCCCATTGACACACTGATACTTTTATATTGCTACCAAAATAGCAAAGCAACCAGTCTAACATTGTGAACTAACCCTAACAAAGGAATAAACCGCACTGCTGAACTCATGAACTGATGCTGAAAGGTAAAAGATGGGGATAAGTTTAAACAGATTACCAGAGAGTAGTGCACCTTCCAACAGGAAACTAAACATTTAAACTATTCAAACAAAGGTCTATACCTGTGCAACAGTAAACAACCCTCTCGCTATAAAAAATATAGTACATAGTATATTTTAATAGCCACCACCAAAGTAGTAGTGCCACTCCAAACAGCTAAAAGGACATATACAGACAAAATAGAGAAGGTCCAACTTCTTGTCCGAGTTGAAACATCATGTTCTTATAGCTGGTGAGCAGCAGCAGCCAAATGTGGATGTAGGCACGCAGCGATAACTATAAACAAACCACTTTCAATAGTTGTATAAGAAAATACTGCATGGTAGTGAGTGCCTCCAGAATAAATCAGTAGTTTTAAGGCTATTAGATTGACAGCTTTGTACTTATATAAAGTTAGTCTTAAATGCTTCTCTGGGAAAAAAAAAACTGTAATTGGTACATAATGAACAGATTATACAGCGCATACTGCTTAAAAAGTGTGTCATACATAGCATGAGTAAAATAATAATAGCAACATGATTCTACACATTACAAAGTGAATCAGACAGAAATCCAGGTACCAATAGCTGCAAAGCAAGATGAATCGTATAATGATGAATACACTACCAGTATCAAGATAAAAAAATATACCATAAAAATCTATATTCTGGAAGCTATCATACACATAATTAAATGTGCCTGTATTTAGTAAGAAAACAAAATGATTGATCACTAGACACTAAGCATAAGGTGCTGGACACTAGAAACTTTTTTAATTGACTAGACAAGAAATTGGAGAAATTAAGACAGTTCACGGGTTTAGATATAATTTTATAATATAATATATAAGGTAGACACATTTAATCTGTCTAAACTGTGCAATGAGCTAATAATTCAGGCAAATTTAGCAAACTGGTATGGTTCCAGAGGTACAAATTTTGATGGATATACGGTAATGTGATGAGCACGATTTAGATACAGCACTTCGATTTGGTCAAACACCTCTCTATTAAGCATAATGTGCCGGACACTAGACACTTCTCAATTGATAGAAACTTGAGACTATGTGATGGTTTATTGGTTTTAGACATACTTTATAAAATAATATATAAGTTAGACTTATTTGTGTACTAAACTGTGTAATAGGTTAACAATGTATTCATGAAAAGTTGGTAATTGTTATGTATAACCCCTAAGACTATCCACATGTTTGTAAGCTGTGTTGGATCACGGCTGACCCTACCCACTTAAGCTGAGTCAACTAACCATAGCATACAATCATCTACTCTCCCTATTAGAATGTAAGCGCTTACGACCTCATGGGATGCATACTATTACTGTCATCCCTGTAATCCTTTTTTTCCTTTCTTTTTTTTGTTGTTGAAAATTTCTCATTTTAATGTACAAATCTACTTCGTTTTATTGAATAAATTGTTATACAATTTAAAAAAAAACTACTATGCAATGAATGTGCTTATTGTATCAACAAATACACACACACACATATATACATAAATAATCACTATGTAGAACCACAGACATTACCAAACATTAAATCACTGGGGAGTTGGCAGATTCAAATATTGTTTAACTTATCTAATGAACTGGTAAATCCCACAAGACCAGTAGCTACAAAGTAAACAGAATCTACTTAACAATATACTTGATTATGCTTCTCCTGTACATTATACCATTCTGTCACTGTGCTACAATTCAGGTGTATCTAGTAACTCTGTTTGCTTTGCTAGATAAGGCTGTCTTTAAATGTACAGCTTCCACCAGTGACAGCTATATTCAGGGACAGCAGAACTGTTTTCATTCTTACTAATGAGTTCTTGTTTTGAGGTCTCATGAGTCTTCATTTGACACACTACAACCAATAATTATTGTCATAGCAATTGCCTCTCCAGCATTATCATTGTAGAATGACTGAATGTATTTATGAATCTTTTTAATCACATACTTTTCTTAGACCATGTAACATCCTGGATAGGAATTATCACTATTTACTAGCTCTGAATGTGTGTATATATATCTAATAGTATGAATGAAGGGTGACTATTTTATATTCTTAGGTCATTATAATTTTAAACATGAAATTAAAGGCACAGCTCAACCTTCAGTTAAAAAGAGATGTTTGGCATTGCATAATTAATGTTTGACAATACAGACAATGCAAACTATGCAGGAAGCTTATCATAAAGCAGTGATGGCGAACCTGCCACTTCCGGCACTCACCAACTCGCTACCTGAAACTTAATCTTTCCAAAACGGAGCTGATTATCTTCCCTCCCTCAAACTCTGTCCCTACACCTGGCTTCACAGTCACCATTGAAAATGCTACAATCGTACCAGCTGACCATGTCCGATGACTTGGGGTCCCTTTTGACTCAGCTCTCTCCTTCATTCCTCATATCGGTCTTTAGCCAAATCCTGATGTCTGCACCTAAGGAACAATCAATGGAATCGCCCGTTCCTCAGCGTAGAGACGCCAAAATCCTAGTGCACTCGCTTGTGATCTCTCACCTTGACTACTGTAACAGCCTTCTGACTGGACTACCTCTTTCTCCCCTGAAATCTATTCAAAACACAGCTGCCAGACTGAATCTGTTTCACCCGTCGGTCTGATTCTGCAGCTGCCCTCTGCAATGCACTACACTGGCTCCCGGTCTGCTGTAGTATCAGTCTTTAACCTATAAAGCCCTCCACTCCACGGCCCCTGCGTACATTGCCTCCCTCATTAACTGGTACTTCCCTGCACAACCTCTGTGCTCCTCAATGGGACTACAGCTCTCCTCCAACCTCATCCCCTCTTCCCACTCGCACCTCCAAGATTTTGCCCGAGCTGCTCCTTCTCTTCGGAACTCCCTTCCGCAGAGCATCTAGCTATCTCCTTCCTTTTCAAACTTTAAAAAGTCCCTCAATACTCATCTCTTTAATGAAGCTTACTACCCATCCAACTAGCATACTGGTTGATTTAGACAAAAGAAAGAGCACTGGAGGACCTCCTTGGTCAGACAAACCAAATAAGTGGGAGTGGAGCCTCCCTCGATGCCAGGCTATCCAGCCCGTACAATAGTATTCAAAAAAGAAGCAAAACGGTTTGCGGAAGGAGCTCACGATCAAAGGCAGGTTTATGAGATAAGCCAGTGTTTAATACTTCAGTAAAACAGGCTGGTACAAAAAGGCAATACTGGTTGATTTACCTCTAGCTAATCCCACCTAGATCTCACTGTCCTCAATCACTGTTAATATCAGGTAGCTTACAACTGATCCAGCTAGAACGCACACAATTAATCTTTGGCCAAACCCACCTAGTGCCAACCTTCCACATAACTGTTACTACAACTACATTCCTTCTGTCCTCTTCACTCCCTTATGTGTTTCATGTACCCCATTCCCTCTAGATTGTAAGCTTGCGAGCAGGGTTCTCTACCTCACGTACCAGTCTGTTCCAGTTTGTCTAACTTAGTATGAAGTTCCCTTCTATGCTCTATATCTAGGGCTACGTAAATTGTTGGCGCTATATAAATAAATGTTAATGTAATGTAATACAGAGTTTTAAAAACCTACTCATTGTGTAAGCAAAAGTACACACAACTGCATAGAGTAAGATAAAAAAAATGTATGCTGTCTCCTCTTAACATTTGCCTATATACTATTGTAAGTACCACAAGGTGATATCATAAATAGGAGACAACGCAAGTACTTTTTTAGGTTCTGTCCATTCTATCGTGTACATTTGACATATTTTTTAAATACTGCACAGTAGAGCATAACACGCAAATCCTTTTACTTCAAATATTAAGTAATGAATTATACTGCATTGATAAATTGCATGTGTAGATTACTAAAGGATCTACGCAAGTAGAGAAAGGGAATTAAGATGGGAATTTCAAACTTTACGTCAGACTTTATGCAGCTCATTGGGATCATTTTCCCAACTCAGCTATTTTGGCCTTAAATTGAAATTCCAGTCTCAATTCCCTGCAATTCACTCTTTATTGAGTAAAGCCCTTAATAAATAGTGTTTGTCCTGAATCTTTAAATCAGTATGATCTAAAGAGATTAAAAGCGCATGTTATGTGTTCCTTGTAATTCATACACTATATTATGAATTCTTCCGTTTTTTTAACCATGGCCTGGTAGGTAATACAAAAATCACGGCTGTGTATGTGGCTATTCATTTATACATGGTATTTGCTATTTCCTCAGTCCATTTTCTGTGATCACTATTGAGACTGTGCATATCTTTATTTCTGTAGCATGTGTTTGTAAGACAAATCCAGTAAACAAATGGAAACAAATGTATGTATCGTGGCTCTTCATTCCAGTTCCACCCTGTTCAATCACTAATTAGTGTTTACTATTTTATGACACTTCCTTTTTATGTTCTTTAATTAGGGATACAGCTTATTTACTGAGGAGGATACAGCTACATGTAATAATGTCAGCATTACAAGGCAATTTATGTTTACTCGGTGGGGACTTGTGATGCTCAATACAGTAGATAAAAACAATTATTTTAACACTCCATTTAATAAAATATGTAAGTGCTACACAGATTGTTGAATTATACACAGGAATGTTTATTCCAGTGGCATTTGCCAGAGATTATGAACACTTTATTCATTAATATATACAACAGATGCTGGTATGTGTTATAATGTATGATAACTTGGCAGCAGGGCGGGTAATACATCCTTATGTGATATTCCGCAAGACATGTGTACAACGGAACAGTTGGTTCTATTATTGCACTTTTTTTAAGCGCTGGGAAATTGGATCTCTGCTTAACTAAATGCAAAAAATAAATCTCCCTTTAATATTTTATAGTGTGTGCAATTGAAGGGAAAAGGGAGGAAAAGCATCGTGTTTTATTTGCAGACGTGTGGATAATGGCATTTTACTTCATCAGATACTATTGTTTACAAATTGCTCGCTTTTAGTTCTTAGCACAAGTGCATTTCCCCATGTTGGGTGTACAGATTGCCCTCCTCCTACATGTTCCCTTTTTTCTGTTTGCATGCTGCGCTTATAACTGCCTGTAAAGTGCATTTGCCAAGAACTGAGAGCCAAGATTTTTCTTTATGCAATGTAACAACATTATGGCCAACAATAACCTCACTGGATCTCATTACTTTAATATTACTATCAGCCCCTGCCAATTTAGAATATAAATCCTGCAGTCTATCCTATCTAAGACTCTTCCAATAATATAAGATCCTCTTAAAGTGTGAGTTATTGGAAATGGGACATGGATAATTCTGATAATCATTTCATTATTGTTTCCCTAGGGAAGTAATAAACATATGTAAAGATCTCTCTTTCAGACTTATTACCATTGTTAGAGATGGGTTTGCAATTTTTATGCTGAAGATCTGTACATTTGAAAATATCCCATTTTTATTTTGGTGCATTCAAATGAGAGCGCTGTATAAGTAATGCTCAGATTAGTTTTTTCCTGCTGATGTGGCTGCAGAATGGTCTTTGTGCTAGATTTAATATAAATCCTTTAAAATGCACCCTGCTTTTGTTTGTTGGCCCTCATTTGATTAACATGACATAGCCAGACTTTTTTCAAAACACAAAGTTACGGGTCAACTCCATTACTTGATTTCTATTTTGGGAATCATACAGGGTCACGATTTAGGAGTATCATTTCTGGAGGCAGGACTGACAGTGCGGGCAGATGAATGAGATGACTCTGGGGAAGCATGGCATAACAAAGAAAGAATTCCATAGACCAAATGAATGGTATACATTGGTATTGGATCAATGCTGCTTTCATTTTATAATCCTGGTCCATGTTTTAATTTGATTGTAAGGACAAGTTTGTTAAATGCATCCTTCCCATAAATGTACATAATTCAGGCTAAACACTAAATGCCTTCAGTTGAGGAGTTTCTCTTTAATATCCACACATTTTATTAGTATGTAACTTAATTTGCCACCACATCCATTTTTTTTTTTTTTTTTTTTTTTTTTAGCAGATATGAGCTATTTGCTAAAATTTCAACCTACAGTGTATATTAAAATTACATACATTTTAGTAAAATGTCCTTTGTTGCTGCTTTCGAAGTTCCTTGACAAGCTACAACGGGTTTCTTGTCTCTCACTTGTCAGCGAATGCATGTGCTACCAAGTATTCTTAGAAAGGACAGCACCAAAACCCCCCCCAGACAGGAGGCTGCCGAGGAACAAATTAGCAATGTATGTCCAAGTCTCACGACAGGAGTGATATTTTTTGTATCTGACAAGTAGAAGAGCCTGAGAGATATTGCAGTAGTTGTGGCAGCATTGATTAGAAAAAACACAGGCACAACTGAGAAAGCCATGCTATGAGTTTTACTGACGACAGCCCAAATTCACGCACAGCCATTAAATCACAATTATTGAGCATGGGGGAAAAAATCCCATGCTCTGACATGGGTGGAGCATGAGTGGCAGCATCAGAGGATGTCTGTGCTCCATTACACATCAGCTATCTCTCTTCCTCTTTCCACCCAAACAAAGAGGGCTGGTGAGGGGAGATCTTTTGATCTCCCCAGCCAGCGCCTCTGAAGCCCACTCGGTGTTGAGCCCTGTGTGACTTGATAGGTCGCACACCCCTACATCTGACCCTACACTTTGAGGAATGAGACAGAGTGAGAGGCCATCCTGTGCCAGGTCAAATGAACCTCCTGACACTGAACTCATGTATTAAAACACCGACCCCCTGTGGTCCTAACAGCATGAAGCTAGTCTTGAGTACTTAGCACATCACAAGTAATTTTGCATTATGCTGTATGCCCTGTGTGCATCAGTGATCTACCAGTGATTTTTATAATATATAAAAAAAATAGAAAACATATCACCACTTGAGACCAGAAGAAAATTGTTCTTACATAACTGACAAAATAGTCTCAAAAATATTTATAACAAAGTCCACATTGCTCAATATAATTCCTGTTAAATGGTTCAAGTCATCCTCAAATTTGTTCCTCCTTTTGATAATGTGAGGCTGGGAGTCAGGAGCGTAGTGCAGGGGATCTCCAGCAGTAGGTAAGTCCAAAGGCAAAAGTACAAAGAGATTAGGCAAAGGCAAGGTCAAAGTCAGTCCAGAGGGTCGAGGCAGGCAGATAAGTAGCAAAAACGAGTTTGGGAAGGCGGGATCAGGGGAGGAGAGATCAGCAGTATCCAAGAGGGGAGCCAAAGGGTCAATAGCCTGTGGTTCAAAATGCAATGCTGAATAGTAATGAAGGGTAACAGGAACTTCACAAGGAGAGAACCTAGCTTGGGAATAAACAAGCACAGAATGGCAGGTGAGCAGGGTTTAAATAGGGAGTCAGGCACCATAACCCCTCCCCTCAGCTCTCAGTTTCCTCCCTCTTCCATTCACTGCATAGTAGGTGTGCTGGAAAGGCAGCACCCACACTCTTCCCTCTACCTAGTCCTGTGTTGAGTGACCACGGCCCTTGATCGCGAAGCAACACCCTTGATAGTGAAGCCACGCCCCTTAACCATGAAACCACGCCCCAGGCTGCACAAGTGCTACTCGAGGCCGGGGATGCAGCCTAGTATGCAACCACCTGGCCGCAACACGGGAGGACGGAGCTCTGGAGGTGAGTGAAGGAGACAGGGGACCCTGATGCCTGTGGGTAGTGGGACCGGGAGCCTGACAGATAAATTATCTTTCAGATTCTCACTGCAACTCTTACTAATGTTATTTATTGACCATGGTGATGTAATATATGCCTCTACACCACAAATTCATTGTGTTACACTCCACACCCTGTATACAGGGGCGGGCTGGGCCGGGGGGGCAGGGAGGCAATTGCCTTCCAGACCGCAATAATGTATGCTAAAAACGGCCGCTGGGCCGTCTTTAACACTGGGGCAGCTGCCAAAAAAATCCCCCCCACTTTCCCAGTACTTACCTCCTTGCTGCTGTCCCCCGCTGCTGCAGGTCTGTGGCTGTGAGGTAAGCGTTCTGCACTCCCCTCCAGCCGATGCGCATTCAATAAAGTTTGTTAAAAAAAAAAGTTTAAACAAAGTTTATTGAAGACGCTTGGCTGGAGGGGAGTGCACAACGCTTACCTCACAGCCACAGACGGGCAGATGAGAGCACCGGGAGATGGAGACAGAGCAACAGCAAGGAGGTAAGTACTCAATATGGTGTGGGGGAAGATCCTGGCATATTGAGGGGCATAATCCTGGCATATTAAGGGGGAAATCCTAGCATATTGTGGGGCAAAATCCTGGTATATTGGGGGGCAAAATCCTAGTGTATTGTGGGGCAAAATCCTGACATATTGGGTGGCTAAATCCTGGCATATTGTGGGGCATAATCCTGACATAGTGTGGGGCATAAACCTGGCATATTAAGGGGGAAATCCTGGCATATTGTGGGGCAAGATCCTGGTATATTGGGGGGCAAAATCCTGGCATATTGAGAGGGCATAATCCTGGCATATTGAGGGGGCATAATCCTGGCATATTGAGGGGGCATAATCTTGGCATATTGAGGGGAAAATCCTGGCATATTGAGGGGGAAAATCCTGGCAATATTCATTATAAAACAAGGAAAAGATGGCCGTGGATGGGGAGGCGATTCGGTGGTGCAGTGGGCCACTTGACTGGATTTGCCCCCCAGGCTTAAGGCTGCCAGCCCTCCCCTGCCTGTATAACTGACTATGCTTCTAAATCAGCTAGTGCTTGAATGCAAAAATATTCTTAATCTTCCTTTCCTAATTCATTCCCAGTTAGCTGAATAGTTACCTGAACAGTATGCTCATGCCAGCCCTTCACTTTGCTATAATGCCAGGTCCACCTCCACTTTCTATTTCATATTACAGAACAATATTACATTTCCCACCAATTTCAATATTGGTAAAAACAATACTGTGACAAATACAGTAAATACTGTAAATACTGTATTTGAAATGACTTGCATTATTTTGTATTAGTAGATCTGCATTATTTTTTTTTATACTAGTAGTTAGATTAATATAATTTTACTCTGACTTCACAAAAGTCTTCTGAAAAGGCACAGCCAGTACATTCAATACAAATCAATTTACCTTTCATATCTAATCTCAGCCAAACTCACAGAGCAAATTCCATGTTCTTTATTTTTTTAATTTTATTTATTGCATCATTAAAGCTTCTTAAAATCAATTCAGATCCACAGACATTTGCTGGGTTCTCGTTTAAGGAGTTTCCCAATGCAAACTAAGTCCCTGTTAGATCAACAATACTGATGTTAAATTTCCAGTGACTATATAAATACTTTGTTAATCTGATTTTTATTGCATTTATATTTATAACCTTGTACTCTCTTTTATGGAGAATCACTTTAAGAAAGTGATTTTTATTGCATTTATATCTGTAACTCTGTTCTCTTTTTTTCTTGTCAAAAATACCTTTCTTGTTTTTAATTCCTTTTATGTGCCAACGCTGCCTCTCTCTCCCCCTCCCCCCAGTTTTTTCTCTCTCTCCCCCTCCCTCCCACGTTGTCTCTTTCTCTCTCCCCCCCAGTGTTATTTCTCTCCCCCTCCCTCCCACGTTGTCTCTACCTCCCCCCAAACGTTTCTTTCTCTCTCCACCTCCTCCCTTCTTTTCTCTCTCTCTCTCCCCCTCCCTCTCACCTTGTCTCTCATTCCCCCCTGCCTCTCACCTTGTCTCTCTTTGCCCTCCTCCCTCCCCTTGTCTCTCTCTGCCCCCATGTCTCTCTCTGCCCCCCTCCCTCCCCTTGTCTCTCTCTGCCCCCTCCCTCCCCTTGTCTCTCTCTGCCCCCCTCCCTCCCCTTGTCTCTCTCTGCCCCCCTCCCTCCCCTTGTCTCTCTCGCCCCCCCTCCCTCCCCTTGTCTCTCTCTCTCCCCCTCCCTCTCACCTTGTCTCTCATTCCCCCCCTGCCTCTCACCTTGTCTCTCTTTGCCCTCCTCCCTCCCCTTGTCTCTCTCTGCCCCCATGTCTCTCTCTGCCCCCCTCCCTCCCCTTGTCTCTCTCTGCCCCCCTCCCTCCCCTTGTCTCTCTCTCCCCCCCTCCCTCCCCTTGTCTCTCGCTGGTGGCTAGTGGGGGCAGCCGAGGGATGTCTGCACGATAGTGCAGACATCCTCCATGCTGCCCGACACTTCCGTCTATTATGATGGACAGCAGCGGAGGATGTCTGCGTGTATTGTGCACAATACGCGCAGATATCCTCCGCTGCTGCCTGACACTTCCGCCGGGATCATAAAAGTCCCGGGTGACAGCGGAAAATGTCTGCTCGCATTGACCTGGATCCCAGTATTATAATCTGACCTAGATTTGAGGTCAGATTATAAGACGACCTCGAATATAAGACGAGGGGTCTTTTTCAGAGCACTTGCTCTGAAAAAAATCTTGTCTTATATTCGAGCAAATACAGTACTGCTCACTGTCAGTGGTAGGTGTGGTTCCTGTCTTTTATACATTCTCCTTTTCTTTTGCAATACCTTTTAACAACTGGTGAAGACTTCTACTGTTTTTCTTAAGTGGAGTATTAAATAAGTTAATTTGCACACGTTGATACGAGATGATATCATAAATAAGAGACAGCACAGACAAATGAAAAATGCATGTGCATTTGCTAAGGCAACATATGCATCATTTTGTTTTAATAATGAATGATAATGTGTACTTTATTGTGCACCTGACCCATCATATTGATCTGCTGTATAATAGGATAAGATTAGTATTTACATTTAAATAGAAAGAACAGCAGTAGCTAGGAAATGACTACAGGTGAAAAGTATTATTAATACATATCTGTCTGGATGCTTGCTTGTTTAAACCAGGTGATCCTTCAATCTTTGATTAAGTGAGTTGCAATCAATCAATCAACAGCAGTCTTTGCCCAACCTTGGTCAAACATTAAATAATCCAAATTCCATTTACATGGTTTAACTTAAAAATGTAAGAAATCATGAAATCCCTGTTCTAATACTCTAATGATTTTGCAAATATCCTGTTTATTAAACTTCAGTTGCCTGTTTAATATGACATTAGATATATAATAATTACCAAAAAGACAGAATATTTTCATGGCAAATTAAAGCAGAATTTCAGAATAAGTATGACTTTCATATTATCAATGATGCCAACTTAACTTATCAACTGCACTGCAAATCTGTATGAGTTATGAAACACACCGAGGAGAAAGTCTATAATTCATCTTAATAGCACAACACACAGCTTTACTGATGCACTAAATGTGTATTTGTAAGTAATGGAGAGAAGACTGATACAGGGAAAATCCATCTTTGGTTCTTCTAATGGGAAAACAAGCATGCAGAACTATACTGTCTACCAATTACCATCACTCAAAGGAGGGATTATGACATATGTTTGTGCAATTAATGATGAAGTAATCAGTATACCACCATTACCATACAAACAACAAATGAATTAATCCCTTCTACATTTTTCTTCACCCAGATCCATACAAAAAGATGCCATTTTGATCACATTTATAGATTACAGATGCTGTTCCACATAGCATGACTCCATATAACTGTGGTATAATGTAAAGAAGCTGAAGAAAATCTAGCAGTTTATTGTGTTTCTTAATGCTGCCTGTCACAAAAAAATTAATAAAAAAGGTATAGAAAGTCCCACAATCAATAGCAAGCACATCATTACATATTTCATACCTCAGTATAAGCCCATAGACATCATAAGTATAAGCACAAAAAGTATGCAAAAATAACTTCAGGGTTTGTGTGCTGTCTGTTCAGAATACAGCGCAGGATCGTGCTAGTTGTGCTAGACCACACGGAGGATACTCGTCTGTATGTAATACACGTGAACACAGAGATGTAAGCAGTAAATGTGCAACAGCACTTCAGTTACTGGATGCTCACAAGAACAGGAAATTACAAGATACAAATTAGTACAATTGTCAGTCCTTTATCATTTTTCTATTTTTAGAGGGATGTTCTCTCTTTAAGTGTATCACTTTGCACTGGTCACTTTATTTGTGGGATACTGCGCAATTGTTTTTTATATCTATCTTGTAGAACTTCGGATTAAAACCAGAAGATTTGAACTTTTCTTCTGTTTGTGAGTGCAAAGTCCATTTGAAATATTCATGATAATAGCTCCTACAATATTACACTATATGTGTATTTTTCTTTAGCGATTGTGCAACTTCTAACAAATTGATCAATCTTGTCAACCTTATTTTAATGCCAAAGCATTTGTTTGGGGGTCTAGACTTTAATAGTTTCATGAGGTAAAACAATAGAAACGATGGCCTTTTTCCAGTATAAGGGAGCACAAAAACCCTTGAGTGTTCCATCCGGTCTATTGGCCACCAGTTTAACATCCAGGTTATAGAAAATGTAGTTAGCGCAAACATTCTAGAATTGTGCTTCCAGGGAACTGGCAATGTATGCAGTGAACATGATTTGTAATCTCCATCTGTGTTTCATCTCTATTTTACTTCCACAAGATTTATCTGATCCAAAATATTACTCATTAATATTGTTCCAGGAAATAAAACATAAACTAAACAGGGTTGTACAAATTGCATCCAGTTAGCTTATGAAAATAAAAATACTATGATAAATCCAGTGTTGGAAAGGTGTTGTAAGCAAACACTTACTTTGCAAGCAGTCCGCATTTAATAGATCCTGGCATTTATCATGGCACTTGACTCCACACTCTGTGCACCTCATGCCTTGTCTTGCAATCCCCCATAGCAGTCCTTCACATTCGTAGCAGTAAGTGGGGGTAGTTGCTGTCCATACTTCAAAGTTGTGGGGAGTGGTTGATGATATTGGATAGATCAGGGCTTGTAACGTCTTTTTGAAGACATGCATTTTCTGTTGAGGCAAACAAGGTTTCCGTTACCTTTGGATTATATAATTTTCCATAAGTAATACATATTTCCACTGCTATTCCCAATTATTATATCCAAATATAAAGAGTAACCTCAACCATTGCAATTATCATATGACATTTAATGATATATATATATATATATGCATTACTAATGACGTTTTTATGAAAAAACAATTTTTCCCCTCCATATTTGGAAGCCGGCTTCACCAAAAATAAAAAGCAATTCTGGAGATTCACTATGCTCTTGTAATACTGAGCAGCTGTTTATAAGCCACATTTCAAGTCACATCGGTAGCCATCTTCCATAGACTTTGGTGTTTAATTAAAGGTTAACTGTAGCAAAAAAATTAACTAATGTTTATTTGTCAAGATTGCATCACGTGTAGATAGTTTGCATAGAAATGCTTTAAGGAAAGAATATGAATAATGTACCTTATTGAGACTTCTTTGCTCTGTTTAGCTCTAACAAGCTTCTTTGGTCAGATCAGTCAGATCTTCCTTCATTTGAACCAAGAAGAATGAAGAACTGTCCTAAGATTCTAAACAACATGTCCGCTCCTTATTAGAGCTATACAGAGCACAGAGGGCTCAATAAAGTACATTATTTATATTCTTTCATTAAAGCATTTCTATTTCTATTTTCTACACTCTCAATGTAATCTTTTAATTAAACATTAATTAATTAGTACTCTAATTGTTTGCTAGCAGTGTTAAGGAGTATGAGGGGACTGAATGTAACTCTCTCTGTCACTGTCAGAGCATTTCTGACTGTAGTAAGTACATCAAAAACTTTAGAATATATACACTTCTGCTTATCACTGCATCACACCTACAGTGCTCCAATTACCTATGCTTTCACATAAGGGAATCACAGCTTTCCTGCTTACAGTCATTAAAAATGGCTTGACTGTAAGCTCATTTGAACAGTGATCATTTGTTGCCGCATACATAATTTATATTATCCGCGATTTTTGTTTTGCTTTTCCATTGTAAGGAAATGTGGAATATGGTGGCACTTTATAAATGACAATAATATTTACAACGGCAGTTATTTTGGAATTATAGATAGTTCATATTTCCAAAGGAGCTGCCCTTGTTGTACTTCTATGTGACAGTTATCACAATAAAAGAAAGAGACAAGTGTTCTGTTCATATTTTGATCATGTGCATCGGTCGCAGTGACTTATTGTAAATGGGTTGTTACATCATAATTCAGTGCTCTGCGTTCCTAGGGAGCCTGTAAGATATTCTTCATGTAAAGCTTTTTGTAACATCTAATTTGAACAGTATATAAATATTACATATTTACTTCTCTAACAATTAAAAAATTAAAATGGAGCAAAGTCAATATTAAGACAAATAAAAGGTTTTTTTTATTTTATTTATCTTTCTGCCATTATCCATGATATAACATTTTGAATTAAGCAAAATGTTTGCTTGTTTAGAAAACATATCCCCCAATGACCTTTCCATATTTCACGTTATACACTTTTAGCTCGGAGACATATTTGCATAGCAAACAATGTTACAAAGCATCATGTGGAAAATGACAATAATCCTTTCAAATACAATGCTGCTTCCAGCTGATTTTTGACTCATTCAGAGGTCACTGAGTGAGAGACACTACCTATTGACAGACTCTCTCCACACAACACATCGACACCAGTAAGCAATAGAAAACAAAATCAAAAAATCTTAAAAGTGGTCATTCATTTAAGAAATAATATTTTTGTTTGCCTTTATTCCATCTTTAAAGTTACATATTGTTGTACTTTAAAGTGTTCACAACCTGCATAGCTCAACAAGTGATGGAAAGAAGATATGATCACATATAAAATACATTTAATTTAGTTTAGGTACACAGGTATTTAAACATTTTTCCCCATTATCAATGAATCCCGGCTTGTTACATTGCTGATAATAGTATTCATCCAACTCTTACCAGTTCCTCATTGTTCACAGATGTCCTGATGACCATTGCAAGAGAGATCCCAGCTTTCCGTGCAGCCAATGTCTTTGCAAAAATATTAAAAGTTACAATGAGAGTTAATTTACATATAAGATTTAGGATTCAATAAAAAATAAAAAAACTTATATTGAAAATATTGTAAAGCCAATGTTTATTCTTAATCTACTATATTCTTTAGCACTATAACACATTTTGTTTTAAGCATATAATGTGTCGGCAGAGAAGAACCAATGGGCCCAGATGTGACAGATCTATATATGTCACATCTGTCATGTTTATGTGAGTTAATATTTCATCCTTTCAAAATCGATACAATGAGTGCCATTAAGCCGGGCAATGGTCACATCCCCAAGATTTTGGCCTCAGGTAACATAACTTGAAAACCATCTATCCTTCCTTGTGAAATACTTAACTTACTAATGATTTTTTTTTTAAATTGACCTTTATAAATGTCTTGTGGTTTTTAATAGAAAGGAATAATACTGCAAATTAGATCCAGACTAAAATACGCAGTTATGTGAGCATTTTTTGGAACGGGCACATTCTACAATAAAATACTATACGACATGGCTTGACAAATTTAATTTAGCTATAGGAGCCAATAAAAAAATCTAGGAGCGAGACAACAGCACATACATATAAGCACGCAGAAAATCATGTGCACACAGTCTGACGAACACAGACACACGGACAGGCGCATAAACAGAAATATTTGCATACAGAGAGTGTTACATACCGACAGACAAACCAAATTTTTTTTTTTTACCGTTTTATTTTTTGTAAGAAAAAAAAGGTGCATCATTCATTGTGTCCCCCTTCCCTACTGTTTTACCTCACTGCAGGGGAGGGAGACACCTCTCTTCCAGTCTGGTATGTGCCTGAGTAGGGTCATTTATAACTGTATCTTTTTGTCTGGGGAATATTTTATTTGCTCTTTTAAAGGTATTTTGTTCTCACTAGCAATAGTGTTCTGGCATTTTTGGTATCTTTAAAACAAGGTTATTTTTTGGGTCTGACAATGGGATTGGTTAATTTGCTTTTCAGACACATTAGTATACATTAGTTAACATCAAAATGGCACAATAGCTATATTTTTATATATGGGCACAACAGTAATGATGTAATATGCTCTGAAATGCACTTGAGAAAAAACACTGTTGCCTAAAAAAGGAACGGTCAGGCTTGCTATAGTTATTTATTGCAGTTTTTGTTTTTGAATGCTAATTTTGTTCCTAATTTCCTCAAACTTATTTACAACTGGTGTAACATGTTTTGCTGGAAGAAAATGAAGGCACAATTGATATTAACTAAGCAATTATTAAAAACTCAGTGAGAAAAACCTCCTGTCTGATTTTATGGAACCAATTTATCAAAGTGTTTACAAGGGAATGGAAAACGAGTCTCTGTAGAGCGTCATAGGTGGTTGGCAGTGTTTTCTAAGAGAAATTAATGAAACCTGCCTTATTACAATTCCCCTGCTTCCATGAACCAAAAGAATGCCCATATTTGGTGTTTGTAGTAACTCTTTCACTGTATAGGCCTACATCACAGTTGCCAAGTGTCCATTTGTTTTGTGACAACCCCCACAGACGAAGTTATGTCCTGCTGTTGGGATTAATGTTCTAACTGATCCCACCCACCCTAACATACAACTTAAGCCACAAATAAAACTTGAAGTTTAGATTATATTTAGGAAAAAAGCATATTCAAGAGACTTATGTTACAAGCTTCAGGGTGGAGATAGTCTAAACTGAAACTGCTGGAACTCATACAAATTACTCAGGCCAGGACAATAAGGCATCAACTTGAAATCCCTTTCAATCTGGATGACTGATTAGGTTATGTCCATAAATGACAGGTAAGTTTGTGAGATCAATGCAACGGATGGGAGTAATCACATTTTTGCAGCGGAACACAGCTCAGACACAAAAGCATCATTGGTGATTTGAAGAAAAATAGCCAATTTGCTGCCTAAGACAACATAGAATGACGGCCCCAAAAGTGTTTTCTGCTTGTTGTCACTTACGTTTTAATAGTTCTTTAAACATTCAAACATCATTAAAGTTGTTGAGATATTTTTGTCATTTGTATGATAAAATAAGAGTGATGATTTAATGTAAGGTTTTTTTTTAACTCCAAACCTAATAATTTGCATAGCACTTTCCTACCAGTGGGACTCTGAACAATTTACGGATATACAATTCACTATTTACCGTAATAGGTTACACAGCTCTTTGCTGGTTCTTAGGAGCAGAGCAATTAGCTCTAAGTTTCATAAACTCAACAATGGCTTTCGATTCTGCTATGACCACTTCCTGTACTCCTGGGAAGTGGAAAAATGATGACTCAGAGAGAGGACTGCACTGCAATGCCTAGATTGTGCATTAGTAGAACTAATTAAAGATGCCATATAACTTTCCTGCAGGAAGGAACTTTGCACACGGAAATGTACAAAGGTTACAGTCAAGTACTCATATATGCCCTTCTGCAAGGCACACATTATAAACTATTCCACAGTTATTCTTTCTGATCTTCCCACTATGACTTACTGAGACATTAATCACGCCTGATCTGAAGTGATTCATTTGAACACATAGAAACATAGAAACATAGAATGTGTCGGCAGATAAGAACCATTCGGTCCATCTAGTCTGCCCAATTTTTTTATTTTTTTTTTGAGTACTTTTATTAGTCCCCCGTTCCCGGTCTTATAGCTAGGATAGCCTTGTGTCTATCCCACGCATGCTTAAAATCCTTGACTGTGTTTACCTCTACCACTTCTGCTGGCAGGCTATTCCATACATCCACTACCCTCTCAGTAAAGTAATACTTCCTGATATTACTTTTAAATCGTTGCCCCTCTAATTTAAGACTATGTCCTCTAGTTGTGGTAGTTTTTCTTCTTTTAAATATACTCTCTTCCTTTACTGTGTTGATTCCCTTTATGTATTTAAATGTTTCTATCATATCCCCCCTGTTACGTCTTTCCTCCAAGCTATACATGTTAAGATGCTTTAACCTTTCCTGGTAAGTTTTATCCTTCAACCCATGAACCAGTTTAGTAGCCCTTCTCTGAACTCTCTCCAAAGTATCAATATCCTTCTGGAGATAAGGTCTCCAGTACTGCGTACAATACTCCAAGTGAGGTCTCACCAGTGCTCTGTACAATGGCATGAGCACTTCCCTCTTCCTACTGCTAATACCTCTCCCTATGCAACCAAGCATTCTGCTAGCATTTCCTGCTGCTCTATTGCATTGCCTACCTACCTTCAAGTCCTCTGAAATTATTACTCCTAAATCCCTTTCCTCAGATGTTGAGGTTAGGACTGTACCAAATAGTCTATATTCTGCTTTTGGGTTTTTACGCCCAAGGTGCATAATCTTGCACTTGTCCACATTAAATGCCAGTTGCCACTGCTCTGACCATTTTTCTAGTTTAGCTAAATCATTTGCCATTTGGCTTATCCCTCCATGAATATCAACCCTGCTGCAAATCTTTGTATCATCAGCAAAAAGACTTACTTTACCAACAAGACCTTCTGCAATATCGCTAATAAAAATATTAAAGAGAATGGGTCCAAGAACAGATCCCTGAGGTACCCCACTAGTAACAAGACCTTGCATCGAATATACCCCATTGACTACAACCCTCTGTTGCCTGTCACTCAGCCATTGTCTAATCCATTCAACAATATTGAAATCCAAACTCAAAGATTTCAGTTTATTGATAAGCCTTCTATGTGCGACAGTGTCAAAAGCCTTACTGAAATCTAGGTAAGCAATGTCTACTGCACCACCCTGATCTATTATTTTAGTTACCCAATCAAAAAAATCAATAAGATTAGTTTGGCATGATCTCCCTGAAGTAAACCCATGCTGTCTCTGATCTTGAAATCCAAGCGACTTTAGATGTTCAACAATCCTATTCTTTAACAAGGTTTCCATTATTTTCCCCACTACTGAAGTAAGACTTACTGGTCTATAGTTGCCCGCCTCCTCCTTACTACCTTTCTTGTGAATGGGCACAACATTAGCTAATTTCCAATCTTCTGGAACTACTCCCGTTAACAATGATTGGTTAAATAAATCTGTTAACGGTTTTGCTAGTACACCACTAAGTTCTTTTAATAACTTTGGATGTATCCCATCAGGTCCCATCGACTTATTTGTCTTTACTTTAGACAGCTGAAGTAAAACCTCTTCCTCTGTAAACTTACATGCATCAAAAGACTCATTAGTCTTTTTCCCTAAATGAGGTCCCTTACCCTCATTTTCATTTGTAAAAACTGAACAAAAATATTCATTAAAGCAGTCTGCTAAGCCTTTATCCTCTTCTACATAGCATCCTTCTTTTGTTTTTAATCTAACTAATCCTTGTTTTACTTTCCTTTTCTCATGTATGTATCTAAAAAATGTTTTATCCCCCTTTTTCACTGACTGGGCTATAGTCTCTTCTGTGTGTGCTTTGGAAGCTCTTATAGCTTGCTTTGCCTCTTTCTGCCTACTCTTATAGATCTTTCTATCTTCCTCACTCTGAGTATTTTTATAATTACTAAATGCTAGCTTTTTATTTTTTACTATTTTAGCCACCTCTGCAGAGTACCACAGTGGTTTCTTCAATTTTTTGCTCTTACTGACAAGCCTTATGCAATTTTCTGTTGCCTTCAGTAGTGCAACTTTTAGATAATCCCATTTCTCCTGGACTCCATTTAAATTGCTCCAGTCTGATAATGACTCCTTCACATCTAATCTAATTTTAGAAAAGTCTGTTTTTCTAAAATCTAAAACTTTTGTTTTTGTGTGGTGTGACTGCGTCACTGTTCTTATATTAAACCACACTGTCTGGTGATCACTAGATCCTAAACTTTCACCTACAGTAATATCTGATAACAGATCTCCATTTGTGAACACTAAGTCTAGTATGGCCTGCTTTCGAGTTGGCTCCTCCACTACTTGTTTTAGAGATAATCCCAGTAGGGAGTTTAGGATATGCGTACTCCTGGCACTAGTAGCTGTTTTGTATTTCCAGTTCACATCAGGAAGATTAAAGTCACCCATGATGATCACTTCTCCCTTCATTGTCATTTTAGCTATTTCCTCAACTAGTAGATTATCTAACTCCTCTATTTGTCCAGGGGGCCTATAAATCACACCTACCCGAGTTACCATATGATTACCAAATTCTAATGTAACCCAAACTGACTCTATGTTCGCCTCACTAACTTGTATTACGTTACATTTTAAGCTATCCCTCACATACAGGGCCACCCCTCCCCCTTTTTTACCTTCTCTGTCTTTTCTATATAAAGAGTACCCTGGTATTGAAATGTCCCAGTCATGTTTTTCATTATACCATGTCTCAGTAACAGCCACTAAATCTACATTCTCAGTTGCCAATATTGTCACAAGTTCATGGATCTTATTCCCTAAACTGCGAGCATTTGTAGACATGACCCTAAGCTTATCCTTTTTTAGCACGCTGACTACAGGTAACTTCTGTACCTTTTTGGGGGGGCAATTGGATTGATGTTTTATCGCCATTTTGCCCCCCTCTTTTAGTTTAAAAACCTCCTAGCAAAACCTCTGAACTGCTCACTGAGAACATTCGTTCCCTTTTGAGAAAGATGCAAACCATCTTTTTTGTACAGTTCCTTTCTATCCCATAGTGAACTTCCATGAGAAACAAAGCCAAATCCTTGCTCCCGACACCATTCTCCAAGCCACAAGTTGAAGTTCCTAATACGCATCCGTCTATCATTCTGAATGTTGTGCACAGGCATAACTTCAGAAAAGGACAGTGTGGACACAACCTGCCGTATATCATTGGCAAGAACACGAAAAGCTTCCTTCACCTCTGAAACCTCATTGCAAGCCAAATCATTTGTCCCTAGATGAACCAGTACATCCAATTCTCCTTCCTGATTTGCTTGCTTAACAATATTAGAAATACGCCTCCTGTCTCTGCGAGCAGTAGCTCCAGGAAGACATCTCACTAAGCCAATAGTGTCCAACTCCGCACCTCTTATGATAGAATCGCCCAACAACAACTGCTTTCTATCAGGCCTCACCTTCTCCTTGCACACCTTAGCCACATAGGAGAGTGGTTCCTCAAACTCTGCGTCTGAGCCTGCCTCCACAACACCACTGCACTCTGCAAGTGCTGAAAATGAATTCTGGACAGCCACAGACTGTGGGACATGCCTTTTATCCACAACTCTAAGCCTACCAGATCCAACAGTAATCCACCTGCCATTCCTAGGAAGCCTCTGCGGCAATGGCCTCTGTGTCAGTGACTTCGCAACAGTCTCAGCCCGAGTTTGTTTTACAGATAAATTACAAATCTCGGACTTTAAAAATGCAATCTCCTGCTGCAATCTTGAGAACTGTCTACAGATTAGACAGCCTCCAAACCTCCAAAAAATGGAATGTGAAACAAATGCAGAACAATTATCACAGTAAACCAAATCTGCCATTTTAAGAATTTAAATCAAAAAGATCTTTTAGTTTTTCTCACCTCTTGTATACCTCAGACTACCTCCAGAGTATCTCCAGAATATCTCTTAAATATACTCTTTGAAAAGCAGCTCTTAGAAGAGCAGCCAAGCTATTAAATTAGCCAAGCTAATTTCTACTATGCCTTATATACACCCACAGCACACACCTACAAGCACCAAGGAAGGTTTTAACACCTGAGTGAGCCTATGCTAATTAGAACCAAACAATGACAAACACCTAAGTATTCAATTCAAATTCCTTAGCAATTTGAAGCAGGAAATCAGTACAAACCACCACACAATAACTTGACTAAATGAATCTTACTTGTATCAGTAGAAAAGAAGATCTCAGCAAGTTCAAAAAATCAAGTCTGTCTCCAGAATATCTCTTAAATATACTCTTTGAAAAGCAGCTCTTAGAAGAGCAGCCAAGCTATTAAATTAGCCAAGCTAATTTCTACTATGCCTTATATACACCCACAGCACACACCTACAAGCACCAAGGAAGGTTTTAACACCTGAGTGAGCCTATGCTAATTAGAACCAAACAATGACAAACACCTAAGTATTCAATTCAAATTCCTTAGCAATTTGAAGCAGGAAATCAGTA
This sequence comes from Pelodytes ibericus, assembly GCA_036172795.1. Classification (NCBI taxonomy): domain Eukaryota; kingdom Metazoa; phylum Chordata; class Amphibia; order Anura; family Pelodytidae; genus Pelodytes; species Pelodytes ibericus. The sequence continues at coordinate 160,613,881 of CM069858.1, forward strand.
CAAACCACCACACAATAACTTGACTAAATGAATCTTACTTGTATCAGTAGAAAAGAAGATCTCAGCAAGTTCAAAAAATCAAGTCTGTCTCCAGAATATCTCTTAAATATACTCTTTGAAAAGCAGCTCTTAGAAGAGCAGCCAAGCTATTAAATTAGCCAAGCTAATTTCTACTATGCCTTATATACACCCACAGCACACACCTACAAGCACCAAGGAAGGTTTTAACACCTGAGTGAGCCTATGCTAATTAGAACCAAACAATGACAAACACCTAAGTATTCAATTCAAATTCCTTAGCAATTTGAAGCAGGAAATCAGTACAAACCACCACACAATAACTTGACTAAATGAATCTTACTTGTATCAGTAGAAAAGAAGATCTCAGCAAGTTCAAAAAATCAAGTCTGTCTCCAGAATATCTCTTAAATATACTCTTTGAAAAGCAGCTCTTAGAAGAGCAGCCAAGCTATTAAATTAGCCAAGCTAATTTCTACTATGCCTTATATACACCCACAGCACACACCTACAAGCACCAAGGAAGGTTTTAACACCTGAGTGAGCCTATGCTAATTAGAACCAAACAATGACAAACACCTAAGTATTCAATTCAAATTCCTTAGCAATTTGAAGCAGGAAATCAGTACAAACCACCACACAATAACTTGACTAAATGAATCTTACTTGTATCAGTAGAAAAGAAGATCTCAGCAAGTTCAAAAAATCAAGTCTGTCTCCAGAATATCTCTTAAATATACTCTTTGAAAAGCAGCTCTTAGAAGAGCAGCCAAGCTATTAAATTAGCCAAGCTAATTTCTACTATGCCTTATATACACCCACAGCACACACCTACAAGCACCAAGGAAGGTTTTAACACCTGAGTGAGCCTATGCTAATTAGAACCAAACAATGACAAACACCTAAGTATTCAATTCAAATTCCTTAGCAATTTGAAGCAGGAAATCAGTACAAACCACCACACAATAACTTGACTAAATGAATCTTACTTGTATCAGTAGAAAAGAAGATCTCAGCAAGTTCAAAAAATCAAGTCTGTCTCCAGAATATCTCTTAAATATACTCTTTGAAAAGCAGCTCTTAGAAGAGCAGCCAAGCTATTAAATTAGCCAAGCTAATTTCTACTATGCCTTATATACACCCACAGCACACACCTACAAGCACCAAGGAAGGTTTTAACACCTGAGTGAGCCTATGCTAATTAGAACCAAACAATGACAAACACCTAAGTATTCAATTCAAATTCCTTAGCAATTTGAAGCAGGAAATCAGTACAAACCACCACACAATAACTTGACTAAATGAATCTTACTTGTATCAGTAGAAAAGAAGATCTCAGCAAGTTCAAAAAATCAAGTCTGTCTCCAGAATATCTCTTAAATATACTCTTTGAAAAGCAGCTCTTAGAAGAGCAGCCAAGCTATTAAATTAGCCAAGCTAATTTCTACTATGCCTTATATACACCCACAGCACACACCTACAAGCACCAAGGAAGGTTTTAACACCTGAGTGAGCCTATGCTAATTAGAACCAAACAATGACAAACACCTAAGTATTCAATTCAAATTCCTTAGCAATTTGAAGCAGGAAATCAGTACAAACCACCACACAATAACTTGACTAAATGAATCTTACTTGTATCAGTAGAAAAGAAGATCTCAGCAAGTTCAAAAAATCAAGTCTGTCTCCAGAATATCTCTTAAATATACTCTTTGAAAAGCAGCTCTTAGAAGAGCAGCCAAGCTATTAAATTAGCCAAGCTAATTTCTACTATGCCTTATATACACCCACAGCACACACCTACAAGCACCAAGGAAGGTTTTAACACCTGAGTGAGCCTATGCTAATTAGAACCAAACAATGACAAACACCTAAGTATTCAATTCAAATTCCTTAGCAATTTGAAGCAGGAAATCAGTACAAACCACCACACAATAACTTGACTAAATGAATCTTACTTGTATCAGTAGAAAAGAAGATCTCAGCAAGTTCAAAAAATCAAGTCTGTCTCCAGAATATCTCTTAAATATACTCTTTGAAAAGCAGCTCTTAGAAGAGCAGCCAAGCTATTAAATTGAACACATACTTTACAGTTAAAATGTGGCTACACACCTCTGCTCATCCTAAATTTGCATGACTCATTCTGTGTATGTGTTGGAGTAGACTCCAAATACCAACTTATTCCTGCCAGACAAATATTACAAGTTTGTGATATCATCTTATTACAAGTCAGCTAGATGAGGAATGGCAAGAAATATCTAACAGCATATTCCTAAACTGGCCTTAAAACTCCTGTATAAATCTAGATGTCCCCACAATCCAGAATCATGTACTGGGCATTCTAGTGTTTTACAATTCAAAACCTTATGGTTTAGCAATGGGAAAGATTATTGTGCGCTGAAGAGACTGTACGACACATTCGTTTTGCTGACATGACAAACCACTTTTTTTGTACAGATTAGTATTACAAAATCTAATATATGCCATCATCCAAGTAGCACTATTTAACTATTCTTGTTGGGAAATATTTATACAAAACTGTTTTTCTTTTTTGAAAATCCAATGCATAGTTAATGACTATACAATTTAATGACTGTGTGCACGTGTCTAATAAGGTACATTGCTCACATGCTAATACATACACAGGCTGTAAGTAATTCTGGTGCACTTGTGCAATGAATCTTATTAGGCACATTTATGGTCATGCATACATCTTGTGGCACAAAGGATGAAACATTTCAAAATTATTACTTGTAAATATTTCTGTGATCACCATTTTTTAGTGTTTAGAATAGTGATGATTTGACATAAATGTGGAAATATCACACCACAAAATCGAGTTATATAATTAATAGATAGAACTTAAGCTAGAATATTAAAAAAATGTCATTTGAGCTGTAAGCCATCTGCATGCATTCCTAGTGTCCTTATTGAGAAGGGACTGCTCCTATTTTGCCCCAAATCGCCCCGTCCTTATTTTTAGGGAACTTGGAATCTTAGATGTGTATGAGTGAATCACTAAGTTCCAAAGTAATTCAAATCATCTTATAAAGTTAAAGACAAATCATCGTATAAAGTTTTTAAAATGCAGTAAATGTGTTTGCATTATAGTTTTGTGAATTAAATATGTTACTTATTCTAAATGATTTACCAAATTACAATTGGCTATAAAGTCACCTAAAAATACCCTAACCATAGCTACAACTGCAGACACTCCCCCAAAAACAAAAGTATCCCTATTAAGCCAATTGAGAGGTATGCATCTAAAACAACATTGGGCTGGTTTTAAGTATCACTCAAACTTTGATCATTCATATATTAGATGACATTTGTAATCCACACAAACATCCACACTAGTATAAGAAGAAACAAACTTACCATAGCCTGCAATTGTGAGTGAAAAGTCAGATAAGGGAAGAGAGAAACATAGTTAACAAAACAATTTGTAACAAATGCTTTAAAAATAAAGGGATTTGTTATTACATACTGGTAATTCAGGAAAAAATACCAGGTGGGGCCTCAATAGAATATGATACAAGGCGCAGAATCATTTTGGAAAAATGTGTGTATATATATAGTGTACTATGTCCTGAATATAATGAAACATATTCTTGTCTGCAAACACTCCATATACTAGAAACACGAAATAGAAAATGAACGTATTTGTTATGCTATACAACTAAATGACCAAAATAAAAAAAAATCAACATAGTGTCGTTTTGACAAATATTTTGTTTGTTAGACGTTGCATAAACATTGTACTACTTTCCCCAAATGTTTGTTTATCTTCCGATTAGCATGGGATTATGGCTCACAAACATCTGAAGGGTTACACATTTTCTAGCTGGATTCGAGGATATGAAACTTTAACTTGAAATGCAATTACTAGAGGTAGATGTATTGTTTATTTTTTTTAACTTCCAAACACTGCTTGTGTATGATTTAATAAAAAGCTAGTGTTCTTTCGTTTTACAAAGAAAACTATTTGCAGAAAAACATTGATAACTGTACAAAAATAAATATATAACATATAATCAATTTGTCTAGCCAGCAATGTGGTGTGAATTACAAGTAATAACATAGAATTCATATATTAGTGTTAATGCAGCTGAAGAAATGGCTTGTAGCATTCTAGTTTATTACATATAGGGAATTTATGCATATCTAAGCAAGAAATTGATTTTCGTATTGAGTAAAACAATCTGTGTACTGACATCAGATTGATCAAAGGAAGACTGACAATCTTTTGATTGAAAGCCAGTAGTTCTTACTGTTCCTAGTTATCAGGCCCCAAAAATATATAATCATATCCATATATTCAGAATACATTTTTAGGTAAAACCCGAATGGTCAAAACAAGCTTAGGCACCAACATTGTTCATATTCTTGTTTTCCTTGATGCTGTGAAGGACAATTTAATGTTCTATGGACCTTCACAGACCTTAGTTCCAGATATCTTCTTTTGAACAAATATTGTGATGGCAGATATTTGTATCAGACATTTTGTTAGGTATGTCCACGTGAAAAAAGAACTTTAAAAATGATTTTAGTGTATGTTAGAGTGCTTTAAAATTGAACTCCAAAAAATCAGGAGAATTCTATGTTACCCAAATTCAGAGTGTATTCGCGGGTAATTGACGTATGTTGGGAATCCGAAAACCTGTGGTCTTCATGGTGACAATATCCTGATCCAAATGCCTTTGATGGTTCGGGTTCTAAACCGCCTGAGCAGTTGATTCTGACCTGAATTAAGGGATAATGAGCAGCCGCATTTCGGCGATTTGTGAATTTTTACTTAAGTGCCTAATCCAAATCATTTTGCGGAAAAGTTGTGTATTACGAGCATCTATTAAGTAACCTGTGGTGTGACTCAGTTTTCAGTCCCCCCATACACTTCCATTATCACAATCTACTTATATTTTTACCCCTTTTTCTTTATGCCTCTCACTATCCTTGTGTGTCTCATGTTCCCCATCCCCTCTAGAATGTAAGCTTGGGAGCAGGGTCCTCTACCTCATGTTTTAGTCTGAAAATGGTTTGTCTAATTTTGTTTGTAACTCCCTTCTTATGCTCAGTACCAAGCGCTGCGTAAATTTGGTGGCGCTATATAAATAAATGCTAATTTATTGTAATATCTAATCTATATATACTTTTACGTAGTACTGTTTTTTGATATTTTTTTGGTGTATATTTTGTGTATTTTTTAGCTGCCCTTTATGGGTGACCATACTCAGGTGCACTTTCTCTTTTTTGATATGGATTACATGCATTTATATATTTTTTGTATACTTTCAATCCTGGGTGTTTTTTTTTTTTTTGGGGGGTGGGGGGGGGGGGGGGTAATTATTTCTTTTTTCTCTAGTGTGCTCACCACAATAATGATTGCCTCCTTTTTTGTACAAACAAATTACAAAGTTGAGGGAAGGAAGAGGAGTTTGTAACATCTGATATGGTAATGGAGTTGCATTATGTGTTATATAGTCTAAAATTAACATCAGTGGTTTTATGATCTGGTTCACTGTCCAGTCTGTTCTAGTTCTCTACAGTGCTAGTTACAGAAATTCACTCATCACCCTGCTTCCTTTTGATGTCATATGTTCACTACGGGCACCGAGTTAGTATAAAAAAAGGCATGCATATGTGTGCTGGGTTCAACAGTGGTATATGCCTATGCAACCAGAAATGATGGAACATTTTACACAGACAAGAGTGCCAACATCACTAATTGCAGTTAGAACCAGAAACTACTATTTATGTAAGAAATGTTATATTATATCCCTGAAAGAATAAACCAGAATCAGAATATATTAATCCATTAAACATTAGGACTAACTGGATGTTTAAATAGATGCTTTCATTTTTGCAGTATTATTTCAACATTAAAATATAGAAAAAATATGTTTTTTTAGTCCAGCATACTGCATATCACAAAGGCAATAGAGATGATATATCTGGCCTTTGGGTGATAACCAAATATTGATGAGGTGACAATAGGTGCAAAGTCCCTAGGGTCCTTGCACATGAGATCAGTTTTAGTTTATATTTTTCAAGTCTTACTATAATACCAGTGCAGCAGAAAAGCTATACTTACCAGATCCCGAACAATGGGAAGTGTCTTCTTTCTTCGAAGGTCTGGCATACTGTCAATCCCATAAAGTCCAGTTCTGTGAAAACAGCAAATTGGCATAAAACACAACATTATTTCAACATTATTTAGCTGGCATAACAGTACCAAGTATTACTGAACTCTGATTACTTTAATACACACAAATATATATATATATATATATATATATATATATATACGGAATCCAATGAAGGTGCACTCAGCTATTGAGAGGCAATAAACTAACAACTGCCCGGGTGTCGTGTAGCTCAAAGTACATACTAGTCCAAAAACCAGAAAAAATACACGCACTCACGGGTCTTTGCAATTGAAGAGATGATGGTCTTTAAAGTCGATAACCATATGATAGTATTCAAATACATTGTAACATGTGGTCGACGTTTCGGTCTACCTGGTAGTTGTTCAGAATGTTCAGAATACTTGAACCACCTTCAGAAAGCTTAACTCAGAAGAGTGCAAGTTATAAAATCATTGATGTTTATTTCAAGTTTTAGGAGCAAGCAGAGCATTTCAATATAGCTGCAGAACACTACCCATGATCACCATGTGGCAAAAAGGGGATCGTGAGGCTCATCTAGGCTTGATCATCAAGCATGCTATGTGTTGCTCATCCAGGCAGATTATCCGGATGCTTGCTTTAGTTCCCAACTTGCTATGCCCCTTATACTTTCGATTTTCCCCATATACTTGCTGTGTCCACTTAATATTATGCTTTATGCTTGCTTTTTGCCCCATGTTTGTTTTGCTATGTATCTTGCTCTGATCAGTTTATAGTTTTCCTTTGTCTCTGTGCTCCTATATAAATGTACACAACCAGTAAGTTTTGTTTGCTTCAGTTGCAGTCTGGTCATTCTCAGGTATGTTGAGTGTTGTTTCGGTTTAGTTTAGTTATTATCCTTTATATAGGCAGTGCTAGTGCTATGCACTTCCCATTTTGTGGTGTACCTTGATGTGACTGGCAAGCTTATCATCTCATAGTGTTTTTGTGTAACTAAACCCAATCCATTTACCATTTTATAGTCCTGGCTAGATCTGTGTTTATGTATGTGGTTGTGTATGTTTCCTGTAGTAATGTCAATGCCCTTTCAGTCTATGCCCTGTATTCCTGCTTTGTCTTAAACCCTATACCCTGTAGTTCTTATGCTTATCACAGTTTTGTTTCTGCTGTGCCCTGTTTGTGTCCTGTAGCTATCCGCTATGCCTGATGCAGAGTCTCTGTAGGGTATTGATAGATCCTGTTTTATACTACACTGGATGCAGCTGCTGCTATCTTATTGCCCTGGAATGTGGTCGCGCCAACCTGGGGTGTCAAGCCCTCAGGGGAGTGCAGTTACTCTGAACCCAGTCCTTTTACTTGATTTCTGCACACTGAACCATCAATGGACACTCTGGGTCCTATATCTCAACAGGACCCCTTACAGTGATTATGGCTGGTGTGCTGTGGCTTTTTATGCCATTAGCACGTCAGGCCTGCACATGTGCCATTGTATTACCCTTTGTGGGCGTCCTTGTGTGAGGGAATCTGAGCATGCATGGAAAAGCTATATCACAGATTATGGGGACTGGATACTGATTAAAGTGTTGTGCAGTGGCATTCTGACAGATGTGTGTGAAATTTGCAATTTGTATCAAAATCTAAAAACATTTGTGGATAACAGATCATTTTGGATAACAGATTTTTGGATAAGAGATTCTCATCTGTACTGTCTAAAAGAGACAGAGACATACTGATGCACGAGGAAGACATTCCTTTCATATCTGTTTTATCTATAAATAATATACTTGTCAAATGTGCTTTAAAATGCATGTTTTTTCCCTTTTATGAACAAGAAAAAATTTTCATTATGTTGTGAGGCTATACAATATACAATTATTTCCAGGACTGGTATACAATTATTTCTCATAACTCTGGGTACGCCACTTCTTGTGTGTGTAGACTTTTTATCTTTGTGTATTTGTTTTATTGTCTTGTGCACTGTTATGGTCAAAGCACTAAAAGGTTATTTCCACCAATCACTATAATTATACTTATTGCCTTATACCCATTTAGTATAATTACTTAACATGGCTGCTCCTGCTAGCATACAGGCTTCTTAGCTAAAACAAATTTCTATTGCATAGATGCTTTATATTTGGTAATCTGAAAACAACAACACATAGGTGTACAACGTAAACTATAGAATGTGTTATTAACACTTTAAACTGATGTATTTGTCCCAGTTTTGGCTTGGGAAACAATCTAACTGAGTCCAAAAACATTCAACAAGAATCTGCTTATTAACAGAGATGATAGTTTATAAACTAGAAGTCGCCAATTCTAAATGTTGTTAATACAGACATACTTAAATTCAGGGATTATAGCCATAAGATAACAATAAACCCCACACAATAAACACTACAACCTAGAATGTGTCGGCAGATAAGTACAATCCGGCCCATCTAGTCTGCACAATTTTGAAAATACTTGTATTAGTCCCTGGTCTTATCTTATATCTATAGTCTTATGCCTAATTCACACATGAGCCACATTAAGCTCTATTTAGTTAATATGTTTGCAAAAGGTAATACACATTAAATAAAAGTATACATTTATATAAAGATATGTCTTTGCAGCATTTTTATTTACTTTATATTAAACTCATCCCACAGTTAATAGCAATTTCAAAATGCTGCTATTTTGTTCCTTCCTTCCTTAAATATAATATGATAACTATATAGTTGGAAAAGCACTAAAGGGTGCACGGCGATGACCTCACACCAGACCCCCAATAATCAGAAAAATATAACTATATTGAGGTGGTTTATTAGGACGCCACAGATGATGTTCAAGCTAATTAAAGGTTTTTTTCAAGTCAACACTTGAAACGCGAATACTAGCCCACTTAAGACAACTAACTAATAAAAGTGGCCTACCCAGTCTCCAGACCTTAATCACATAGAAAATCTGTGGAGGGAGCTGAAAGTTCGAGTTGCCAAATGTCAGCCTTGAAACCTTAATGACTTGGAGAGGATCTGCAAAGAGGAGTGGGACAAAATCCCTCCTGAGATGTGAGCAAACCTGGTCAACTACAATAAACATCTGTGATAGCCAACAGGGGTTTTCCCACCAAGTACTAAGTCAAAGGGGTCAAATACTTATTTCACCCATTGACATGCAAATCAATTTATAACTTTTCTGGATTTTTTTTGTTATTCTGTCTCTCACTGTTTAAATACACCTACCATTAAAACTATAGACTGATCATGTCTTTGTCAGTGTGCAAACGTTCAAAATAAGCTGGGGAACAAATACTTTCCCCCCTCACTGTATATGGCACAGGAAGATCCGTAGGATAGATAATGGCATTGAATATCACTCACACAGACTTAAAGATTGTGTTGTTATGTCAGAGGTACAAGGGGTGTTATTTCAAAAACAAACCAAAAAATGAAACCAATGACCATGAAAACCAATGGACTGTTCCTGTGGTTTAGACCACTTTCACAACTTTGCACTATAATAACATTTTATAAATAACCCCCGTTGCTATAAAGGTTTCAAAACATTAATGTCATGTATAGGATCCCTTAGATGCAATACAAAATCAGGGGGGGGGGGGGGGGGGGGAATTAGAATATAGAAAGATACTGAATTACCATAACCATTATAAAAGAGAATCAGAGTACAATGTGCAGTTTTAGCCCTCTGTTGTGAACTAAACCTTTATGCTAATGATGCCAAATAACAAGCTTGTACGCAATTGCCTTTAGACATCACACATTATTGTTGTAAAATTATTTATCCTAATTTATTTATATAGTGCCAATAAATCTCATCATAGTACATTAATGGTATTACAGACTGAATAAGCCAGACAGAAAATATTAAGCAATACATAGGTGCTGCTTGCAACCAACGTATTATATTAGGGTGTTTATAGCTGAAAAATAACTCAGTACATCATATGTTTAAATAACCTCTAAGGGACATAATATATTCCAAGTAGCTGAGTAGCTAGAGAACTTATACACATTGCTCTACTATGTCAGTTAGCATTCAGCACCCCATGATAGTGCCATCTGGTATACTAGAGATTGGCAGAGATTCTGCCCATGTAGCTAAGCCAAGTAAGGCTGATTCAAGAGTGATGATAAAATATTTTAGCAGAAAATATTGAGGGTTCTTGGACTAGTCTGCTTGTGTTTCAAGCAATAGGTAAAGTACCAGATACAGATTTTCCTTTGAAAACAATTCCCTATCAGGGAAAGAATGACAACTTTTAGCCCGAGAAATGTGCAACTTCACCAGACCACCCATTATCATGAGGGTTAGACAGACAGACACTCATGCTGACAGACAAGGTACAGAGACTGATAAACAGACAATACAATTTGGATTGAACAGAGACAGACTGAAAGAACAGTGTTTTTACCAAATCTCCACTGGTCTACATCTACTACCGCTAATCTAAATATATAAAATGGAGAAGAAGACTGGTAAGGTGGAGACAGCAAAGGACTCACACATGTGTATGAGGTATGCATTAAAGGTCAGAATATGGAGCACATACAGAGTTGCCTGTTGTCCAGTAAAAACATTGTCTTAAGAACCAATAAGTGTATGGATTCAATATCCTGTCCGGTAATTTTTTGAAGAAAAGTTGTCAACCCTAAACATATCTGACTTTGGGACTATCTACCCTGAATGAATGATCCAAGCCCAGGGGTCCTAAACATATTCTTTAAATTGCTTAACCACTTCAGGATAATGGTTTTCTTTGTTCTGATTTTGCTTTTTTTCTGTTTTAGCTATGTGCGCATTTAAATTAAAGTGCAAGCTTAGTTTTTTAATGATTCCCTGCTTATAATATATATTTTTTTTAATATTGGAATTGATGAGAGGGGGGCCCCCACCATTTAAGATAATCCATTGTTAAAATATATTTCCATGACCCACGGGTGCCTTAAAGTGCCAGTGAGAATAACGGCAAGACGCACCTTCTCTAATAATAATATTGTTTATTTCAGTATAAAGTGGGAATAATATCACTTTATAACGTGGGAGAACCATATGGCCTGTGTAAAGTGGGAATATATTCCACACTACCTTATTTGTCCTCATTTTGAAAATTGACATTTATGCTCCCCTCCTTTTGTAGTGCAATATCCCTCATTTCCAGCAGTTAACCTTTTCACAGTGCTGCTTTTTTCACATTAAGCACCTGTTTATAGAGACCCTTTTTCACAGTGCCATATCTCACCTTTTCCACAGAGCACTAAACCTCCAAGGCAGCTACAAAGTTATAATATTTACTGCTACAAGTCAATAATATCTTTAACTCGTGATATCTTACATCATTTAGAGCAACCACTTCCATAGAGACACCATGGCAAGCCCTAATAAAATCCACTAAACATAGCTGTGATACATTAGTGGCCATAGGAAACATAACCTGAAAACAAGCATTGTAGTGTATGCATTTTGGGCCAGGATTTGGCTTTACTGAGGTTTCCTTCAAATATGACAACTATATATGTCATGGACGACATTTTTATCACAGGAATGTGCAACACAGGAACTGGCATCCATAATGGGATTGTAGGCAAAATAAAATAAAAAGCAATCTGTACATTTTGTTAGTAGTAAGTAAATGTGTAAATGTGCTGTTAACATGCCTACACTATGTTTTCTCTTTATCACCTTTGGCTTCTTGTGCAAATTTACTACTTTCAATTTGATATATTCAATTTGCATTTTAAGCCACAAGATAATGTCTTGCAATTCTTGTAACAACATATAGATATTTTTTTCATGTTTTATCATTAACAGTATAAACAATATTTAAGTAACACATTTATGACAGCCTGCCCTACAATTCATCTCATTAACCTTAATCAGCACAACCATTTAGGAAGCTTAACAGTGCATACATAAATGCATGGTACCACGTCAATGGACTCCAAATGTGGTATAAGTGTATTCAAATGGTAGATCAAAATAACTACATATGAGCTGCACTGCTTAATTTGAGTAGAGTTAAACTCACTTCTTGTGCGATATCTAATCTACAACTATTATTATCATTTATTTTTAAAGTACCAGCACATCCTACATAGATACACTTAGATATAAACTTGGATATAACAACAATACTGGTCAAATGGCCCTCAGATGGGTGCTAAGACAGACGTATGAGGTAGTTCCCAACTCCTCGTGTAGACAATCAACAAACAATATCTGCCGATACTCTAATGGGTTTATTCACTAAAATTTTACTTAGGAGGTTGACTTTCATTTTGAGTTTGACTTAGTCTCAAAAATAGCTTCAATCATTTTTTCCATTAATTTCAAGGGGAAGATTCGGGTGTTGAATTTGACTTAGTCTCAAACTGAAAATCAAACTCCAGAGTCGAATTTTATTGAATAGACCCATCTGAATCACAAGAAGAAAACGTAACTGAACAGTACTCAATTAACCTCTTCCCGACAAATGACGTGCCAGGCACATCACACAAAAATGTGTCCTTAGGGACACATGACATTCCTGGCACATCATGCACTAAAAAGAGCAAAGTCCGTTGTCGATATAATGTAGAGCATTGTGCAACACTGAAAAAAAGTGTAGGGGTTTGCTACGATCACTCCCTGGAGTGACCGTAGCTGCCATTTAAAAATGGCGGCGCCGGCGGCACATATGCGCTTTGTAAAAGCCATACCCTTTTTATAGTGTACCCTGTGTATTAACCTCTTCCCTGCCACTGATCACAGCACCACATTTTTTCTTGTCTGTGCCTTTTTAGAAGTTCATTTTTTGTACAGTACTACAAAGGCTCTTATAAGAGCTATTAACCCCTTCCTTGCTCTACATGTCAACATTCCAAGTTGGAAAATCAAACGTTTTATATTATATTATAGGATTTGATCAAAATGATGGCATCCAAAGAAAGCCCTTTCTTGTCCTGATAAAAAACAATATATAATTTGTGTGGGAAAAGCAAATGTCAAAGAAGAAAATTACAGCTAAACACAAACAGCACAAAAAATGTTAAAATAGCCATTGTCCAGAATAGCCAACAATGTTTCAAACGGTCTGACCATAAGGGGTTAATTATGGTACTTAGTACATTGTGATGAAAAGAAACAAAACAGCAGTGTCAGCAGGAAATCCATAAAGTGCATGAATGAAAGTAAAGGCAAACACTTAATGCGTTTCACATGAAAAGTCACCCAAAAAAACAACAACCTGTTATATACAACAAATTCCAAATTCTAGAAATTCTGTACATAAACATTAATCAGCATGGAAAGTTAGTTACAAAATGTTGCAGGGTAGACAAACAAAAGTATAAATTAAACCAATTAGTGGGTGGCATGAATGATGCGTATAGGCAAAAAAGTACTTCTCCATATAGCTATGTATACATATAATAAATATATATAGTTAAAGCATCAGAGAAGAAAAAATATTAATTATAATAATAGATATAAAGTAGTATTGGAACTAGAACAATAATGGTATTTATTTATTTTATGTTTTTATTTATTTAGAAGGTGTTTTAGCAGGAAGAATACATTGAGATTTCTCTAATTTTCAAGTATATCCTGGGGACCCAGTCCAGAATGGAATTACACATGGAGTTATACATTTAACAGTAGATTAAAAATACATACATACATATATTTAAACAAGTCGAAGGAGAACATACAGGCTGTGGTGTATCTTGTGTTTGTGCTGCCCTAGACAGACAAATTCCCCCCCCCCCCCCCCCCGTTGCACACCTACGACATGCTCCATCACCCACATTGCACACACATTACATGCCCAATCACCCCATTACATGCCCCCATCACTCACATTACATACACACTAAATGCCCCATCACCCCCATTACATCCTACCATCACCCTCATTATATACCTCCACCACGTCCATTACATACCTCTATCACCCCGATTAAATGGAAGGAGCTAAAGCGCGCTGAGCGGTGGGGGACGGAGTGAAAATGTTTGTAGCACCAGAAGTGTGCATTAACACCCTATAGCAAAGTGCCGCCCTCTGGCAAAGTGCTGCCCTCTGGCAAAGTGCCAGCTTAGGCGAGTGCCTTGTTTGCCTTGTGGAAGATAAACTACTGCATACAGGGTAAATCATTATTGATACAAAAAAGGAACAACATGTACAGTATACAAAGGAGTTTTTACACTAATAACAGCTACATTCTGCTTTGAGGTTTTGGGAGACTCTCATTTTCAGGGATTTTAGACTAGAGGATGAAACAAATATAATGGTTAAATAGTTCCCCAGTTATAACAATATGATTTTAGAGTTACATATTTAAAGTACTCTAGAAGATCCCTAGTAATAATGGTTTGAATGGATGTCTTCTACTAGTTCTCTGTTGAGAATCTCATTAATGATCTCCTTACAGTTAGAATTTACTCTCGCACACACTGTGATTGTAATTGCAATCCAATAAGTCTGTACACGGTATAGATGCCAGCAGGGCCAGCAGTAGGGGTTGACGGGCGATACACCAGTCAGGGGCCCAGCGGACCATGGCCCTTTAAAAAAAAAAGACGCCAGGGTCACATGACCGTCCAGTGCTCAATTAGATCAGTGCGTGGACGGGGAGCACGACAGAGGCTGCATGAAAGGCTGCTGTCTCTCACACAGGAGGTATGTACCGGGGAAGGGGGGAGGAAAAGGGGGGACTGTCTGTGGCATTTTAATGGGCTTACTGTCTCATGGCATTTTAATTGGCATACTGTCTATGGCATATTAATGAGCATACTGGCTGTGGCATATTAATGGGCATGCTGTCTGTGGCATATTATTGAGCATAGTGTCTATGGCATATTAATTAGCATATTGGCTGTGGCATATTAATGGGCATACTTTCTGTGGCATATTAATGAGCATACTTTCTGTGGAGTATTAATGAGCATACTGTCTATGGCATATTAATGAGCATACTGGCTGTGGCAAATTAATGGGCATGCTGGAGCATAGTGTCTGTGGCATATTAATAAGCATACTGGCTGTGGCATATTAATGGGCATACTTTATGTGGCATATTAATGAGCATACTTTCTGTGGAATATTAATGAGCATACTGGCTGTGGAATATTAATGAACATACTGTCTGTGGCATATTAAGGAGCATACTGGCTGTGACATTAATGGGCATGCTGTCTGTGGCATATTATTGAACATAGTGTCTGTGGCATATTAATTAGCATACTGGCTGTGGCATATTAATGGGCATACTTTCTGTGGCATATTAATGAGCATACTTTCTGTGGCATATCAATGGGCATACTGGAGTTGGCATGTTAATGGGAAAACAGTGACGTTAAAGGGCAAAGAGTGGCATGTTAATGGGAAAACTGGCAGTGGCATATTCATGGGTAAACTAACAGTGGAATATTAATATTCATGGACAAACTGTGGCATATTCATGGAAAAACTGTCTGTGGCATGTAAAGTCTTGGATGTGCAATGCGGGTAATGGGACATGTCCTGTGGAGCAGCAGCAAATCCTGGATGTGCAATACAGGTGATGGTGCATGTCCTGGGATGTATTTAAATCATTGGCATGATATACAAATATCTGGATATGGGGGGGGGGGGGGGGGTTGGGGGCATAATTTGTTTCAGTAATTTCTGATGGCGGACCTGGATGTCAGAGTAATGATTCATATCAACCAAAAGTAAATGGGTACATGTTTGTTCCTCTTTCAGGGGGCACAGCATACTGGCATACCCAGTTAATATGATAGAGGGCACTAGTCTAAATAAAGCTTGTTGGCAAATTATTCAAAACAAAGTAATCAAATTGGTTATTTTTTATTTACCTATATACATATATCTATATCATCAGGATATTTTTGAAAATATTAAAAGTCTGAAATGACAAAGTTGGTAAATTCTCCAAAAATAGAAGTAATTAAATTTATAATGCTGACTTAAAATATACACTTCTAAAAAGTAGGCTTATAAGATTATTAGAAATTCAATCCAAAGACATAAGGATGCGATACTGGGCTGTTATTACTCAATTAATTAGGTAATTAAATAAACCCTACATAATAATTTTATTTGAAGCTATGACCTTTTTGATTCACTACACCGCCAACAGGTGTTTTTAGAATCTTATTGGGATTTGTTGTGTATAGTGTGGGTTGTTGTTTATAAACATTTAGTTGGCTTTAGATAAAGCACATTAATGCGAAATGCGTTAAGTGTTTGCCTTTTCTTTCATTCGTGCACTTTATAAATTTCCTGCTAACACTGCTGTGTTTTTTTTTTATTTTTTATCACAGTGGACTAAGGTCCATAATAAAGTGACTTTTTATACAACGACTTTTTCTTCCTATCATTTTTGGAGGAAGAGTATATGTAGACTATACACAATTATTTCATCTTATTCCCTATTATGGCAGATATTAAAAATCCAGCATGGTGCACAATCTGTAGCTCTCCTGTTTTTTGGCAAGATCAATTTTTTTGACTAAAACAAACATAATGATTGGTGTCTAAGTCTAGATTTCTAAGTGTGAGATCTAAACATCATTACTGCACATTTCTCTATTGAGTCAGATGATATTATTAAATACGTAAAAGAAATCAGTGAACAGATGTTGTTAAGCAGCTGTCAATGTATATATAATTTGAGCTACCACATGCAATACTTTGCAAATATCCCATGAAAACTTGGAATTAGAAACAGTGATACACTGCATTACAGATCTGTATGACAACAACTAATGAGATATATATGTTCATGCTACCTATTTTTACAAGAGGCAGCATTTTACACCTGTACTTGATTCACATTATAATGGCAAAATAGAAACTCTATATAATGAATGGTGCAGCTGAAAAAAATAAGAAAGCCACGTACAAATCCATAGTTTGGCACATAGAGGATGAATGTTCTCCAACTCTTATTATTTGTAGTAATTTATACCAACATATAAGTGAATAATAATCGGTAAGGGGATATTAGTACCAAACTAAGTGTGGAAATACAGGAAACAAGTAGAATTAAACTGAAACCTTTCATTTGCTAATTGAGTTTTATTGTACACTAAAAAAACATCTAATAACAGAGCACTTTCTAATGCAAGTATTATAGGGCAGTGTGACTTTTTCTTCAAAATGTTTGTATGGGTATGTCCTATAATTAGATTTGACATTTGACAATACACTATTCTCATTACTTTATTTATAATTATTTATAATGTACCAACACATCCCATAAAGTTGTATAGCTTTAGATAGACAGAATTCATAGTTACTATTAGCTTTGTTTGGCCTATTCGTATGAATGGGGACTCTATTTCGGTTTTAGAATAGCAATAGCATTACATGTATTCCATAAACCGAAAGTCTATAAACCGAGTGTCTTTTGGTTTATAGACTTTCGGTTTATGGATTACATGTAATGCTATTGGCTTTCTATAAACCGAAATAGAGTCCCTATTCTTATGAATGGGGACTCTATTTTGGTTTATAGAAAGCCAATAGTATTACATGTATTCCATAAGCCGAAAGACTATAAACCAAACGACATTCGGTTTATAGACTTTCAGTTTATAGAATACATGTAATGTTATTGCTATTCTATAAACCGAAAGTCTATAAACCGAATGTCGTTCGGTTTATAGACTTTCGGCTTATGGAATTCATGTAATACTATTGGCTTTCTATAAACCGAAATAGAGTCCCCATTCATAATAATTTTTTATGAATAGGGACTCTATTTTGGTTTATAGAAAGCCAATAGCATTACATACAATGTAATCGCCGAACCCCCGAACTCCAACACGGACATACAGTGAAATGTCCATGTTCGGGTCCGGGGTCCAAAAATCGTAATGTTCGGTACGAACCCGAACAGTGCTTTTCGGGTTCGCTCAACACTAATTAGGATATTTTGTCTTAGCCTGATTAATACCTGAGGAAGGGGACAATCAACTTGGTCTTGAAAACTTGCAATCACATTCTCAGTTAGCCAATTTATGGTATTATTTTAACTCTGTTTGTTCATCTTCATCTCTAACAGTATGTCCAAACAGTATATCCAAACATATGCACGGAATATCTATCTACTTCTGTACATCTTTTTCTTTCCTTACATAAAAGTTGGGTCTCTCTCATTTTCTCTCCGGGGGGTACTTAGTACATTATCCCTTGTTTCCAGGGCAGTATTTTTGTTCTTATATTTGTTATCTAAATATCCTAGACCTATTTTCTTCATAGTTTCTTCAAGGTTATAATCAAACCCCATTTTCTTCAAAATATTGAAGACCCTCAGATACATTATATAAAACCTGTTCTTTCCATGCCTTCATCAGATGAATATGTATGCTGTATTTTAGTATTTAAATGAGAATAATATTATTTATAAAAAAAAAAAAAAAAAAAAACGCTCCTTGTTACAGAAGACGTATAGTGAGGGTGATTGCCCCTGTTCAATTTAAAACTATTAGACTTATTTTTATTTGTTTCCCCAACCTCCATTTACACTAGCATTTTTCTTGTCAATCCCGCACATAGTATTGATGGGGATGGCATGTCCTGCTGCTGAGCAGAGTAGCATCAAGTGGAAAGTCTGGAGAAAGGGGTGTGGAGTTCCATCCACCTCTCACTTTGTATACCTTGTGGAGAGCGGAGACAACCAGGTGCTAGGGGGAGGGGCTGATGATCAACCACTATAAATACCCTACACTCGCTGCTTGCTTATTAAGCTTAGTGGTGCTCTTGTCCCATACTCTCTTATATTTGATTCAGATTTATTACTTGGCTTTTGATCCTTGGCTATTTGTTTTGGCTATTCTCCTCTCCCCTGCCCTTAGACCTTGATTGCCCTCTACTTTAAATAAATGTAGCCGCCTGCCCCGACCTTTCAGACCGTTCACTGACTACTCGCCTGCCTTGGCCTCTTGTTTTGACGCCTCTACATATTTATCCTGTTTCCTGCCTAAAGATTTCCCCTGCTGTTGCTGGGCTTCCTGCGCTGTGCTCTAACCTAATTCCTGATAGAGACACTATGGCAATTAGCCATTCCACATAACATAGTTCACTGAGATGATCCAGCAACCATTTTAGTGGTTTTTCTGTGTTGCAATCATGTAAGATGCGAGGGAGGAAAGTATTTGAATGGAAACAGTTAGGAAGCATGATAGTAAAGTAGAACATCTATGCTAATGCTAAGGTGAACAGTTAAGAAGGATGACATTCGAGCAGGAGTGATTCTAAATGCTCATTTGAACAACCAGAAAGTCTGACACTGTAGTTGGAGGGAGTAAGCAGACAGTACTGTAGTACAAAAAGGAGCACAAAACGTGCTCAACATTTAGAGGTAAGTTGTTTGTTCTAGCACATTAGAAAAAAAATAAACAGTAAACATTAGGGAAGGACTTCTATGTGTGAAGTTGTTATTTGTAGGGGTTAATACGTCTTTACATCTTTGAAATATTTGTAGTATTTATAGTATATTGTTGTTGTTGTTCAGACATACTGTGTGTTTTCTAGTAAATACATGTTCAGCTAAAACCTAAACCTAGTATGAATGCTCAGTGGTCTCGGATAGCCTTGATGAGGATAAATAAATGATTCAGTTACTCAGTATCTATGCAAACTGTGCTAAGGCTACAATTAGACCTTTCTAAAACCTACAGAGAATCATTTGGTGGGTACTTAAGATGGTTTTATGGTCCAAATTGGGACATTGAGAAAACATTATCGAACCCTCAAATCTCCGTTTCCCCTATGCTCTGTGACAGCTGTTTATGATCCACTTCTATACTGTAAGGATTTCACCTACCTAAGGGCATCATTTTAAAGTGCAAAATGCTTTTCAAACTAAATTTAACAATGCCATTAAATTAGCTCATTTACCCCACTGTCAATGCTGTGCATTCAGTCCTGCAGACAGTTTTATTGTCCTCTTTGCAAGTAGGATGTTTCACACAAACGGTTTGATTTGTTCAGTAAGCGTGCGATTACAGATACCAAACGATCTAAATATAGAAGTTATATATCAATATAACCGTCCGGCTTCAGGAAAATAAATAGAAGGTGGACATCTGAAATGGCATGTCATCGTTTTATTTAATGTTTCTGAGCAGCAGTCAACAGGTCTCTGCTTCTTGTGGAACTACAACTCCCACAGTGACCTGTTTTCTAAGGCTATCGAATCATTAGAGAAATTGGAGCATTACAACCTGTTGGGTATACCTGATCTATTAATGGATTATGGAATCCTTGAAAGATTGTTTTTATTTTGTGGGTCACTTTAAGTCTGTATTGCAAAATTGTTTTTTTTGTAGATCTTTTTACTAAGACTTACATCTTAATAATATTGACAAGCTTGATTACATTTCTATGTTTTCAATGTACAATCTCTATTACATTGCTATTGTTAAACTGTTCACCTTCGCATTCACATATGTGTTTGTATATTCATTTGCAAATACAATCCTCCTTCCCATCTTATATGACTAACACACAGACACACCACAAGGAGCTACTGACAGCCCAACTCCGGGATACCTTCATGGGATGAAAACTGGCAAACACAGCAAACCATTCTCTTGACATTAAATAACACATCAACACCCTTCTTGCATTACTTTTTCCACATAAATTTTGCAATAGATTTTATAAAAAGTACTGGAATTTCAGAATATTGTATGTTGCCCCAGGGCTGCTTAAGGCTATAAACCATTTGCTGCTGTAGGTGCACTGCACCTTGCTGAAGTGTTAACCATGTAGGTTATTTTAATTTATATGCTATATGTTTAACTTTCATGCATTTGTATGTACTTTACTTCATCTCACATCGCATTGTATGTATATCATCTTTACTTCATCACCTGTAATCAGTTCAATACTACAATATTGGCAATAGTGCTAATTTCATTTCTTTTCAGCAGTCATTTCTCACATTTCAAGTACTTATACTCTGTGGTGACTTCTAACCTTTTGTGTTACACCTTTTACAGAAGGCTTGTCACACCTTCCATCTTGCCACAATAAAAAAATGATTTTGACCAGAAGATGCCACTTTAGAGATGTAAACATGTCTTACTAGCTACCTAACAAAATTAAGTGTATCTTAAACATTCTCATTTTGTGTGTGTTTTTTTTTTTTTTTTCAGCATTATACCTTTTTTTCTGTAAACATAAATATATGCACCTGCCCTGTCTTCCTGGAGCTTCACTTTTGGGTCCTTCACAAGGACCTAATGGATCCAGACATCTTAGTTATCAGAAGACTAAAGAGGTTTCCTGAAATTGTATGTTAATCACGTGTGTGGCATCTTAATGTGACATCTCCAAAGCTAAGCAAGCAATTCATCCATATTGCTGGAGTGTACTTATGGTTACACACATCATCTCTACAGTCGCCCTGCATTTCATACTCATTAGATTAAGGTAAAACAGCTACAGCAGCAAACTGGAGCTGATTGTTGACTTGATAGCTATAGCATTGTTCTGGCAATAGTCATGCATACTTGTACTCATGTTTACTCCACAAATACCCTGTAATTCTCTGCAAATCAGACGTTTTCCTTCAAGGAAGCAAGGGTTAATTAAAGAGCAGTGTTCCTTTAATAAAACACCACATAGTTAAAAGTGAAAACTGCACTGTTTTGCTAGTATAAAGACATGTAAAACAACCCCAAAGTGCTGTACTAACATGTAATTCTTATGCTTTCTTACACCGTAACTAAAAATGTACATCATTATTTATGAAGCATCATTATTTACAGCACCACTCAACAACCCACCAGCTGCTACCATTGTCCTGACTAACACTGAGTTTAGATTTTTTTAACACACAAATGTTGCACAGACATTATATGTTTTTAGTTTGTATGATCATCAGCCTCTTTTTCCTGACCAGATTGAGCACTTCTATTTCTTATTTTCATCCTTACTGGATTAATAATAATTTCCCTAATTTCCCTACAACTACATATGTGCAGTAACATTGTAACTTCTGTATAAAATGTGTAAGCTTTTCTCATATGTTTTCCTAGTATTGGGCAAAATGGGGGTGATTAAATGTACAGAAGAACATTTGAGCCATTTTATTAATACCCTAGTGTATATTAAGATTTTCTGACTATACATCGAAGCGCGTGAGTGATCTCTGATCAGTCTGTCAATTTACATTCAACTTACTTTGCACACAAGACTTGAACAATAGATGGGTCATTGTCATCACCTACAGTCATATTGCTGACACAATGGATGGGGGTTGCACCACATTGACTTTTAAATGCCCCTGTCCATTAAACTTTCTATACAATTGTCTTGTTTGCCTATAAATCTCTGTACTTTATCTGTCAGTATATCTGTTGTGCCTCTTTGTGTCTACCTCAGATAGTGTGTGGACAGATGAATTTGCATCATGGGCCACTAAAAAAAATGTTATACCCCGGGCAAAATGTTGCCATCCCTCCCCTGACTCCGATGATCTTATTTCCTCTGGTATACTCTCATTCATAGAGTCTTATTCTAAGTGCCACTTTCCTCCTCCCTAAACCTCAGAGGAATTCTGTATACTCCTCATTACTAGGCTTTATAAGAAACGCTATAACAGTTATCCGTAGATTTATGTATTACTGCTAAAAGCTTTTCTGGACACCTACGTGTAAAAGCTTCAATGAAAACACAAACTGAGTTTAATAAAATGCACATGCAAAAGGAATGCTTTTATTTTCAAATCTTGGATATCGATTTCAGGTCAAACAGTATAATACATTTTGGTTAATGTATATAAAGCTCTAATGATGATATAATTTGCTGTGTTATCTAGAGGGTCACTTCAAGAAACTTAATAGAAGACGATTATAACAGAGCTAAATTGGCTGACCCATGCCTCCTGGCACACTCTTCACCTAGCTTGTCTAGTGCACAAACACTACTCCCTCTACCTGAGCAGCATTCTCCCTGCTGGTCTTACAATCTCAAAATGCAGCCCCTTACAAACTTCAAAAAGAAGTAGGTTGCGGTGCCTTCTCTTACAGAGCTCTGTGGAATAGCCTTCCAGGTACTGATCACTCATCCATTTGTTCAATAAACAGAATGTATCTGTTATTAGATTGTAACTTTTTAAATATATTGTACATTTTTGTTGTTTTTTTCTGTTCATCTGTATGTATAATTGTATAACCTGTATATTCTTCCCTCAACTTCCTTCAATAAACATGTATGTTTGTATTGTTTGAAGTGTGAAAATCTGAGTAGTACCATTTCAGGACAAACCTGAAAATGAAAAAAACAAACACGCAAAATATCACTCGAAAAATATGCCATAATTGATTGAAACCTTGCTATCCTTGGAATTAAATCCAGTGGCGGTGTTTTTTGTTGTTGTGGAGATCGGGTTGGAGATCTCTTGCCAGCCACCCTACAATAGAGTGCAAACCTGCTACATTGTTTGTATGCCTCAAAATGAGAGAAATCTCAATGTATTCTTCCTGCTAAAACACTTCATAAAGACATATCCCAAACTACTGACTTTCCACTATGAACACTGACCGTTTGACCCTTTAGCATATTAGTTGTATTACAAACTATTTAATTTGTACTACTGGTGTTAAAAACAAACAAACAAACAAAAAACTTGATTCACCTTGTAAATCTTAGGAAGCTCAATTGATTGTCAACAGAATGTAGAAATGTACTATAGTTAGTTACAGATTTATTTAAACAAAATCAATGCCTCCTATCAGCTTTGGCTGCATGATGATATCACAGTGGAGTTTATGATTTATGTTGACAAGTATTATAGTCTTAATAGCATCAGCTTCAAAGAAAGGTTACAGTTCTATCTGCTGAAGCCAGTCATGCAGTCATGTCCTTAACTCCTACTCTGACTGAAGAGAAGGATTTCTCCTGTAAACGCCAGCTCAAATTTCTTCTTTCATAATAGAACAAGGGCATCCAGCTGATTTAATTACCCTTATTGTCATTAAACCTATAAATGTGTAGTTTTGAATTAATAAAGTTGATTTAAAATGTATTTTGGCTGCTTTTGAATTACTGTATTTACTTAAGACGAACCACCAGACTTTATATATTAGTTTAAGGGGAAAAATGAATGTAAGATTAAATGTTTTACTTGTGAATATTAATTCACATGTAAACAATTTTTTTATATTTAATTTGAATTGAAACAAAATTATTTATTTTTTTTAATTTCCTTTTTTTGCCAATCTGCCCCCCAGACTTAGCCATCTGCCCCCCAGACTTAACACTCGGACCCTCAGACTTAACACTCCCCAGATTTAGCAATCTGACCTCCAGACTTAACACTCTGACCCCCAGACATAACACTGTGACGCCCAGACTTAGCCATAGGTTCCTCCAGACTGGCTGGTGTCTAGTCGGGGCAGCTGGAAGATGCCTGTGTGATGCCCTCAGACACCCTCCTATGCTGCCCGACACTTCTGCCGGGGCTTTTATGATGGAACGTCATGAGGTCACGTGACCCTGGCATTCTGTCATAGTAGCCCCAGCAGAAGTGCCTGCCAGCATGTGAGGATGTCTCCTGTTTATAACATTACCTTTGGCTTGATATACAAATGATCTACTTTGCCATGGGAAATGTATATTTTTAATATTATGCTATGGGTGATGTCTTAAGTTGGAGACTCCACAAACTCATTCTTCTCCAAATTTAAGCATTACTAACACAATGTGTAGATCATGTTCAATCATTTTTTATTCTCTACATTCACAGTAAAAACTATGTTTATGTGATACAGTCACTTTAATATTAAAGAGCAGCATAGTGGAAGATGTTTAGTATATAGTCTTTGAGTGGTAAAGGTGAAATGTAAACCTATCCATTTTCTATTCGTTATTCATATTAGGTAAAAGGATAGTATTGATGTTATTATTGATATTATTTAGGGAGCACAGATGAATTGACATGTCAGAACTTGAAGTATAAACCACAAGATCCTTTACTGATACTAAACCTTTCTGCTTGCTGCATACATTTTTAATTCTGCAATGGCAGCACATCCTTGCAATAAAACATATGTGTTAATGAAAAATTAAAACTACTCCTTGTGAAATCGAAAACCTTCATTGAAGGCATTCAAAAACCTTTTTCGAAAGAACTGCTTGGTGTTTACTAACTTACTGTAGTGTAGCATTTCTTGGTATAATAGCTCAAACTATACAAATAAAGACTTCTGTATTCAATTGGGTAGTAAATTAGGGATGATATAAAAAAAGAACAGTTCAACCTTTTGTGAATTTACAAGATACATCCTCATCCAAATATCCAATTCATTCAACCAGACTCAGAAGACAGTTTGATAACAGAGTATCATATCTGCTGAAGTTGCAGTAAATAAAGAAGCAAATTTACACTTCTATGAATGAGGTAAGTTTAAATTCATGAGACTAAAATGATCATCAAAGCAACCTAAAATCTTAAATAGATGCATTCAAGGCTCTTTTGTTACCCCAAAACCAGATATACTTTGCTTTGTGACCACATTTCCCCACTAAAGTGAAATTTTTGCATCCATATCCATAAATATTCACACACAATGGTTTAAAGTCTGCTTTCTACTAACATTACTTCTTCCCATTATACTCCTTAATGTTATGCTTTTCTCTTTCCCATACATGGTTACTAGTGTTGAGCGAACCCGAACCGCACTGTTCGGGTTCGTACCAAACATTACGGTTTTTGGACCCCGAACACGGACATTCCACCGTATGTTCGTGTTGGAGTTCGGCGATTACATTGTATGTAATGCTATTGGCTTTCTATAAACCGAAATAGAGTCCCCATTCATAAGAATAGGTCAATTGACCTATTCATATGAATGGGGACTCTATTTCGGTTTTTGGAATAGCAATAGCATTACATGTATTACATCTGAGAGTCAAATAGAACCGTCAAATACTGTGCTTACAGCGCACTGTGAAAAATTCTAATTGTTTTCGGTGCTAAATAGTACATTTGCGTCTTGCGGTGCACTTCATATCTGAGAGTCAAATAGAACAGTCCAATACTGTGCTTACAGCGCACTTTGAAAAATTCTGTCTACCTCCTCCTCCTCCAGCGCCGCTTCCACCTACACCGCCACGGTCACCGCCTCCTCAACCTATGGGTCACTTAGTATAAACTGAAAGAGAATACCTTGCACTCCAACTCTCTCTCAAATGGATAATTCTGTTGATCCTCCTGGCAGCCATGCTTTAGATTTAGATTTATGTTCTTCCAAAACTAAAATCAAAGATTCAATCTAGTGCTATTTTATGGCTCAGCTGTATTTTAAATTTGTATGTATTTTATGTTATTTGAAGTTATTTCACTATCGATATTTGTTTGCAGGGCACTTGTCCTACTCTTACCCCCATTTTACTTCCTTTTGCAGCCCTCTAGCCCTTTCCAGGACTTTTTTAGAGGCATTTTAGTGGCCAAAAGTTCGGGTCCCCATTGACTTCAATGGGGTTCGGGGTCAAGTTCGGGGTCAAGTTCGAGCCCGAACCCGGACTTTTTTTCAAAGTTCGGCCGAACCCGCCGAACCCGAACATCCAGGTGTCCGCTCAACTCTAATGGTTACCATTGCTTATACACATACACAATTATTTAAATATAACACTATTCTCTCCCACCACTATGCAAGTAGTTAAAGGGACAGTCTCGTTCCCAAACTCACTTTGGTGCGAAATGAAGATTACTGCCTGTATGATTTGATGCAGGAACTCTGCATAAATCCCATTTTTAATATTTTACTGAAGCCCTCCCCCAGTAGTTACTCTGCTTGTTTACTTTTAACTCTATATATTTTGGGCTTTTTACATTTTACATTGCTTAAACTATTAAAACAAAACGTACAGTTAAATGAATTTGTAAAATTACAACAGTAATCCGGACCGCTCTCTAGATAAAAGTAAAAGTTAATTTTGTTGTTTGTTTGTTTTTTTTCTGCAGGAACCAATAAGTAACCAATCCCAGTTGAATGGGATTTCCTGTTTCTCTAGTGAGGTAATGTGTTGCACTGTTAGAGATCCTACTGTGTAAGTGCAGTCAGACACGAAGCAGCACAGAGACGTCCTGCAGGTTACTACATTCCACACACTGTAGACTTGATCAAGCCTGTTTAGGTGGAACGAGTGAGACGCTGTCTCTTTGCTATATTTTATTTTACCTACAATAAAGTTTACATGTTATCTAATTCTATAATAGCACTGGACTTTTTCTATTACTTGTGTAGCCACTGTGTGTGCGCCTGTATTTTTTGCTCAGTTGAAACCCATAAAAAGCAGCACCCGGCAGCATGGTGAGCTTCACTACTACTACTACTATGTATGGGAGGGCACACCCAGCTAGCATTTTTCAAAAATGCATCTTCCAAATTTTAATGCATATTAATGTGCTTTCAAAATACTTTAAAATGCATGTCTTTCATTTTGCATTGCTTAAAATATAAGATGTAAATTGTGAAAATACAGCAGTTTGTAAGAAGCCATGACTTTTTTTTTTGCTGCATCAATCAATGAGAATAATTTCATTCAAATGAATGGAATATCCTGTCATCAGACAATGTGTTCCACTGTTATGAGATCCCACAAATGCACTCACAAACGAAGTAGGTATGTAGGGCACGTCAAATATCTGATAGAATCTTCTCTCTTCCCCATATAATCCTCACATATAGCGGAGTGAAACGAGGAGATAGGTGATTAGTAGTAGAAAAGATATTTAATAAAACAAACAAATGGTAGCTTACATAAAAGTACTCAGCATCAGGTCTCTCCACAAGAAAAGTCCCAGGACAAAGTCTTTCAGTCCCAACATATGACTTAAAATCTGGAAAATATAGCAGTATTGGTAGGCACGCTACGCGTTTCGCCTTAAAACAGGCTTCCTCTCGGCGTGTGTGAGGATTATATGGGGAAGAGAGAAGATTCTATCAGATATTTGACGTGCCCTACATACCTACTTCGTTTGTGAGTGCATTTGTTCATTCTGCACCAATATTTACTATAATATTGAATTACACTATGGTCTCTGTCTGTTTTTTTGTTTCCTCATATATGGTATGAAACATTGAAGACTTTGTCCATACTCCATTGCCATATCAACAACTTTCAGGCAATTATTATACTTTCATATACTCTTTTTATCGTGTGGGGTTTACTTTAGCGCACCAGTCACTCCTATTGTTTGGTTTTATTGTATTTTGATGTTTTTCTCACGTGTGTTTTCAGAGTAACACATGGATTGGTGCTGCTGTGTTATAGTTTAAGCGCCAGGATTTATCTTTGGCATTCACATGCAGAGTAATCGCTGGGGGAGGGTTGAGTCAAATGTTAAAAATGTTATTTGTGCAGAATTCCTGCATCAAATCACACTGGGAAAAAAAATCCTGTGAACTATACAAGCAGTAATCTTTATCATGCACCAAAGTGAATTTGGGGACTAGACTGTCTTTAAAGTATTTTTCATATGCATTAACATCTGGAAGAATCATTTTGGACACCAGACAGTCCAGTATTAGTCACCTAGTTTTAATTATCTTATGCACCTCAAATAGTTCTATGCCATCTCTTAATCTGGTGCATATTAAAGCACCAAAAGAAGAGCATCTACTTCACTCAGTGGGGTCTAATAAATGATGCCCGTTAATCCCTGACAAAAAGTTTTTTTTTTTCTGGAAAGCATAACTTGCAATTCTAATCAAACACAGTGCTCCGAATTACCATGGTTTAAAGAACTATACTGCTTGTAATTGCAACATGTGCAGTAACATAACTCATGTTACAATCAGACAACTGATAGATTTAAACTACTAATAATGCTGCACATTCAAAATTAGGCTATTTAAACGTTCTGCATACAAATACCATTTCAAAAATAGCTCTTTGTTGATAAGGAAGAAATTTTGGTGCGTTAAGCTTGTCGCAGGCTTAAATAATATCCATGTGGAAATGAGGCCTACCAAACAGATGTGAGCAGGCTGCAAGTACAGTGTAATTGGTTGTAGTGTATAAAAGAAACAAAAACAATTACAAAAACAATATAAATTAGGTTTTAGTTATATGAATTGGCCAAAGCATAAATAAGCTTTTTGCACTTTAATTTACCACAAATAGCATTTGTTTGACTTAACACACTTCTTTAAATCTTCTTGAATGTGTAGAAGATTTAAGATGGTCAGGAACTAGAGTTTTTTGTTTTTTATTAAACCTTTCCTGTTACAGGATATTACCGTATTTGCTCGATTATAAGACGAGGTTTTTTTCAGAAAAAAATATCTGAAAACTACCCCTCGTCTTATAATCAAGGTCTCCTTATAATCTGACCTCAAATTGAGGTCAGATTATAAGACATGGATCCAGGTCCCCAGCAGAGCTGCAGGGGACCTGGATCCCCCTCTCTAGCAGCAGGGGATGTCTGCGCAACGAGCGCAGACTCCCCTGCTTCCGCCCGGCATGACCGCCGGGGCTTCTGTGAAGAAGCCGGGTACTTCCGCTTTCGTCACAGAAGTCCCGGCGAGCGTGCCGGGCGGCAGCAGGGGAGGTCTGCGCTCATCGCGCAGACTTCCTCTGCTGCCCCACTAGGCACCAGGGACAATCGGGCAGCTGGGGGATGTCTGCACTATACGTGCAGATATCCTCCATGGTGCCCGACACGGCAGACTATTATGACGGACAGCTGTCCGTCATAATAGACTGTCGTGTCGGGCAGCATGGAGGATGTCTGCAAGTATCGTGCAGACATCCCCCGGCTGCCCCCACTAGCCACCAGGGATCAAGGTAAGGGGAAGGGAGGGAGGGTGGGCAGACAGACAGGGGGAGGGGGGCAGAGAGACAGGGGGGAGGGAGGGAGGGGGACAGAGAGACAGGGGGGGGCAGAGAGACAGGAGGGGCAAAGACAGAGTCAAGGGGAGGGAGGGGGTTAAGAGACAGAGACAAGGGGAGGGAAGGGGTTAAGAGACAGAGACAAGGGGAGTGAGGGGGTTAAGAGACAGAGACAAGGAGAGGGAAGGGGTTAAGAGACAGAGACAAGGGGAGTGAGGGGGTTAAGAGACAGAGACAAGGGGAGGGAAGGGGTTAAGAGACAGAGACAAGGGGAGTGAGGGGGTTATGAGACAGACAAGGGGAGGGGGGAGAGAGAGAAAAATGGGGGCAAGGGAAAGAGAAAGGCAGCATTGGCACATAAAAAGAAATAAAAACTAGAAATACATTTTTTTATATCATAATTTTTTATTAAAAAAGCAATTTACATATGAATATATACAAGTTGAACTTTTTTCCTATAGGGTAGTCTTATATTCAGGCTTTTCGTTTTTTTCCTAATGGAATATCCAAAGTTTGGGGGGTCGTCTTATAATCGAGCAAATACGGTATATATATGATTGTACTCCAGTTTTCAAGAGGTTAATAAATCATATTCTATACATTTTAATGTCTTAATGGAGCCATCTCTTTTTGTAAAGTTTATAATCCATATATAGTTAAATTTATGACAAGTTATTAATCAAAATGTTAAGAAATGACTGACTGTCTAATGTAGTATTGTCTAAAAATCATGAATTTATAATTATCTTTATCTCACTGTCAAAGCAAGTGCCAATCATGAAATGTCTGCTAAAGAGAGCAAATACAATGTTTTGTATGGAAATAATGCTAATAAGGTTGAATGCAGAAAATCATGAGAGTTAGGAAGACTTTTTAAAAGCTTACATAAATCCACTTATGTATCTTTATTTTCATTCCTAGCACTCATTACAAATAGAACTACCACCCATTCAGAAAAGGAAAAAAAAATCTTCATATAAAAGGAAGCCATTGTTCACATGTTTCTCTTTAGATAAAGTTCAAGTTACGTATAAACAAATTTTAAGCACAGAAAAATATTATGATGCAGAACTTACAGTGTTTAGTACTTTTGAGGTTAATCATTATTATTGAAAATGATAACCTGCGTTTCTGACTGCATAAAAATTTTAAAAAACCTGTAAATCAACTGCATTAAAAAAAATATATATCTGTTTTTAACCCCTTGAAGATGAGTGATATAGCAGGACATCACTTATAAAATATAAGTGATGGTCCTGTACAATCATGGTAAAAAGATGCAGCTGTACATGCTTCAATTAGTTTTGATGAAGAAGTCTATGAAGTGCTATTCAGGACCCAGTGAAATCCTGGCTTAGCATAATGGGCATTATTAAAAAACAATTAAAGGCTGCAAAAATAATAGATAAAATCACAGGAACAGCATCAGAAATGGCTAAATGGCAAGGAATAACATATGGAAAACAAGGTTTTAAGCAAGTTTATGGGGTTTTCCATAAGCAATACCACAGTACCATACCCCACTACAGTACAAGGTTGACAGAAGCACTCTCATTCAAGACTGCACATGTCCTTTCACATCCTCACTCTCTCTGACACAGGCAGACGGGCAGGAACTCTAGCTACGTTCTGGCCGATGGTTGGTGGTACATCCTCCCTCACTGCCCTACACTGCCTGTAAAGACATCTGAGTTGCCCCCACTAGCTCACTAATTGGATCACTAATCAGATGTACATTTAGTGTGGTGTTATAATGAGCACAACCAACATCAGTTATGTTGGGGCATAGGTAAGCGTGCCCATACTGTTTACAGGGTCCATGTGCAAAGTGGCTACAGAGGCTTATGACAACTATTAATGGCCTTATTGGCATATCCTTAACTTAAACCCCTTGCAGTGGTGTAAACCATGTACACTCTAGTTATCTATGGGAATATCAACAAAGAATGATGGAAGCAACCATAACACAGATTCAAATAAACTTCATATACTGTGTCAGAGGTGTCCAAGACTTCTGAGGAAGTATCAACAGATACGGCTTGACACATTTCCCCACCTAATATCAAGCTACAACATTGTAAACATGGCTTCATTTCATATACAAAGGTGGATGTGAGTGGCACTATTCTGCTTTTGATACTCAAGCTGATACCAAACGTGTCTGTGTTTAGGACTATATAACATAGATGACCAAAATCAATGTAGGTGGATCAGTTACCAGTGAATTATTGCTGACCAATACTAATCAATGACAAATGTAAATGAAGATTAGGGGTGATCTGGGGGTTACTGCAGATTTTAGTCAACACTGATGACCTCAAATGAGTTTCTTACACAAGATCTGACAGTACTTAAAACCAAACATTTCTCCTAATTTCTAATGATGTATACTCAGATTTAAGTTTGCAAGGCTTTTGACTAATAAGTATTTTATTATAAAAAGCAGTGCAAGCTCCACATTACACACCAGGCTGTTTTATAAACACTAGGAGCTTTACAGAATTTGAAGTCCAATTAATTCATGCAACATGCAGCCTTTAACTTCAGCAGTTATCAGTGGTGCTCACAACTTGATCTTCAGTACTAATAAATAAAAGCTTCAAGGGATATCATTTGATGAATCATGTATGGACTGTTAGATCTTTCTGTCATACACTTTTTACTGCTCAACTGAGCCAAGATCTAGACCTGAAATAAGCAACACAGTGACGCTGCTGCAGAGATGTAACAAGAAAGATGTCATGCATATTTCTAAGCCATGCTTATTTAATGATTATACTTCGATTTCAATGATGTCTGGGCATGGTGGTATTCTCCATCTTGGTGTAATAGTTAGTTGACATCATGTATCAATATTTCCTTAAGCTTGAAGCAACTGCAGTTCCTTTAGTATACTAACAGATGCATAATTGCCAAGAGTTTCTTGGATTTGGTCAGACAGTCCTGTTTATTGAGAGTCCTGTCCCAAAAACCAAGAAGTAGCATTTTTTGTTTCCTAACCATTTTCCTACAGTGGCCTTTTGACCCCAACACAAAGCATCACCCTAATTGTAATCCTAAGTGTAATTCTAACTGTAAACCTAGCATTGACCCTTAGTGAAACTCTAACCCTAGATCTAGGATTAGATTATTTTTTTTCAAGGTAATTTTGCTTGACTGCCACTATGGGCAGTCAAGCAACAGAAACAGATTGACAGAAGTAATTCAGCTCCATTCCATCACTCTTGTCAGCATTCAGGGCAGTGCCATGTTGGAAAGATATGCTGCTTTCCAATATGGCTGCCACAATCATCGTGTGGGGTGATGGTGGTGCCCGGGGGAGCGAAATTTGAGCCCATCTAGTCTGCTCAATTTTCTGAATACTTTCATTAAGTCCTTAAGCCTAATTTACACATGCGCCTATCCTACATGCATGAGTAAAGTGTATTTAAAATTCACATAAAGCTTAATAAAATAATACATTTATATAAAGATGTCTTTGTAGCATTTTTATTTACTTAAAACTAACCCCACAGTTAATAGCAATTTCGAACATTGATATTTTGTTGCCTTCCTTCCTTAAATACAGGTTTTAATTTTTATATTGAAATATTGAAAGACCTGAGCGATCGTATATCTAGATATTTTATTAGCTATTTGTATTGCAGATCTTGTCCAATGTTATTTAATAGCATTTGAAGTAGATGTGATAATTTTGCAGTTTAATATTCGCTAAAGCTTTTGGTTGGCATTTATCATCTATGAAATAAAATACATTAATACGCTTTGACAGACATCATAACCTTGATTATAATATATATGGTAAAACTGGCAGTAACTGAGCACTGGTCAAAGTGGTCACCCAGCATAAAGGACCTTTGACAGCACATCTATTACATAACTGTAATAACCCTCCAAACTGCTAAGGTGGATGAGGGGAGCCCAAACCCCGCTAAATAAAGACCAGGAAGGCCCTGGTGCACAAAATAAATCACTCCATTAATATGTGATCAGGGAATGCACAATATAAATTATAACGAAACCTTGAAAAATTGTATAAAAATGTCCTTCTTAAATAAAAAAAAACACAAAAAATCTCATTAATCCTTATTAAGCCCTCAATTCCTCATATTCACCCCATGGCAATTGGCCATTCAAAAATAAAAAATACAAAATGCTTAATGATCACAGCAGTGTAACTCCCGAGGCTCCTGAAACAAAAGTGATGAAGAATGAATACAGATTAAAATACTACCTTTCTGCTTCCTAATCTAATGTGAAAAAACAAATAAAACCCTGCAACTGACATTGGTCTTGGGGCAGCTCACAGGTTTCAACAGTCATTTCATAAAGGTTTCAAACATGTTATTCACAGGCAGCTGTTTGCCATGCAACACTAAATGCAGTTTAGAAGAATAGAAAATTATCTTTTCCCTACTTTACTTTCATAACCTGAAAGGCCCCATTATATGAGAGTCATAGAAAAGTTGAAGAAACTACTACAAAATACTGTGTGTGACCTCTTGTGACTGTAAACAAAATTTGGATGTGGAAAAGCACACTAAACAACAGAGGAACACAATAGTTGAAATCATTTGACATGATAATGCATCTGTATCCACATCCAGATATTTGGAAAGCCCCTACAAACACTGATGTGGGGGTCCCAATGCAAAAAAATGTTACACTAATAGAATCAATTAATTTTCCATTTAATTCTAATAAAATAATTCCCTATATTACATGAACATTTTTGTTATGTTGCCAACAACATAGCAGTGCTAGTAAATAATTTAAATATGGGTTCAATGATTCAGAAAGCCAGTCCTACAGAGCATTGTCCAATAGTGATTCTCATTTCTTTGGGAAGTCTTACAGGCTGTCAAGTAGCAGCTCTCTATCAGCGCTGGTCGGTGGGTGACATCTGACGTGTGCGCATGAACAGAGAGCTGGTCAAATTGCAGCTCATAATCTTTGTTAATTTCTGAATGGCACACAACCGGTACACTTTTTAAATAGTATTTATAAAGAGGCACAAGTTGTAAATAATTGTAATGTTTAGTACCTTGTTAAAGAGATGTTACAAAATATATTCGATGAGATAGATGGATGCAAGAGGAAGAGAGGATTATGTACACAATCCAGTGTGGGACAGGAGAAACATAAGGTTACAGAACAACAGGAATGAAGGTGGTGTCAGAAGGTGTATCCTGGGGAATGTCTACAGCTATTTAAATAGGATTATTGGTGGTTTGAGAGAAGTCTTATAGACTTGTGTTGAAAAAAAAGGTAATAGGCGAGAAGAGCCTTAAACCATTTGTAGAATGTAGAGGACACACAGGGGATTATTATAACCAATCTTAACTGTTCCTCATTGCGCTGCTTCCCGCCGTCAGTGCGAACAAACTCACCTGACTCAATGTAGCTCCCATTCATGTCCCGCAACGCCATCTTTCCGGGGGCCGGTATACAACAAAATGGCCGCATGCGGGAATGACAAAATTGACAGATCACAGGTTTACACTGCTCAGTGATTGATTACACCCCCCTGGCTGGCGATTGGTGGCCTTCCCTTCTGATTCCTGCATATCGGTGTCTCAGTCCCAGTGGCTGTATGTTCAGCTGTTCCATCCTCAGAACCTGTAGCTGTATGTATCCAGTGTTCCAGAACCAGTACAGTTATATGTTGTTTCATCCTGAACCTCAGTACCAGGGATTGTGTATACCTCTGTGCCTCAGAACCAGTGGCTGTGTGAGTTTCAAGACCTCAATCCCAGTAGCTGTATATTATCCAGTGTTCCAGAACCAGCACAGCTGCATACTAAACGATCCTACTCCTCACTACCAGTGGATGTGTGTTGTCCAATTTCTTGTAACCAATACTGCTGTAGGATCAGCTATTTGAAATCTATATTCTCTCAAGTTCCATCTTCAAGTAAGTTCTGTCACTAGTACTTCCTTAACCAGTGTTCAGAGAGGGGTAGAAGTGCAGCTATTTACCTTTTCAGCAGTGCCCAGGGCTCAACCAAGGACATCTCTGATTTGGAATGAACTCCTACTACCCATAAAAGACCTGGTGACTAGTCGTACAAGAATATCTAAAGTGCATAACTCGGGCCCTGCATTGTGGCTCCTAAAATCTGATCC
The DNA here is from genome assembly GCA_036172795.1 of Pelodytes ibericus. Lineage (NCBI taxonomy): Eukaryota > Metazoa > Chordata > Amphibia > Anura > Pelodytidae > Pelodytes > Pelodytes ibericus. Next base: position 160,649,986 of record CM069858.1, read on the forward strand.
CACTACCGTTACAATTATTTAGTAACAAGTGCAGCAATATAGAGGGGGCTGAATAAAAGGAATTTCTTGTGTTGGAGTCAGCAATTTGAGTTAAATGATGAGCAGGTGGAGGGCTAGGTGGCGTAGCAGTGCGTAATTGATGCAATGTGCAGATGTGTGGATGCTGGCAAAGCACCATGGGAAATGGAGTCCACGATAGGTGAAGCGCCATAATTTGCCATTTTTACACTTTATGCGTCTGTTTGCAACATAGGGTTTAGGATAAAGATTCATATTTCAAAAATGATTAAAGCAATATATGTATTAAAATGACCCAAAGCATGTACATAATACACATGTAGTGACACAGAAATAAAACAAATGGCTATTAATTAAAAGCAAAAATGTGTATAAAGATGTAGAATATAAAAATGATTTTTCAACAGTATTTACCAAACTCATGCATGATTAGTTGAGCTGGGAAAAAATAGTAAGAGATACAGAAAAGACACATTGATTTTGTGGTGCATGCTACATACTGCACATGTCCTTTGATTGGCCCACAAGGAGTGCAAAGGATGGTTCTTTGGAAAAGATAGGTCTTCAAGCAGATTATGTCAAAAACAAAATGAAGAATGAATAATGCATTTACATGAATAACACAACATTTAACCCATGCTTTAATATGCATTCATTTGCTCTATGTCTTCCAGGCAGGGGCAGTGATAGGCAAAGTGTCTGTACAAAGACAGCAGTCTGTGAAAAATCATTAAATGGTCGCTCACAGACCCTAGTAAATGTCCACCAAGAGCAGCAATGTAAGTGTCTACCCCTGGTCAAGGGTGATACGTCAATGGACAAAAAAGATAAAATTGGTTCTTATTTTAATTATGGTTAATTGTGCCTTGTTTCCAATTACAAAGAAGAACCATTTTTAGCAAAAGACAGGCAAACCTTTTAGGAGCCAGTTCAGTTGTTTTTATAATGAATGTAGAGAATACCAAAAAAATCGAAATTCGTGCATTTGCAATTGCGCTAACAGAATGTATTGACCAATTTAGGGACAGATGTGACTTAAAAGTGTAGTGTCTCCTGTTATTGATATATCTTGATAAGTAAATTAATTATTTTTCAGTGGGAATTGTGTAATTTACATATCAAGCCGCAGGGTTGAACAGGAGACACCCACAGACACGTTTTAAACATATTAACTTATCCATTTACTTATAAATCTGATAACACCAAGTACAGATCATGTTTTATGATTTTTTTGTAATTTCTACATTCACAGTTTATCCAATGTTCAGGTGATAGAAATCCTTTAATGTAAGTTCTCTCTTAAAATATACATATATTTACATACTACAGGATTATGTCTGGAGCCATTTGATGATTATTCGTTTTAAGAAAACGCATTTGTGAGTGTATAAACAAAAAAATACACAAACTCAGGATTGGCAGCTACATAATCATTTGAAAGTGAATTCCTGGTAAAAAGAAGGAAAAAAAAAAGATATTAATCAGGATGGGATTGGACACCTACTGTTACAAAGCAATCATGTGAAATTAAATGGTCAGCATATGTTACACTGCACCTTAGGAATGCCTAACTACGAAACTGAGTTTTCTAATTAAAGTATAATAGCAATCATATTTTAGAACATATTCAATAATGCCTATGAATCTCAGCAGGAAGCGACCTTTTTGCACATTTATGATGAGGAAGTGTATGTTGAGATTTTCTCTTATTTTCAAGTACATTCTGGGGATGTTATGATTGCCCAACATCAAGGGGATATTACTATTACCCAATTTAAGGGTACTTATTGTATATACCTCATAAGATACTTATTGCATTCTTAAGGATATATGTTTCGTAATAGTCATATGATGTGTGTACAGCTTTCATGAATCCTATAATAAAATGTGTTTTAAAAAAATGGCAAAGCTTGAAGAAGTGTGACTTTACAGTTATGAATACAGCGGTGCTGGATCAGACCTACTTTCAAATCCATTCGAATAGTGATACCTAGTAAGTCACTTTCCACTTCCACTCGATTCTATGTATGCAGGAGTGGAGGTCCACAGGGGGTAAATACATTGACATAATATATTACGATTAGAGTTGCCACTTTTTCTTCTAAAAACAAACAGACATTTATACAGGCAGATCCTATCCTACCAATCAACAGATATGTCCAAAATAAAAACTACATGAGAATGGGCCCTGGAAACTGAACAGGCAGACTATATCCATGCTTGATCGATCCAGCAAACTTATAACACCAATCTGGCAACACACCTTCTAACTGATCTCTCAGACCCCAAACACTACCCTCACCCGAAATAGACTTATATGACAAAATGAAGAATATGAATAAGGTCTGGGAACCAATGTCCGCAGCATTCAGCGCAAAAGGTACCAATCCATGAATGTACGCATTGCACAATAGTACCCCTAAAACCTACTCTTCTCATTATTTACACTTTATTACAGTTTATTGTTGTTAGTCTTTCTTTTTGCTCACATCTACGCTTTTTTCTATTTTGGTTAAGACAAATCAAACATTGTACAAGAGTTTAAAAGCAGGCTAAGCATGATCACATGATCATATGTAAACTCCAATCCACCGTATCAACAGCCATGCTATTGTCTCCATAGACTTAACACTGGGCTCAAGCCAATTTTTTTTTTACCAGCCTGCCGGTAAAATACTGGCTTGGTGGAAACCCTAAATTATGATACTGTCAACAAAGTGGAGTTTATAGATTGTTTAAACACAACAAAGTCTCCATTAAAAAATACTCTGATTTACTTCTATATATCTGCTTTGCACAGATTTCTGTGGCACTTTCTTGTGGCCTTTTTCATATCTTGGTGAAACAGGAAATGGTAAATAAATCTTTATTTTGATAAAATTCCTAATCTGTAAATTTGCACGCAATCGGGCTACTAAATCAAGTCATTTTCACCTGTATAGCACCGAGTACTGATAACTATAGTACAGTTTAGATATTAGCACCTATTGGTCAATACCCATCTTTATGGCATAAAGCAATACAATTATTAAAAATACCAGCTGTCCAGTAAAACAAAGACAACATTTGGTATAGTGTTTTTTTCCCCCATTTCCAGCCTAACTGAACAGGTGTTTGAAAATATTTTCAGTTCAGACACTGGTACATTTTTGACAGATCCATAAAAAAATTATTTCGATTGCTGTACAAGTTTTCTCGTGATTGGCATGTTTTTTTCAAGACTAGATTATTTTTTAAGTGCTACATTTAGGAATGAATTTTAATGAGACTACCTCAAAACCTTAATTTTCTGGGAGGAGTGTTATTTCAGCATTTTGGAGCCAATAACTTCCAAAAATATAAACTATTTATCTATTGTCAGTGACTTCTGAATACATTTTTGAATGTAAAAAAGTCTTCAAGCTGCCCAGGTGCACAGCCATCCTACCATGCTGCCTTCTGGGCTCCCTGCATGGTTTGACTACTGAGTGCCGACTGGTCACATGACCCTGGGGGCTGTGATGTCAGTCTTATACCTGAAACACATGACCTGTTGTCACTCAATAGTCAAACCGCATGGGGAGCCCATCAGGCAGCATGGCAGGTTGTCTGTGAACCTTGGAAGCACACAGACTTCATACTGCCTGCCACTGGACACCATGGAATGAACAGCGTTGCCCGGGGTAAGTTGTGAGGTGATGGGGGCATTTAATGTGCATGCAAACTGGTTAATGGGGAATTGCATTTCGGTAGTAGGGCATGTAATGGGGTGACGGGGAATGTAATGGGGTGATGGGGCATTTAATGGGTGTGCAATGTGGGTGATTGTGCATGTCCTGGGGTGATGGGCCATGTAATGGATGTTCAATGTGGGTGATGTGGCATGTCCTGGGGTGCTGGACTATGTAATGGGTGTGCAATGTGGGTAATGGGGCACGTGCTGGGGTATCTACTGGTTCTGCAATGTCCGTGTTGGAGGGGGTGCCCAAATTTACTATGGCTAGAGGAAGCACAAAACCAAGATACACCACTGAAAAGAAACATCATCATAGTGACATAATTATGTTTAAAAAAGACATGTAGTAAAGCATACTCAACCCTTTAACACAAACCTATTTGTTGATACAGTAGAAGGCAAACCAACAAAAAAAAGCCAAAGCTATAAGACACTTCCAAATTCATCTCAAAGGGAACAATTCCTTACAGACTCCGCAGGCAGACAGATTCACCGTGGATTAGCATTATCATACCTGCATTTACTTGGGATTTCATTGCTAGTAAAGCAAGCAACAGTTTTTCCAAATGTATTGAGCAAAACTGACAAATAAAACAAAAAACACCAAACTACTACTACTTTTTGTTTAACTGAACATAAATACAGACCAACTGTCCATCCCAACATCCACCCAATTTCTTACAGTTTCTACATACTACTGAAAACAGGATATACACACTAATGTGACACTATGACCTTTATTACAGTATGGAAAATTGAAGGAATTATTTTGATTTACACAACTTTAATTCATGGGATATCATATGTGTATGTGTTGGAATGTATGTGGGCAGGAGACCAATTATTTGTAAGGGCGATGACATATAGATGAAGTGGCTCCAGACAACTCTTTGACACAAAAGGCCATGTTTGTCATATCAGGGCTACAATCGGAAACTGTCTTGTGCACACATGGGAAAAGACTCCAGAGGGGTGAGAGGTGTGTTTTGCATAACCACAGAGATAGATGACAAACAAGACCAGCCAATCACAGATGATACTATGTGATTCTATGGAAGCTATTGGTATAACTATATTGAGATTATGTGTAATTTGTTTAGTAAGAATGGAATAGTAACAGTGAAGGAGGAAGGAGAAGTACACCTGGGAGATCTCAATACAGGTAGCTATATGTCAAGTATGATTTATATTTGTAATTAGAAATTGTATATATATATATATATATATATATATATATATATATATATATATATATATATATGGGTTGTTATTGTTTGTCTTAAAATGAGGGACATGTATTGTAAATTGAATGTAAACTAATTTCATCATAACTATTTCTGTGGATCCTTGATATTCTGTGGCTGTGCCTATATTTGAATTTTGCTGGAATTTGGTTAAAGCGGAAGCTATCAGATTAAAACCTCACATAATACAGCGATGGTAAATTAATAAACCAGAGAGTGTATCAAATAGTGCATGTCTTCTAAATGCATCCATAGATTTATTGTCCTGGATACAGTTAGTTTTTATAGCTAGAAAAATATATAGGCCTTCAGGGAATATATCTAAATACATATCTGGATGATATGTGATGTGTAATTGTATGTATGCATTCGGGGATACGCTGTAGTCTCAAGCACTTAACACACATTTATAGCGCATACATCATTCCATCCCTAGTTTTAACATTTAAGACACAAGAGTGTTTCCGCGACTTTGCCAAGGCATCTCTGGGATTAAACAACCTACAAATTATTCTCTAAAAATTGGTTTCCAAAGTGGGTCAACTAAACAGTGAACATATGACCTTGTCGAACAATCATCACTGATTCTTTTTAGCAAAGTTTTAGAAACTGATTGCATCACCTGAACATATAATAGAAGAATCTAAATATCTAAGGAATGACTAGAGTTACAAACCAGTGGTGTAGATATTGAAAAAAAACTGCTTATCCAAGGGACTAAAGGTTGTATCAGGACAATGTACTTGTCCTGATACAAAAAATATTTTAATCAAAACCATCTTTAAATCTTTAAATAATGTCTTTATTGATAGCAACTTAGACCTAACAATACTTAAATGCAATCAACAAATGCAAGTCGGTAGTGAGCGTAAACAATATAGATTTCTAAATGAAAATTGTAGTTTACGTTATTAAAACTAATGCACAGTCATTAACCCATGCAAGCGCACATTTTTGAAAACATGCATGCAGTCATATTTCAGGAAATCAAACATTATATAGCAGAGGTGTCCAAGTTTGCTCTGGAGTGGGCCACTTCACCGTAAATGTATTCGTGCATGGGCCACATTCATGTTTCATAGAATTTTTTTTATATATAACATAAATATACATACATACTTACATGTGTGTGTGTATATATGTATTTATACATATATACACACACACATTTATGTAAAAATTGACAGTAATGTGCAGTGTTTATCACAGATTCCAGCAATAAAACTTACATTTACACACACACCCTCTCACATACACACAGAGTCACACTTACAAAAACACACTTACAGACACTCTCACATACACACAGAGTCACACACACACAGCACAGTACACGGGGTTGCATTTGTCTGGTGGGTGAGCTACATGTTAGACGCCCTGTAATATAGGGATATGATTATTTGCATTTTCTATTCGGTACCATGGTAGTTGCATAACGCGATTGGTGGCCGCGAATAGGATATCCCCACTGTTTGCCCACAGCAGGGTTAAATGCAACAACAAAAAACAACCTGTCCAGAACTGCATGGCCCGGGCATCAGACAATAGGAATTGTGCATCCCTGACACACATATTATATATGACATTTGTCTTGAAACACAAGACAATACCACACTAGAGACAATATATATATATATATATATATATATATATATATATATATATATATATTGTCTCTAGTATGGTAGCAAATGCACTTGCACAGTGATAGCTAACCATACATTTTGTTTCAAATACAGTGCTTTACTGTTACATTTTGTAATCTCAAGTAACAATCTCGATATCATATATACCAATATAAATGTTATAATTTTCTATTCCATATTGGAAATGACAGTGGAGAATCTCACTCACAAGTCAATCGGAATAATCATAGTCCTAAAAAGAAGTAGGGTCAATAACAGCATATAAAAAGACTTTATTATAGGAATATCCAAGTGGCCACTCACCCTCCAGATGTCTGGATTTCATACAGTTTTGATGCATCCAAAGAATGTCCACCAACTATTCGTGCCTTTTGTGGAGAAAGAACAAACACAAATAATCTTTTCTGATGAAAACATAATACTAATTATATATTGAACCCAAAAAAATTCACCCTACACAGAACACCTAACATGAGAAATGTTAAGCAGGATCAGCTCCAAGCCAAAAAAACTGGTGAATATTAATATTGGACACATACTCATATAAGCAATGAGCTTTCAGTCGAAAATGCTGCAACAACCAATGGAACACTGACAGAACAAACACACAAGACAAGTACAAAATGTATAAAACAAGCCTGAATATGTTCTTCTCCATAATCATGTAGTCATAATCATGACTACAACATATGTGTTTGACAGCAGCAGACTCTTATGCTAGCATACATGAAAAAAAGGTGATCCAGAACGTAACCTGTTTAACAATGCAACACATTTGGTGTTCTTAAAGGACAACAAAGGAATGGATAGCCGGAGGGGGACATGCACTATTCCACAAGTAATGAGGGAACCAAACGGGTAAAAATCATCACAAACATTTACAAGACACAATCCCTTTTGGAAAAAAAAAGATGTGATTTAGAACCTTTTCATCCACAGCTTTGCTATCTGCAAGAGAATCAGGAAGAAGGGGGATATATGTTAGAGACAGTATTGTGGAAATGTGCTACATTCTGAACTATTGATTGTAAGAACTCAAAGTGAGTTGTTTTGACAAATTGACAAGAATGGTGAGATGTGGAGGGCAAAACCATTCCTTAAATACAAACCTTTGTTTCCACAATAGAAACAAATAGTAACTTTCACCAGCAGGTACAGGTCTCTGAAGCAGCATACATTGAACTGGCTCTTTCTACATTAGGTGGTAATATCCGTAACAAAAGGTCTATATTCTTTCAGGTTATTATTTTCATGTAGTTATGGTCAGGGCTTATTTTGCTTTATGTGGTTACATATTTATAAATGTGTTATAAACATGAAAACATACTGTATACATATTATATATACACATCCATTTTAGGTAATATTGTAAAAATAAACATCCATATATTTACAGTTTTTCAATTGTCACCTTAATAGAGTCTGCATTGTTCATAATCATCATTTTCGATATTTCTGAATGACTATGTATGTTACATTTGCATAGAAAGATATACAAGCAAAACACTTTTTCTACTCTTGGAAAAAAGGAAAATTTGTATTTTTACATCATTTTTACAATAATTTCTTTTGGGTAGGTTAAGGCATTTTGAAGGAAGTAACAAAAAAAATAAAAAATAGCACTCATGAGATGATAGGTAAAGCCAAAAGTGACGTGGTTTATTCAGTAAAAAAATCCAAGATAATAAATAAATCACGCACAGCAAAAAAAAGGGTAAGTTAAAGCTTTACGCGTTTCGCGCTTCTAGCGCTTAGTCTAAGGCATTGCCCCTTTTTAAATAATAATCCTTACAAATAAATATTAAATATATAGCAATCCTGAATTAGGGACTGAAACCACAAAATTAGAAATGGAAAAATGTTATCCTTATAATGGTTGGGTAGTAGATTGTGTTTTTGCTCTTCTAGTAGTAGTAGTAGTACATAGTCTGTGTAGTACAGCAGTAACTAAACAAAAGAAGTCTTTATAGTTTAAAAGTTAGTATATATCTTACTCAGCATGTTTATTCCTGGAGGTGGCATCTCTACTGGAGGAACATCCTCAAACAGAGGATATAGCGTAGGCTTTGTTACCAACAACATTACTGATATTTAGGTTTTTTTCTTCTTCTGCTGCAATAGTGAGTCATCATACCCTTAAATCCAGGATGATCCTGCTCCTCCTATTCCATAAAAAAAGGATTATGAATTTCTTGAGCCAACCCGAGTTGGGGAGATGCCTACACTGTTTGCCTAAAACTTTGCAGTTGGCAGGGTATTCTGACCATAAAACAATGTCTCTTACATGTATTTTAAACCCTAGATCCTTCTATAAAAGGTAAATATTTAGCCACAGCATTTGGTTGATCATGCAAAGTGGCCACTCTCAGGAATCAGGGTGAATAAAATAAAACTCTTAAATTATTTCAGATCCACTTCCTTTTAAGTTACCCAAGCTACTATTTAGGTTATTTTTTTATGTTGTGAATTTGTATTCAGAGACTTGACCTAAATATGGAACTGATAGATAATTATTGTTTAGCTCATTAGTAAGCAGGTTTGGCAGAAACACTTCACGAGATATGTGTGTTACAGTATATCAAGATAATAAAGCGCTATAGATTTGCCATTCTTAGGGTGTTCATCATGCTAAAAAAGAAGAAGAAGAAGAAGAAAAGGCTTGGGTTAAATGTGGGAGTAGTATCCCAAAAACATTGAAAAGGTGAGTGGAAAATGGGTGTATCTTGTTGCATGGCTAGGACAATGCCCTTTGACAACTCACCTAAAAAAAATGTGTTCTAGGCAAGTGTCTAGTCTGCCTAATGTGAAGTTTGAACAGCTAATTAATCCTGCATGCCACTTTACTATAATGACAAATAACCTATTGCACATCATTTTTTTTAGTGCAAAACATTGTCTCACATTAATAAATGACCATAGCTGCTCAAATATGAGCTGATTAGAAGATAAGTTAAAACAGGTGGCTCAGCACTGACAAGGTGAAATGGATTTTTTTATGCCGAAAAACTGGCAACGGTTCGACCCAATGGGTCTTTCTCAAGCCATCCTGGAGACTCTGGATCGGGTACTATACTATTCTGGTGCTGCTTCTACCACATTTATTGGCATCTACACTTTGGAAGTGAACTGGTTCATCATTACACATTACATGAGAGGAGGTAAATATATAACGGTTGCTACGGAACATGAATATCCAGTGATGTGATGCCAACATAGAGCTGACATGACATGACTGGTATCTGATTCTTCATCAACAGCTGTTATGTAATTGCAATAACATATACAGGGCTTCATGGATGAACGGGTATAGTTGCAGCATTAATTATGTAAGTGCTAGGTATGGAAATGGTTCAGTTAGGGGTAATACCACAATTAGCATTGCTAATGGGAAGAGTGAAGATGTGACCAAGTGGGAGATACAACCGGCAGGCACGCAGTGAGTCCAGCTTTTTCAAGATACCTGCAGAAAGTGAATTGGGTACGTGCAAGGACACCAGGGGCAGACATAATTTACACGTTAAGTCATGTGTATGCTAGGTACATTGTAGATTTTCAATAGGTAGCTGTCTAATATGTGTACACAACATGATTAGTTCGGGGGTTGTCTACTTTCATTGATGTTCCCCTCTGATAGTCATTTACATCAGGATAAGTCTGTAATTTTGAATAACAGGGACTGTATTTATCCCCCAAACTTTGGATATTCCTTTAGGGAAAAAATGAAAAGCCTGAATATAAGACTACCCTTGAGGAAAAAAGTTTAACTTCTATATATTCACATGTAAATAGCTTTTTCATATTTAATAAAAATGATGATAGAAAAAAATGCATTTCTTGGGTTTTTTTTCCTTTTATTTGCCCATCTGCTCCCAGACGTAGCCAATGCATCGCCCCCAAAGCCGTATGCCCCCAGACGTAGTCAATGCAATACCCCCACAGCCATCTTTGCCAGACTTAACCAGTGCTGCCTTCCCCTCCCTACCCAGCCTTAGCCAATGCTGTTTCCCCCTCCCCCAAACTTACCCAATTCTGCCTCCTCCCTCCCTCAGACTTACCCAATGCTGCTTCTCCCCCCTCTCTCAAACTTGCCAAATCCTGCCTCTCCCCCTCCCTCAGACTTGCCCAATTCTGCCTTTGCCCCCTCCCCCAGACTAGCCCAATGCTGCTATGGTGTATAGTGGGGGATACATCTGTCTTCTATGACGGAGCGCCGGAAGTTCATGTGACCTCCCGGCTTCTGTCATAGAACTCTTGAGCTAAGTGTTGGGGAGCACCAGGGGATGGCTGCGCATATGTGCATTTGCTCTGAAAAAAAGCTTGTCTTATATTTGAGCAAATACGGTATATATATATTAGATACACACACAGACACCAGTGTGTAACTACAATAAAAAGGGAAGGTGTACCTTTGTACTTATTTGTGTGTATTTTTGCATGTATTTTGCTGCATCACACTTTTTTTTAATGTGGTGTTTGATATGGCTGGCCATAGTTCCATATGTGTCCAAATATCATCTTTTTTTTTACAAATATCATAATGATGGATATTTGTATCAGAACTGATATTAGGGCATACGTGTAGGTATGTCCATGTGGCAAAAAAGCCCTTAAAACCCTTTTGTAGTGTACTTTATAGGGCTTTAAAGTAGAATTGTCTATCTATGTTAACCTAATTCAGAGTGTGTTCTGGTATGAAAATCTATGGTTTTCATGTTGAAAATGTCCTAATCCAAAAGGCCTCCAATGCTTCGGTTTCCGAATCAGACCCAGGGATATTGAGTAGTCGCATTTCAGAGATTTCAGCTAAAGTGCTCAACCCAAATCCAATTCGGGACTATCAGTGTATATTGGATAGATACTTAAATCTTAATTACGGATCAATTTCAATCCAACACCATTAATTTTTTTGTTTTTTTACAATCACAGTATTATCTTTCAAAATTGCTAATATGTACTACATTTGAAGTGATGCTCAGTCAGTGTCGACTATCAGACCAATCATGTCAAGTATTTCATTCAGTGTGTACTTCAAACTCTACACAAAATAGACACTCATTAGGCAGATAGAAATATGAATGTTAGCTCTGATACCTTTATAATAGTCATTATTAGAGGCCTGTATGAAAACACAAAAAGATATGGAAAACTAAATAAACTCCACAAAGTTTGCAGGCAGCATAAATATGCAGTGCTATGCATATACTCTTTTACTGAGAAAGAATACTGATAACTAGCATGAAGGGAATAATATATGCTCACATGTATTCTTCATTATATGATTAATACATCACACAAATAGTAGCACAGAAGCATTAGAAGTATATTAATGCACTGAAAAGTAACATCATCCCATATTTATTATACCTTTTCCAAACAATCCTGGGCAAAATCCCCTTAGCCTTCTGTACCTCAGTCCGTACAATGTTTTTTTTTTATAGGCCTTAGATTACCCTGCCCCCTTACATACGACTATGTTTGCCACCTCTTCTAAACCCTTGAACGTATCCCTCCGCAAACTACGGATAGCCTTATAAACTTAAACACTCAATCTCCCTCTAAACCTTCTCCCCTGGATCCATTCACAACACACCAGACTTTTTATTTTAACCACACCCGTGGATCTCAACCACAAAATATACAAAATATAATGTGAGGCCAGCATGAAAATCATGCGAAAATAACCAAAGTGGCCTGTGGCCTTTCAGTTATTTTCATATACTTTTCGTGCTGGTCACATCGACAAAAGAGTGAGTGATATATATATCATAAAATATATGCATCACATCTTTACTGGGTGATACAACACCCCTTTAATGTCAATGGTAAGTTAAAATAATCAAATCAATTGAATTCAACATGAAAAAGATCCATGTTTTATGACATAGCATGGGTTAATCTGCATATAAATCATTTTAACTAAAGCAGAGAGAATTCTCAATTGCAGCTATAAATGTTAATGTCTGCTCTATTTGATTTAAATTCTAGACAGATAATGTAAATGCTAATGTGAAAACGCCATATCCGTTTGGATAAACAGATAAGAAAAAATGGATTTATTTTGTTTGCTTTTTTTGTCCAATCTGTAAATTATTTCAGTGGATTTACTTGGAAACAGTTTGTACATTTCAGGTTATAAATAATAACAAATAACTCGACAACCCAATGACTGTTAATAGACGCATCACTGCGCTGTGTACACTGAGGCCATGGAGTTGGGACAAAGCAGCACTCTGATTATGACATTGCAATGAACCAGATTAACCTAGTTTGCATGTCTGGATGAGATCCCAAACTCAAATATTACACTTAAAGCTTTTAGAAGCAAATTATTTTTTACCAGACAAGAAAAAAATAGACCTTAGACTGATGGACCCTGTAGCACTATAAAAATATGTCATGAAATGTAAAGTCTTCTTTTTCATAAATTACCGTATTTGCTCGAATATAAGACAAGGTTTTTTTCAGAGCAAATGCCCTGAAAAAGCCCCCTCGTCTTACAATCGAGGTCTTCTTATAATCTGACCTCAAATTGAGGTCAGATTATAAAACAGGGATCCAGGTCCCCTGCAGAGCTGCAGGGGACCTGGATCCCCTCGCTAACAGCAGGTGGATGTCTGTGCGATTCGCGCAGACATTCCCTGCTGCCGCCCGGCACAACCGCCGGGACTTCTATGATGAAGCCGGGTCAGTTCCGGCTTCATGATAAACGTCCCGGCGGAAGTGCCGGCAGCAGTGGAGGATGTCTGCGCATATCGTGCAGACATCCTCCGGCTGCCTCCACTAGCCACCAGGGATATCTGGGCAGCTGGGGGATGTCTGCACAATAGTGCAGACATCCTCCATGCTGCCCGACACTGCCGTCTATTATGACGGACCGGCTTCATCATAGAAGTCCCGGCGGTTGTGCCGGGCAGCAGCAGGGGATGTCTGTGCGCATCGCGCAGATATCCACCTGCTGTTAGCGAGGGGATCCATGTCCCCTGCAGCTCTGTAGGGGACCTGGATCCCTGTCTTATAATCTGGCCTCAATTTGAGGTCAGATTATAAGAAGACCTCGAATGTAAGACGAGGGGGCTTTTTCAGAGCATTTGCACTTGTCTTATATTCGAGCAAATACATAATTAATGAAAAAGAAGAGGATGTCTCCCACTAGCCACCAGGGAGATACAAGGTGAGGGGGAGGGGGGAAGCGAGAGACACACAAGGTGAGGGGGAGAGAGAGAAAAAATTTTGGGGGGAAGGGGGGGGGGAGAGAGAGGAAGCACTTTTTAGTGAAGATAGCTTATTGTCCTAGCTAAATATAAGATAGTCATTTTGTAATCTATTTTACTCAGTTGGATAAATGCAGAAAACATTGATCTACATGCTAGTAAACCCTCACTATAACACAGTGCAATCTGTCATATCTCTTGCCAGTTTGCTCACATAGCTCTGCACATTTCAATTAAGCTAGAAAGCAAACTTATTTTAAGGGTGCATAACAATATCTGGTTCATTTAACCCCTACTTGTCAGGTTCATAAACAATACGAGCTTGCATTGTCTTTAAGCATACATCAGATATGTAATAATCAATTACACATTCTTAATTGCAAATACTTCACATTTTACAAGTATATTAAAATGTGTAACTATACAATAACCGATCAACATTTCTTAATAAAACATTATTTAAAGGGACTGTTTAGTGCCCAAAATGCATCTTCCAAATATTAATGCATATTAATGTGCTTTCAAAGTTCTTTAAAATGCATGTTTTATATTTGTATGATATATATATTTATATTTAATATATATATATTTTTAAAATATAAAATGCTTACAGCTAGATGAGATTGTGAAATTACGGCAGTTTGCAAGAAACCAGGACTGCCCAAACTAGCTAAGTAAAAGTAATTTCCTTTTTTGTTGCAGGAACCAATGAGAGTAATTTAATCACTGGGGAGGGCTTGGGTCAAATATTAAAAATATGTTATTTATGCATTTGACTGCATCAAATCAAACTGGAAAAAACTTGTGCACTATACAAGCGGTAATCTTAATCTTCAGGAAATAAGGATGGGAATTTAAAACATATGGCCAAAGTAGCTGAGTTGGAAAAATTCTCAGCTGCACTGGATAATTTTTGAAACTCAGCTACATTGGCCAAAAGTTTGAGATTCCCATCTCAGTTCCCTGCAATTCTCTCTTTATTGAGTAGATCTGTTCGTGTTGATGAAGAAATAATTGTGATATAGTAAAGTTTAATGAACCTGGACAATTTTGGCAGTTCCTTGCCAAACAGTTCATAGCAAGATCTTTAATTATGTGTATAACAGACATATGGTGCAGCTGATGTGTCATTTGAGAGTTCATATTTTTTTCTATGCATTGCGCAAGCCAAATTGCTGGTAAATGTATAACACAAATTACTAATAGATTTTGTTTTGCAGCTGGAGCTCTAATCCTGTAGATTTTCAGCCATCACCATCTTGGGGAAGCAGAGGTACCTGAATATCAGGTACCTGAGTGACAGGTGTGCTGGCAGTCTGGCACACCCCTGTCACTCAGGGGCACCATGTACCATTTTCTTAGAGCACACAAACCCTGGAAATATACAGCACGGCTCCGTGCTCCGTGCTAGGTGTGCGGCACACATGGAGAATACACGTCTGGCTACATAACTTCAGTACAGTGTCATCTCTTACTGTTTGCATCATTTTATTACCCTTACACCGTTTACCCTCCCCATCTTTCTACAGGGCAGTGGGTCAGCGGTATTGTGGTAGTGTTGTTATTGAGGGTTTGGTTAGATGCAGTGTGCTTTAAAAGGCTGATAATGTTGGCTCTGAAATGGGTGAGGTGGTCAGTGGGGACAAAGAGAAAGCAGATATTTTAAATAATTTGTCTTTTCTTCTGATGTTACAAAGGAAGAACCGATGGATAAGAACCTGCAACTTTGACAGAACAGTCACAGAAAGCATGTGATTGGTTGACACAAGAAAAAGGGTTACAACAATAAACGGTGTTAAGGTAGACACTGCATTGGGGCCGGATGTTATACACCCATGGGGACTTAAAGAGCTAAGCCAGGCCCTGGCAAGCGTGGTAATTTCGATTTTTACGGATTCTTTTACATCAGGTGCCCATAGATGTTATATATTTAGACTGCTAAGGCATTTGATATGGTTCCATACAACAGCTTACTGTACAAATTGACTGAAATAGACTTAGGGCCAAACATTTGTGTGTGTATTGGCAATTGGCTGAAAGATAGAAAGAGTGGTGGTTAATAGGAAGTTCTTAAACTGGAAAGATGTGATAAGTAGAACTAGATGTGTGTTCACTGCAAGAGGATTTGGACAACTGAGCAGATAAATGGAAAATGATGTTCAATCTAGACAAATGTAAAATTATGCATTTTGGGTATAATAATAATACAAATATTGGAGAACGACACTGATTGATTTTATTGATACTGCAATTTGGTAATATCTGCTGAGGATTGCGATTGCACCCCCCCCCCTCCTTTGCTGTGGTAGTGCACACATTAATGTATTTTTAAGGTATGTTTTGCTATATGTATTTATTTCTTTTTCGCTATCTGTATTTAAGATATAATTGAATATAGTCTGAATTGAAAAAATATATGGGATATAATGATGTAATTAATCGGAACGGACGAATGTGTTGGGATTTATATGTGTTCAATATGTGATTTATTTGTCGACAAAATAAAAAAAATAAAAAAATTCTACTTACCGTATTTGCTCTAATATAAGACGCCCCTGATTATAAGACCCCCCAAACTATGGATATTCCTTTAGGAAAAAACTAAAAGCCTGAATATAAGACTACCCTGTAGGAAAAATGTTTAACTTTTATATATTCACATGTAATTTGCTTTTTCATATTTAATAAAAACTTATGATATAAAAAAAATCGCATTTCTTGTTTTTATTTACCTTTTATGTGCCAATGCTCCCCCCAACGGTGTCTGTCTCTCTCCCCCCACCCTCCCCCCAATGTTGTCTGTCTTCCCCCCACCCTCAGCCCTAACATAGCCTCCCTGGTGGCTAGTGGGGGCAGCTGGGGGATGTTTGCACTATCGTGCAGACATTCCCCGGCTGCCCAAATATCATTGGTGGCCAGTGGAGGCAGCCAGAGGATGTCTGCACGATACGCGCAGACATCCCCTGCTGCCGCCCGGCACTTCTGCTGGGACTTTTATGATGAAGCCGGAAGGGGCTTCAGGTCCCCTGCAGCTTTGCGAGGGACCTGGATCAATTTCTTATAATCTGACCTCGATTTGAGGTCAGATTATAAGACGACCTCGAATATAAGATTTTGCTCTGAAAAAAACCTCGTCTTATATTCGAGCAAATACAGTATTGTGTTTTCTTGGGGCAAATCTACTAATAAAAGAGATTTGGGAGTGATTATAGACAATAGACTTAGCAGTAGTGCACAGTGCCAGCTGTTGGCTGCAAAGGCCAATAACATATTGGCATGTATTAAAAGGGGTATTGACTCACATGAGGAAGATAATATTCTGCCTCTTTACAGGTTCATGGTAAGACCTGACCTTGAATATGCAGTTCAATTCTGGGCAACTTGTCTAAAAAAATACATTATAGAACTAGAGAAAGTGCAGAGGAGCGCTACTAATCTAATAAGGGGAATGGAAAGATTTAGAAAAGTCAAATTTATACATGCTAGAGAACAGCTCTTTAGAGGGGATATGATAATGTAACATAAATATGTTCAGGACCTATACAAAGGGCTTTCTAAAGACCTGTTCATTAAAAGAACATTACAAAGGACAAGAGGTCACCCGCTAAGACTTGAGGAAAGGAGATTTAGTCTAACAGAGGAAGGGATCTTTATGGTAAGTTCAATAAAGTTATGGATTCACTGCCTAAAGGTGGTGCTAGCTCAAAAATCAAAATAAGGAATTGGATTGGAATTCTGCCAAAACAATGTATAGCTTGAAAAATACAATGTTGAGGTGATAGACTCTCTTGAATTAATTTAGTGATTTAATGATTTTGAATATTCCGTATTAGCATTGAACTTTACTTTCAGGATATTTATTTGTTACAGTAAACACAGATTTCTAATTATAATCCCAAAGAAAACAAACCCAATGTATGAACTGAAAATCTTTCATTACTTCCAAGGCAGAGGGAAAGACTCAAGGGAACTTTAGTCATGTGAAAACATCATTACACGACAGTGTTGTTCGAACTGTTTTATACCATCTCCCCATGGTTCATGTAAAAGAAGACATTAATCCTTAAAGCTATTTAAGGATAAACATATCATGAATAAGAAGAGATGATGTGTGGGCATTTACAAATACTAAATTAGTGCTGGTTCTCACATCTGCCTCTGTTTTTATCTTTGAGGATAAGGTATGCTTGCTTTTCGGTCGGCTTGCATAAGTAATTTGAAGTGACTATTTATGCATTTAATACTGTTATTAAGATATGTGAATCTCCTACTCAGAAAAAAAAAAAACATTGTATTTTTTGAAATGTTGAACATTTGTGTCCAGGTGGCATGTGTAAAATTAAAAACAAAGGATTTAATGACCCATCTAAATGCACATACGAACTGCCTCCAAATAAATTCTAAACCTATGTTTTATATTAGCAGGATCAACTCCTATCAGCCTTAATATTTGTATTCCAGTCCTGCAGGTTCTGGATTTCTCTAGGAGCAATGTTTGTGTGTCTTAATGTTGTTCACGGCTTGTCTTAATACATGTGTATTTGTTATATTATGCATAGGCATAGTGTGGGTTAAGATTGGGATTAGAAGTAAGTTATTTGTTTGTGCTCTCTTCTTGCAGTAGGCTGTGGGCATTTGGGCTTAGCACCCTGCTGGAGGGAAAAATCTAATTTTCATCAGATTAGATACAATTCTTTTTGTGCTCTGCAGATGGCATTTTTAAAGTATGATGCGTTATCAATATTTTTTCTAAGCAGGGCTTGACAAGCTCACCCTGGTTACCCTTCCCATAACAAATGTTAACATAAGACTATTGCATTTGTTATATCTTTGTTAAATCAGGTTAGAGTTATTTTTTCTTATACCCTTAAAATGTGAAATATAAACAATCTTTTTAAGGGGGGGAGCTTACCTCCAGCTTCGATCAACAAAAATGTGGATAAAATGTTACTGATTGCAATAGTTCCATGTTAGATCAGGTTGGAACCAAAAATGCTTGTTATATCTAGCAAAGTTCCTTTGTTATTTTATTTAATTATTTTATTCCTGCGTCTGCTGAATCCACTTTGGATCAATTAAGTACTTGCATTAAAAACTTATAAGGTTTATTTTGTTGGAAAAGGATTTCATCAATATAAGTGTTGTCTCCTTTTCTTCAAAATTATACCAGCCATGCCACTACCTCCATAGATTTAACATTGGGATACCGGCCAGGTGGAAACCCTATTTGTGCTCTCATTGGACTACCAATGAGGCTATTCTTTGACATGAGAACTGAATAAACTTTAATGGAAGAAACATTCCCACCATTGTTACTCTTTTCTGTTGTTTTACTATATGATCAGTACAGCCCGTAAGACTGAACCATTAGTTTAACAGATTAGAAGTAAAATAAAATAAATAAAAAGTACAGCCTCCGTTAACAAGTCCAAACTCCAAGCCCAATACTTGAATGCCACAGGAAAAGGAGAGACTTACTGAAATATGCAATTATATATTAATAGTTATTTAGTGCTTGTTGATTCAAAGAGAAATCTGATTGCCTTTTTGAAGTCAAGAAGACTTCATAATTGATGAAATCAGGTTTGTTTGCCTTCTTTTGGATCAACCTAAACTACTATGTAACTGTGAAACTATATAATCCACAAATTCATGTAATATACAATGTTTGAATCTATCTTGTTCAAAATATAGCATCATATAAATAGTAATTTCCTATATAATAATTGTTCTGTTTACATGTATTATCCAATGGTATAATGCCCGTTAATGTTTATTAAAATACTTTTTTCATAAAAATACATGCTATATTGATAGATTTGTACTTCTCATTATCATTGAGTTCATCTTATGTCTTGTTCTCCATTTACTCTTTAGATAAAACAACATTAAAAACTCAAAAAAGTAAAATGCCCTATCATTTTGTAAATGCTAGATAAAACACATTAAAAAAATAACTAAGAAAATAAACATGCGATTTGTAATGATGTAACACTGGACAAAATACTGCAATATAGCCAAATAACAAAATTTTTTTTTTATAGTAGATGTTCTTTAATGGGCAATAAACATAAATAAAACAATACATGACTAAAGAAAACATCTTAGGGTAAAAATGTTATTCAAAAGAGCTTTTTTTTTCATTGAAGTGTAAAAAATCTCAACTCATAAAAACATAAAAACAGAGCTTTACATAATATTATAGAAGAAGAAAAAAACACTTCAACTTAAAATAACCTAACATAGCTGGATAATTGCTTTGTGATTATCTTTCAGTGATTTCAATCAAAAAAGGTCTAAGCACAGAGGAAAATATGCTTGTACTATAAAACTATAGAAGTTTAACTCCCATAGACGCAAAGAGAATACATTTTATAAAAAGATAATCAGGAAAATAACAAGCAATTCCTGAGATTTAACTTGCCCTGCTCATGTTGATTTCTCTCATTGAAGATGGGGCCTCGTCTCAGTTCAGGTCTTGACAAACCCAACCAGCTGTGCCCCAAAGCATGGTATTTTGCATATATATAGGGAAAATGAAACCCCTATGACATTTGACAATATCAAGAACTGGAAGTAGGAAAAGGCTGACAAGTTGAACAGAGTATAAATCCTCATGTTGTTTGTTTTAATTTTAAAGAATGTAATCTATCAGTAATCATATGTTGTTTCTGCTTGCCATTTCACATATGTCCACTACAAATTTGGCTTGGAAGTTTATTATTCTTTTGGCAGTTTAAACACATAAATATGACATTTCCCTACTAAGGGAAAAAAACCTTTTTTTATGTAGGTTAAAGATTTATATCTACTTCTAGAAATATGAAGTTATTAACATATTTTTTTTTTAATAAGTTTTACAAGCCCACTATTTTTTATTTGTCCTTTTGAGGATATCTTTCATTGCAGGAGGCTGTCTAGATGCTAATTGAGAGGCATATTAATTACACCTAATTAATAAAGATGTCATAATTGATAGTAGTATCATACCTGTCAACGGTCCCAATTTGACTAATATAAGCCCAGTGGCAGAACATGTGTCCCGCTCTATGTTCCAACCAAGGTTTGAACTTTAAAAGTTGCCAGACAGAGGCTTAACAAGGCCTTTAATTCACTGTTTTCACTTCATTTTCACATCCCTGCAATGTGTGTTAACGAGCACCTGGCATGTGTAATTTGGAAGCTTTGACAACAGAATCTCAAGTACATTACACCAAAAATAACTAAGGCCTTTGTAGAACAAAAACAAAACCTTACCTTTAATGGAAAAGTAAAAAAAAAAAAAGAAAACTTACATATACAGGCCAAGTACCCACAGTTTAAACACTGTGCTATAATTGTCACTGCTGACTCCACAAAGATGAACTCTGTATTTCAGACAAAACCAAGAATTTAACAGGATTATAGATGGATTGTTTGGTTGAATGCAGATTTGCACATCACTGTCAAAGTGAGAAACTAGGTCACATGCATTGCTACTTGAATGGCTGCTTTTGGAAAAAGGCTTGGAAATGTAGTTTGTGTACATGTGTTCTAAATTCCTAAAGGATTGAAATCTTACAAACAGGAAAGCAATGTATGTCATTACCATAGGCTGCTGCAGGGATATTGCTCTTAAAACTGTAATTAACATGGATTTTCAAAATAAATGAAGTCAGCACTATTTCTGCATACACCGTTTTGTCCTCAGGAGAAGACTTATGACCTAGATCTTTATTCATTTATGATATGTTTGAATTAATTTACAAATAATACAAGACTGAGCTAGCGGTAATTGGCAGACACTATTATGACAAGGTATTGATCCTCTTCTGGACAATGTGCTGGTTATTAAAAGTAAAAAAAAAAACAATATTTCTTTTCCTATTAAGATTTGTTAAAAACAATCAATTATCTGCTGAAAATGCTTTATTGTTTTATATGATGGAGCACATCATAGAGAAAAAGCATGCAAAACCATATTTCTTCATTATGTAATTTGATAAAAATAGTTCAAAGCAATTTAGTAGTATAAGGCTTCAAGGGGTTTGGTCTCTTCAGTATGTCTGGACCAAAACACACAGAAACGAAATAATGGCACCATTTATTTAAAGGGTGTTAAAATCAAGAACAGTGGTAAACTGCCCTGCTGATTAAGATGTAAGATTTTATTAATTGCATTAAAAATATATGTTTAAATGAGGTATATGTAATAGTGGTTACAATAAAAAAATAACACAAAATATGTGAGGAAAAAAAATATATTGAAAAATAGATATAAAAAAGGGTGGAATGGCACACTGAACCAACTACAGGAATTGTAGACAAATGCTGTGATATGCCTCAAAAAGAGGCATACAGCCGTATAGTAGAGGTTCGTGGAGATACCAAGTACATTTTGTGACATTATACATTCTGGTCTCAGCTCATGCTGTTTCTCCATTACACTATTATACCTTAGACTAGAAACAAGCAATTTTCCAAACATCGGATCCAAACGTGAAACCTACACAAACATCAGGAACCTATTTGTTATGGAGAAAATTACAGCTAAGATTCAAGACAAAATGGACCACTTTCAAATTCTTTGGGAATCAGGGATCTCCACCTTCAATGGACAAAGATCTCTTTTGGCAATATTAAGTCTATCAGACCTCGGCAGCCTTTTTCACAGCTCAGAAGCTAGTCATTTTCTCTCTTTCTTTCCTTTCTCACTTACATTTCTTTCTCTGTTGCATTTTTAACCCATAGAAACTTCAACACGATGCAAACGCACAATAACTCTTTCACAAAGCACTGACCTTAATAGATCATTATATTTTAAAAAAATAATTTTTTCATTGCTTGGGAATTATTGCTTATGGCACTGTGATATTATTTTATTGAAGGATATTATGCAGCACTCCTCTTTATGTTACAGTTGTCTCAAATACAATTGCTTCTGTATACTACTCGAAAACTAATAAAATCCCATTACTGACACTTGTGTTATCAAAAAGAAGTTGGCTGGGCCATGAATTTAGGTCTTTTAGCAATAGGTTAAACAATTATAGTTATGTACACTATAGAAATGTAGACATATTTAAAGTGAATCTGTCATCAGAAATGTTCTTGATCATCTAATGCTTTACAAATGTAAAACACTGATCGTTATTTAATCCCTTAAGGACCATGGATTTTCTGGGTCAATATTTTAACATTTTTGATATGTGGTTGTTAAAACATAATTTTCCTCTCGGTCATTTAACGTACCCATACAAGTTATATGTTGTTTTGATACCCTATACATAAAAACAATCTACAATTTATAATTAAAAAATACATATAAAAGGGGAAAATTTGGGCAACAAAATAACTTTTCCCCTTTTTCCCAATAATAATCTACACAACTAGTACAAAACTAACCCACTTATCCCAACAAATTAACTAACTAATCAAAAAATAAAAATATAGGTTCCCCCCCCCCAACCCCCAATAAAGAAAAAACTCTGACCAGTTCGATGTTACTAGTCAGGGCAATACGAATCACAGAATTGTCATGCAAGGGTTACTGTAATTACATTAATATATTACAATAACATAATTTATTTATTAAAAAAGTTTTTAATAAAAAAAAAAACAATTGGAAAAATAAAAAAAGCTTTGAAAAAAACAACAAAATGAGGGCTTTGAAGTAGGAAGGAACCTGATCACAGTAACAAACAGATCAGCAAGGAAAGGGTTAACTTTTTTTTTTTTTTTTACAGGAATTGTTTATTTATTTATTTTTCACTTGCAGGTTACTCTCTGTGCTTTACTATGTACCTGAAGCACAGGGAGTGAATTAGAGGCAGGACTAGAATTATTAAATTGTATTATTGATGGAAAAAACAGGTATACTGGGTCTTTACAGAAGGGCCTGTTGAACTGACCTTAATTTGGTTTTAAGGTTTTCTAAATATATAAAATGGAATCTAAAGAGAGTTTCTAATTTTACATGAAAATGTATTACTAACTGGGAAAATGTATTTTTTTCGGTAAAATAAAATACAGTATTTGCTTGCATATAAGACGACCCCCCAAACTTTGGATATTCCTTTAGAAAAAAAAAACTAAAAGCCTGAATATAAGACTACCCTATAGGAAAAAAGTTTAACTTGTATATATTCAAATTGCTTTTTCATATTTAATACAAAAAAAATTATTGTTTTTATTTCCTTTTATGTGCCAATGCTGCCCCTACCCCCCCGACTTGCCCAATGCTCCCTCTCCCCCCCCCTCCCCCAGACTTGCCCAATGCTGGCTCTACCCCCTCCCTCCCCCAATGCTGACTCTCCTCCCTCCCTCCCTCCCTCACCCAATGCTGGCTCTCTCCCCCCCCTCCCCCAATTCTGGCTCTCCCCCCTCCCTCCCCCAAACGTACCCAATCTCATTGGTGGGTAGTGGGGGTAGCTGGTGGATGTCTCCACAATACACACAAACATCCTCCGCTGCTGCCCGGCATGTCCGTCTGTGCGAATTTCACAGACATCCACCAGCTGCTTGCGAGGGGGGTCCAGGTCCCTTGCAGCTCTGCGGGGGACCCTGATCTCAGTCTTATATTCAGACCTCGATTTGAGGCCTGATTATAGGATGAACCTCAAATATAAGACAAGGGGACTTTTTCAGAGCATTTTCTCTGAAAAAAAAACCTTGTCTTAAATTTGAGCTAATGCGGTAGATGCTGTGACCATCTAATAATATTATGATGCTTTTTTATTAATACATCAATTGTATTTGGATTCTTTTTTTTAACTCTAATAAGACTTGCACTTTATTAAATTATATAAAATATATCTAAATAATATGTTCTTTCTGTAATTTTAGCTCAGACAAAATGGGGATTCTGCAAAATCACTTCCTTTCAGCTGCTATGCACAGATGCATGCTGGGAACTAGTCATCTATATTCGAGAGTAAATTCAGGATTTAAATAGTCACTTCCCAGCTGAAAGCTTATCTGTTCTGGGTATAAA
This sequence comes from Pelodytes ibericus, assembly GCA_036172795.1. Lineage (NCBI taxonomy): Eukaryota > Metazoa > Chordata > Amphibia > Anura > Pelodytidae > Pelodytes > Pelodytes ibericus. Next base: position 160,674,792 of record CM069858.1, read on the forward strand.
CTACTCAAAAGTATTTGACAGACCAAGAAGAGCTCACTTCCATTTTTGCTACCTATTGAGTGCAATCATATTTGCTTAGTCCTTAAGATCTCCTGTCTGTTTTATTTGTTCTTGACATCTTTACTTTGCTTACTTGGTGGCCACAAGTACTTCTGGGAACAATTTTATGCTCTATCACTTTTTGTCATATTTACTTCTAGACCTCAATTTTGGATTGCTTAATTAAGACCTCTGTTCTTTTATCATTCCATTTATTTTCAGCACAGATGACTATGAAGACACATGTAATTGGTACAGTGCATTAAGTTGAAAGACAGATATATGCCCCAGGTACATCTAAAACATAGCATATTTTTACATATTGAAAAAAGAGAAACTGATTATTTAAATCGTAGAGAATAATTACCATATCATTTTATTAAAACTGAAACCCACTGTTTAATGATTTGGTCTGTGCATGGGTTCACAAAGATCATAAAAAGAAACCTTTCTACTAGTTCATTATCATTTGATAACAGCAATAATGAATGTCAGAGGTTATAAAGGGACCAATTAAGGAAACCTGAACATGCTTTCAATTAATACTTTGCCCCAAATGCAGCTTTTTAAATATTAATTCAAGTTAAGTGCTTTGAATTACACAGATCGAAACTTCTTGCTGATAAATTTATTTAATACTATGGAAATTAAAGGTAATTATAGTAAGCTACTATTTCAAATCAGAAAAGCAAAGTGGGAGCCACATCTCAGACTAAAAATGAACAGTGCTAAAATAGCCTGCCCAATAGGATGGCACCTACTCGGGAATAGCATCACCATTGTTTGCTCCCTGTCACCCTTACCAAGGAGACCTTTCCATTAGCATATCAGACTGGTCTTACCATGTGGGTATTCCAGACCTGAAATGAATGGCAAGCCACCTCTCACTTTTACCATTACAGAGGAGACCCCTGTTAGAATATCAGACAGGTCACACCCATTAGGGTAGCCCAGATCCGAAATGCATCGCTGGTGTTGGAGACTGACTTTATAGTGCTATTGGTTAGAATGGATTTTACTGTCATTTTGTACTACAACATTATCATAGTATCCCTTAAAATGTTTAAAGCTGATCACGGATCAGCTATAAAGTAGCAGTCCTCCACAGGACTGCTACTCCAGCAGGTTTATTATACTTGGGTTATCTGAAACAACATTAACATTGTAGCTTACTAGTGAAGAGGAAGTGTTAATGAAAAAATTTTGGAATACTTGTTTTACTGTTAGTGTTACCAGAAATTCAAAGATACAGGGAGAGATTAATCAAGCTCTGCTCCGGGTGATTCAGACAGCTTGGTGCCCATTCAGATAAATTGGCGGTGTATAATCAGTAACCGAGTTTGAAGGCAAATCAGTGCTTACTCAATAAACTGTCAAAATTGTTTGTGTCAGTCCATTTCTTTCTATTTGAGATTGAAATCTGGGGCTTTACAAGTACAAACAACAGTGTTTTTGTAATGAAGGCAATGCTGGGACACAATCCTGAGAAACTCAGGAGTGAAGAAGCATTGTTCAACTCTTTTTAGTTAATGCTGACATGAAATATCACCTGTCTTCCATATCTTACATATTACTGGAACCCACACTCATTAAAATCAATATAAGCTTTATTCATTCTTGTTTCAGTTACACATATTAGTTCACTTGATGTATATATATATATATATATACCGTATTTGCTCGATTATAAGACGACCCTGATTATAAGACGACCCCCCAAACTTTGGATATTCCTTTAGGAAAAAAACTAAAAGCCTGAATATAAGACTACCCTATAGGAAAAAAGTTAAACTTGTATATATTCACATGTAAATTGCTTTTTTAATAAAATATTATATAAAAAAAAAAATACATTTCTTGTGTTTATTTCCTTTTATGTGCCAATGCTGCCTCTCTCTTTCCCTTGCCCCCAGCTTTGTCTCACTCCCCACTCCCCCCTCGCCTTTCTCTTCCCCCCCACATGTTTCTCTCTGCCCCCCTCCCTCCCTTTGTTGCTCTGTCCCCCCTTCCTCTGTCTCTCCCCCCCTTCCTGCTCTGTCCCCCTGTCTCTCTGCCCCCCTCTCTCCCTTCCCCTTACCTCGATCCATGGTGGCTAGTGGGGGCAGCCGGGGGATGTCTGCACGATACGTGCAGACATCCTCCATCCATGCTGCCCGACACGGCAGTCTATTATGACGGACAGCTGGTCCGTCATAATAGTCTGCCGTGTCGGGCAGCATGGAGGATGTCTGCCCGATTTACCCTGGTGGCTAGCGGGGCAGCAGAGGAAGTCCACGCGATGAGCGCAGACCTCCCCTGCTGCCGCCCGGCACGCTTGCCTGGACTTCTGTGACGAAAGCGGAAGTACCCGGCTTCTTCACAGACTTCCCCTGCTGTCAGAGAGGGGGATCCAGGTCCCCTGCAGCTCTGCTGGGGACCTGGATCCATGTCTTATAATCTGACCTCAATTTGAGGCTGCAAGAAGAACTGTGTTTTTAATAAACATTTAAATGTTACTGTAAAAATCACTTTTATGCAGGAATCATAGTTCATTTTAACAGTCACTAAGCTCTTAGTAAGAGGTCTCTCTATTCATGGATTGCAACTATCTAATTATTACACTATCTGTAGGGATTTGCATAGACTTCTCTTTTAGCGGTCATAATAGGCTTCCATAGCGCACTAACCAGACCACTATTTTGTGGGGGGGGTTTTTTGTTTTTTTTTGTTTAAATATGGGTGCAGGGAACCACACAGGTTAGGTGCAGCTGGGAATATACCCCAAAAGTTTAATTGTTTCTTGACTTTCCTGACCATCTTAGTCTCCACCTTCTGGTACCATGACCCTTTTCTCTTAAGGCTCTCTAAAGACTGTTCAGGACCCTTTGTGGACTCTCTAACTAGAGAGAAAAAGCACCCTCAAGAGCATATGCACGTTAGGACTCAGTGCTGCACCAAACCTTTTCAGGAAGATCACTCAAACCTCTTGGCATAAATGTAGTTGCTAGGACACTACTCATGACATGCGACACATCTTATGTCCTCCACTCTGCACACTCACTAGTTTCTTCTATTTCTCCCACGTTTGGCTTTGCCATATGATCAGTTCTGTTTGCCAACAATGGCTGCAATACATCGGATTACATCACCCACTATTCTCAACCTTCTGAAAACAGCAACATAGTTTAGTAAGAATCCACATACTTGGAAATGTTTCTAAATGAGTTGGATATATTTCATGTCCCTTCTAAATATTCTAGAAAATTAACAATTGATATAACCAAATGGTTACTAAAATATCAAATGGATGTGCTAATAGGTAATCTTGGTAGCCTCCATTCGCACCAAGGACTAACTGTTGGATGTTCTTGCAATTTACTAGGACATATCAATATCACTGAAGCTCTTTCTGCTCTCTCCCAACAAAAAAAAAGTATTTTCCACTAAGGCAGGCAGTGCAAATAGAAACATGCAACTATTTCATTGTTTTGACTGGTAGAACAATTTCCTGTGGTACCAACCTTTTTGTATTGATAATTATGCAAAAACAATGAAATGATTATAGGACTTCATCAGGTGGTGGCCACACACGACTATTTGTAAAGCAGTTGGCACCTCTAAGAATATGAGTTATTGTGTCTTTATAGTATTATACAAAACACTACCTCTTTGCTTAAAACCTACATGCATCATCACACAAAAGGTCCTGGAACCATTATACTACAGCCCTAAGTGAGAGTTTCCTTAACTGATGTGCTGGTCCTCAATATTCAAAAACATCTTTTATAGTTACCTATAGTTCCAGATGTGACAGGACATTCACAATGTATTGTGTTCCTGTTGGGTCAAATGTGAAGATTGACACAGGCAACATCACGTTACTCCATCCCAGCGGTTTTATGGACCTGGTCCCGGATGTAGTAGATGAAGTATAATTTTTAATAACTGATCACCTTTCTGGCTATACTTTTTTCCTGGGAATACATATTTGCTAGTGCCTTATTAATGCACCATTGAGACAAAAAAAATGTCCCCCACAACATCACATATATCAAAGAAAAACAGAATCAATAAATACTTTTTATAAACTTATTTTTACACATGATCTCATTCTATCTTGCCCTAATTATTAATCATTTAGTAAACATGTATCTTACTCTTTTGTAAGCTTGCAAAGGCAGATTTGGACTACAAGTCATATCACTCCCACACAGTGTGTGAGAGTGTCACAGTTGCTATTCAAAAATTGTCTGAGGGTGATATAATCTGCTCTACAGTATGCTGCCTGGGGTTTTAACATATTTCATAATTAACACAGGCACTTCTGTCAGTGTATCTATCTTTATCCTTGAATTTCATTAACTGATGGAATGGAGAACACATAGAATGCTATTTATATATATATATATATATATATATATATATATATATATATATATATATATATACACATACATATATATACACATACATATATATACACACACACAATCCTGTATATATATATATATTTAAATCTACTGCATTCTGTATTTCAGATCTCTCCTCTTAGTTAAGCAAGACAACACAAACCACAATGGGCTAAAGGGCAATATTACATCTTGTTCATACATAAAACATTAAAACATCTGCTTGATCCCAAAATGTACTGAAATGAGAATCGGAAAGCATTTTCTTGAATATTAAGTGTAGAAAAAAAGGAAAATGAACAATCTGTATAGTGCAAGCTGCAACCCTATTCAGTCAACTTGTTGTACACCCCAATGGATTTCCCAACTCTGAGTTGCATCACAGGCAATATTTACATGGAAGCACTTTCTCTACATGAGACTGTCAACCCATGTTTTGCTGTTCTTTAATTTTTGTTTCTTGTTTTTATGCGTTTTCATATCTGGTATTGGGATTTGTCAAGTCCAAGAAGTGTTATTGGCTTACTGATAACAAACACTTACCTTATTGGTAAGGGGGTGTTTTTTATTGGTAAGGAAGTGTTTTTACAGATACGAAAGTGTGTTTTACTGATAAGGGAGTGTTTTTATTGATAAGGAAGTGGGGTTTTTTTGTTGATAAGGAAGTGGTTTTTTGTTGATAAGGAAGTGTGTTTTTGTTGATAAGGAAGTGTGGTTTTGTTGATAAGGAAGTGTGTTTTTACTGACAAGGAAGTGCTTTTATTGACACAGAAGTGGTTTTTTTTTATTGATAAGGCAGTATTTTTCTATTTGTAAGGAAGTATTTTTTACTGCTAAGGAAGTGTTTTTTTACTGCTAAGAAAGTGTGTTTTACTGATATGGGAGTGTTTTTATTGATAAGGAAGTGTTTCCTTTTTTTTAAAAAATAGCGGCATGTCTTGTCTAAAATCCTCATCAGTGGTTAAACCATTTTAGTTTGAAGGTAGTACTAGTTGAATATACTCATAATTGAATTTATATATTTTTTTATAGCAAATGTAACAGTTTATATTAAGCTAAAAAAAAAAAATTATGACTTGGTTAAAAACTATGGCTTCCCCCACTACACACGCTCATCAATGCTGGGACAGGATACATCCTGTATAGTTGAAATTAGAAATATTTTTAATTTGAGACTCCGTCTTGTTATTCATGATAGAATCCCTTTAATGCACTTTTAAATGTTTTCCCTATTCTGATCCATACAATAATAATACAATGCTATGGGGACAGCATAATGATGCAATGCTATGGGCTGGGTATACAACTGTTTACATAGATGGTTTTTATTCTCAATCTGACCCTGACTGAACTACAGTTACATTGCAAAGAATAGTCACATAATTTGGACCACTAAAAGCCTCATGGACCTATAGATTCTTTATATTTCCAAAATAATAAAAAAAAACAGTTATTAGGCCTGGAGCAAGCTTTAAATGGCTAGTGTGCTTACATACTTTTGCAATAATATTAAGCATGTAATGCTTCAGTCACATGTTAATGTTTTATATGAATTGTTAAACAGAATGGTAACATACTTACATCCACCATCTTTTTTGTTTTGATGCTAATGGCTGAAGTATATATATTTATACATTTTTTTATATTCTACTCAAGCCCTCTCCTACATCCTATCCTACAGGTACTGCCACACTTATTGTGTGTAGGCACTGAGCATGTTTCAGTTTTGTTTCAATTGGCACTTCCTCTGCTGCTCTGCTGGTGGAATAGAATGCACTGTGTGGAACCTAAGTGACCTTGCTCTTGTACACATGGGATCTCTTAACACTGCAACACATTGTCTGATGACATAATTAGAGAAACTGGATATTTCATTTTTTGAATGCCATTATTCTCATTGGTTTCTGCAGAAAAAGAAGCATTTGAGGAAATTTAATTGTACTAAGCTAGTGTGGCCAGTCCTGGTTTCTTTCAAACTGCTGTAATTTTACAAATTCATCTAAGTGTAAGATTTTCATATTTTAAGCAATGCAAGATGTAAAATATGCATTGTAAAGTACTTTGAATGTACTTTAATATGCATTAACATTTGTAAAATGCATTTTGGGCATGAGGCAGTTCCTTTAATGGCTGCAACTGAGCATAGTGATAAAATATAAAATTATTATTCTAATCCTATTCAACACTAACATCAGTAGTATTACAGAAATGAAATGATTAATTTTAATACTACTTTTCATTATACATATCAAAATGGAAGCCTGTGGCATTAAGGCATTCCAACGAAATATTCATAACATATTCCCTGTTGACCTTCTCATAATAATCATTTAAATAACCATATTTTAATACCTGATGCTTAACCCCTTGGTGATGCATGGTGCTTGCCTGAGAAGGTCAACAGGGAACATGTTATGAATATTTCTTTGGCATGAAGAAGCACCAAAACAAGATTTTTTTTCCTGGACCTGATCACAAGGTGATCAGTAGCCAGGGACGCAATTGCAGATAAAACAATAAGGTAGGACCATGGATAAAGGGAAAAAAATTAAAGTAATGCTACACAAAAGGGTGCAAACCCACAAAGTAACTAACAAATAGTGAATTCACACCTGAATGTGTGAATTCACACAAAATGTATTGAATATACAAACAAAGAAAAAAAGAAGAAGTGGTATAAAAACCGCCTATCCACAATACAAACAAACAAACAAAAAGCCTATATAACAATAGTAATTATAATAAACACAATTTATGCATCCACATAAATAAATAAGAAACAAACAACGTACAGAAGGAGTGACCAGGGGATATACAAAAAACAAACACAAATGTTCGGAACAAAAAGCCTTATACTGGAAGATAGTCTTTTTGGAACCAAAAAATAGGACAGCATAGAGCGTCGCAAAGGGGTTAAAATGGTATAGTGCTCTATTTTTCTTTTTAATGATTATTACATAAAAATAAAACATGTTTCTCAGCACTGTGCAGCATAACGGAGGTAAAATAAAGTGGATATTCAAAATAATATCCATTTCATAACAAACTTGATACACAGTGCACATATACATCATAAAAAGGCAAAGTTCAAGAGCAGGTCTATGCTATTGAGAGTGTTGCCACAGATATAACATTGACTGGGCAATAATACTTGTCACTGAAGCTGGTAGTGCAGAGTGTAAAAACGGAAGGGACAAATGGAACAGCACTATTGAATAAACGATTTATGACAGGTAAGGTAGGAGAGGAAGATGCATAATTCATAGATATGTGGAATGTTGCCTGTGACCGAATATTGGGACTTGCCTCCCTGGTCATGTTAAAACATATTCCAGCAGGTAAAAACAATTTTAGGAACCTCAGAGTCCTGTGAACACCTCTACCATTGTCGGCCATCTTAATGTAGCGCACAGGGTGGAACATCACTGGTAAAGCATTTGTAAGGCAGGGCCTTTACAAATTTAACTGAGTTTTAGGAGCCAGCAAAAAAATCTAGGAGCCCGACTACTACACACACATAATTACGCAAACATACACACGCACCGTTGAAGTCACATGCACACACACATGCACAGTTAGTCATGTACACACAAACACACACAGTCACATACACACTCAATCACATACACACATACACAGTCATACATACGTGATTGCATGGAAGGGGCTCATTCAGGGGAGGGCTGGCAGCCTTAGGCCTGGGGGGCAAATCCAGTCAAGTGGCCCATTGCACCATCGAATCGCCTCCCCATCCACGGCCATCTTTTCCTTGTTTTATAACGAATATTGCCAGGATTTCCCCCCACAATATGCCAGGATTTGCCATTTAATATGCTAGAATTTTCCCTTACAAAATGCCAGGATTATGCCTCTCAATATGCCAGGATTTAGACACCCAATATGCCAGGATTTTCCCCTCAATATGCCAAGATGATGCCCCCTCAATATGCCAAGATTTTCCCCTAAATATGCCAGGATTATGCCCCTCAATATGCCAGGATTAAGACACCCAATATGCCAGGATTTTCCCCTCAATATGCCAAGATGATTCCCCCTCAATATGCCAGGATTTCCCCCCACAATATGCCAGGATTATGCCCCCTCAATATGCCAGAATATTGCCCCCCAATATGCCCGGATTTCCCCTCACGATGCCAGGATTATGCCCCTCAATATACCAGGATTTTGCCCCTCAATATGCCAGGATTTTCCCCCACAATATGCGAGGATTTTGCCAGAATATTGACTACTTACCTCCTTGTTGCTCCTCTGTCTCCGTCTCCTGGTGCTCTCATCTGCCCATCTGTGGCTGTAAGGGAAGCGTTGTGCGCTCCCTTCCAGCCAAGCGTCTTCAATAAAGTTTGTTTAAACTTTTTTTTTCAACAAACTTTATTGAATGTGCATTGGCTCTAGGGGAGCGCAGAACGCTTCCCTCACAGGCACGGACCTGCAGCACCGGTGGACAGCAGCAAGGAGGTAAGTACTGGGAAAGTGGGGAGGTGGTCACCCAGTGGTGTATCTTGGTTTTGTGCTGCCCTAGGCAGACAAAATTTTGGCACCCCCCCACCCACGTTGCACACCTACGACATGACCCATAACCCATGTTGAACACCAGGACATGCCCCATCACCACATTTACATGCCTCCATCACCCCATTACATACACATTTCCAATATTATTTGCCATTAATATTCCCCAGCCAATTTGTCCCATAATATGCCAGTGTTATTCTGCAATTTAATATGACTCAGTAAATTTGCCCAATAATATTCCAAGGTTATCTGCCATTTAATATGCCCCTGCTAATTTGCCCAATATGCTAGTGTTAATTGCCATTTAATATTCCCCAGCCATTTTGCCCAATAATATGCCAGTCTTATTCTGCCATTTAATATTCCCCAGACGATTTGTCCAATAATATGCCAGTGTTATTCTGCCATTTAATAAGCCCCAGTAAATTTGCCCAATAATATTCCAGTGTTATTAGCCATGTAATATTCCCCAGCCAATTTGCCCAATAATATGCCAGTGTTATTTGCCATGTAATATTCCCCAGCCAATTTGCCCAATAATATGCCAGAGTTATTTGCCATGTAATATTCCCCAGCCAATTTGCCCAATAATATGCCAGGGTTTTTTGCCCCCCCCCCCACCCCCCTCCCCATCTCTTACCTTTTCCCCTGGTGGCTAGTGGCAGGACTTCCCTGGTGGCTAGTGGCAGGAGGACTTCCCTGGTGGCTAGTGGCAGGCAGCATGGTGCTCCATGCTGCCTGTTCGGCCTCCCGGCGGTTGTGCCGACAGGTCACGTGATCGGCGCGCATCTGACGTCAGAGCGCCGATCACGTGACTGTCGGCACTTCCGTGTCACACTGCACGGGGAGCCGAACAGGCAGCACAGAGGTTTCTCTGAGCTCCCTATTCTGCTCCCTGTGCAGTTTTGCAGGCAGAGCGGAGGTGAGAGGGGATCTTCCGATCCCTTCTCACCTCCGTCTCTGCCTGCAAGCGCGTTTTTTTTTTTTTAACACTGGCCCAGCGGCCGTTTTTTACATACATTAGGACGGCCTGGGGGGCAATTGCCTCCCTGCCCCCCGGCCCAGCCCGCCCCTGGGCTCATTTTTGTTACAGCATGGTCTATGCCTCTCACACAGTATTGCACTCACTGGTCTTGCCAGAGCACCAAGATTGCACACATAGGACTTGCCCCCAGAAACCAGATTGCACCAGTGATTTAGCCCCAGCACCAAGATTACACCAATGACTTATCCCCAGCACCCACATTACACTAATGACTTACCCCAAGCATGCAGATTGCATTCACAGGACCTGACACCAGTGCCTTGCACTTGCTCTGTGCTCCCCATGCCTCTGAGTAGTCTGAGTGGCGGAGGTCACGTAACCCAGTTTTTGTAAAGATTAACATGCAGCATGTTAATGATCTTTAAAAGACAATGCTACCTGCAAAACAGGATATTCAAAAAAAGCACATGTCCAGGGAAAAGATGATGGATGGCAACCCTAGATTACGAAGCTGTTGGCCCAAAAAGAATTCGATGTACATTTAAACTAATTTAAACTAGTTAAATGTGACACGATCCACTGCTGGATTCACATTCCATGTGATTTGTAGCATAGGATGCAGAGTGTGATATTTATCTTGTGCCCCTTGGAACAGGATCCAGAGCTGGATTTGTATTTAATGTGACCCCAAGTAACACATTAACATTTTGTTTGCTCATAGGCACAACTACATTACATTTCTTTATTTTCCACTGCAGAGGGGGCTTCTCAATAAAAGTGAGGTAAATTTGAGTTGAAGTAAGATGAACATTTCTTCAGTATTTAAATATCTAACTTGCATTATGCAAGGTACAATTGCGCTCTTCTAGCAAGAGGAATTTACCATGTTTCGCCCTGCACTGTGCATAATTATTTTTTTTTATTTTGCTTTGCTAATTTCAGATATTTTATTTTTGATATGTGAGTTTATTTACCGTATTTTCTCGAATATAAGACGAAGTTTTTTTCAGAGCAAATGCTCTGAAAAATCCTCCTCGTCTTACATTCGAGGTCTTCTTATAATCTGACCTCAAATTGAGGTCAGATTATAAGACATGGATCCAGGTCCCCAGCAGAGCTGCATGGGACCTGGATCCCCCTCTCTAACAGCAGGGGATGTCTGCGCGATGAGCTTCCGTCCTGCACGACCGCCGGGGCTTCTGTGAAGAAGCCGGGTACTTCCGCTTTCGTCACAGAAGTCCCGGCGAGCGTGCCGGGCGGCAGCAGGGGAGTCTGCGCTCGTCGCGCAGACATCCTCTGCTGCCCCACTAGGCACCAGGGAGAATCGGGCAGCTGGGGGATGTCTGCACGATACGTGCAGATATCCTCCATGCTGCCCGACACGGCAGACTATTATGACGGACCAGCTGTCCGTCATAATAGACTGCCGTGTCGGGCAGCATGGAGGATGTCTGCACGTATCGTATCATGCAGACATCCCCCGGCTGCCCCCACTAGCCACCAGGGAACGAGGTAAGGGGGAGGGGGAGGGGGGGACGGAGGACACAGACAGACAAGGGGAGGGGGGATAGAGAGAGACAAAGGGAGGGGGATGGGGGGAGGACACAGACAGACATGGGGGGGGGGAGACACAGACAAGGGGAGGGAGGGGGACAGAGAGAGACAAAGTTAGGGGCAGGACACAGGCAGACAAGGGGGGGAGGGGGGAGACACAAGGGGAGGGAGGGGGACAGAGAGAAAAGGGGAGGGGGGATAGATAGAGACAAGAGAGAAGTTTTTGGGGGAGAGAGAGACAACGCTGGGGGGGGGAAGAGACAGCTGGGGGAGCGGGAGAGAGGCCGCATTGACACATAAAAGCAAATAAAAACAAGAAATGCATTTGTATAATATAAACTTTTTATTAAATATTAAAAAGCAATTTACATATATACAAGTTAAACTTTTTTCCTATAGGGTAGTCTTATAATCAGGCTTTTAGTTTTTTTCCTAAAGGAATGTACAAATTTGGAGGGGTCGTCTTCTAATCAGGGTCGTCTTATAATCGAGCAAATACGGTAATAAAATATTTTACTAAACAAGTGTGACTGGGCACATCCATTGTGTGAAATATAGTGTTTTGGGGTGCCACCCCACAGTGACTTTACAGCACTAGTATCTCACTTCTGGGGACACAGAATGCAATCTATAAATCAGAATTCTGACCATAAACTTGAATTGAAGGTAAGTAAACAAAACATGTACACAGCTACCTGCCTATTAGTGATGCACAGGAGCCAGTAAGAGATCAGGGGTACATCGTATGACATGCAGGCTCTGGCCACAGTTGTAAAGTGAGACGTGCCCAAAGATTTTGGAGAATCATGGGTAAAATTCACAAAATGGATGCAGGTGTTAGACACCTAATTTTATTTGTACTTTTATATGCACATATTTCAAACCTAGAAAACAAACAAACAGTAGCATATGTCTTATTTATATGTTTGTTTTAAATGAACTTATAATCTACTTAGATCTTATGTATGTGGTAGAGTTCCTTTAAGTCAATTGGTTCCATTCGCTAAAATTTGACTTTGGAGGCCGACTTTCATTGTGAAACAAAATCAAATTCAGAACCCGAGTTTGACTTCCCAGGTATGAATCTTCCCCATTGAAATTAATAGGAGGCTAAATGATTGAAGCTATTTTTGAGACTAAGTCAGACTCAGGTGCTGTAATTGACTTTGTCTCAAAAAATTGCTTTTCCTCCCATTACTTTCAAGGGGGAAGATTCGAACTTGGGGGTTTTTCTATGACAAACTAGAGTGCCGAAGTCAACCTCCAAAGTCGAATTTTAGTGAATAGACCCAATAAACCCAATAAAGATCCAATGTTCCTCTCACCTGTAACTCACTTCTATAGAACAACTGCTAGGATTTGTGTTGCCTTACCCAGAATGCTTTAAATTATCTCTTAATACAGTAAAGGCAGTCCTAAACAGAAAAGACTATAGGCCATCAATAACATAAATTAAAAATGAGGGGCAGTGGTGGAAAACAAGGTGTAGCATCTATGGAAATAAAAGTTAGGTTGGTAAAGGCGACAAGGTTTCTCCCAATAGACTAGGGAGAATTAGATTAGGTTATAATGTATGTGGCATTGTCAGGGCTAATCATAGGCGGGTGCAGGGGGTGCAACGTGCACAGGCGCTCTGACAAGGGAGCATCACCGGGAGTCAGCCCCACATGCTCAGCTCCGCCCTTCACATTTGGCTCCACCCCTCCAGCTTAGCAATCTATAGCATAGTTGCCAACTGTCCCGTTTTTGACGGGACAATTTAGGGGTTTGGGATCATGTCCCGGCATTTTAAGTGTCCCGGCAGATGTCACAACAAATCAGCAGATGTAAAAAAATTTAAAAAGCTATCCATACCTTTAAAAAAAAAAAAGCTGCAGCTCGCGATTGCGTGACATCTGCGCGGGAGAGACAGTGAGAGTCTGCATGACAGGCAATGTGGAAAGTTATTTACACAGCCATAAAACATAATTTTTATTTAGTTCCACGCTACTGAGATAAATGTAATGGACAGTTGTTTAATTGTTTGAGCTATACAATTCTATAGACAATAAACAGTGAAACTCACACACTTTTAACTCTTTATTGTCTCTAGATTTGTATAGCTCAAACCAGTGGTGTATCTTGGTTTTGTGCTGCCCTAGGCTGACAAAATTCGGACACCCCCCACCTACGTTGGACACCTACGACATGCCCCATCACCCACATCGCACACACATTAAATGCCCCATCACCCCCAATACATGCCACCATCACCCTCATTACATACCCCCACCACGTCCATTACATGCCTCCATCACCCCGATTAATTGGAAGGAGCTAAAGCTTGCTGAACGGTGGGGGAGGGAGCGAAAATGTTTGAAGCACCAGAAGTGTGCTTTAACACCCTCTGGAAAAGTGCCACGCTATTTGCTAACACTGAATTATAGTGATTTTGGTTTATAACTACATATACAACTAGATTTTAATAAATGGTTCCCTATAGCTATTAAAATATAATTGAATTAAGTATTGGTCTCTATTATTTCACCAGCTTTGTGTATATAAAGGTTGTGTTTTCTTTAAAATATATGCCTTGTTTAGTTGGCCTCCATTACCAGAGATTCAAACTTAATATTTACATAGTTACCAACTGTTTTTGCTGGGACAGTTACTGCAAGTTGGAAACTGCCCCGGGTAAATAATGTATTCATGGGGATCACCAAGTCACGTGACCACACACGGAACTGTGTGAGCAGCTTCTTACATCCATCTGCACCACTTAGCCCTGTCATATGTGACATAAAAAACAGGAGCGCAGATTGTGAAATAAAATACAATAAAATAAAACTGTGAAAACGAATCAGTGAAAAATACTTGTGCATGTGTTTATTTTAAAAAAATTGCAAAAGGTTATACTTATTAATTCAATCTCGACAATGATCTCTCTGAGTCTTGATTGAAGAGTTCGGTAATACCAAAAAAATATATAAAAAGATCCAATAGTGTAATCCGTTTTAAACAGGGTTTTGATTTCTAAGTGGTAGGTATCTTACTCACACTTTATTGAGCAGTGTTACCAGCTTTGTTGGCAGGATACAGGGTGAGTGACTGGCATACTGGTTGTGATGTAAGTTATATGGGGGAGAGATTGTTTGGAGGAGTGAGAGTGGGAGAGAGTGTAGAGCTGGGAGACGGATGGCTTGGAGGAGTGAGAGTGGGAGAGAATGCAGAGCTGGGAAAGAGATGACTTGTAGGAGTGAGTGGGAGAGAGATGGCTTGGAGGAGTGAGTGGGAGAGAAATGGTTTGGAGGAGTGAGTGCAAAGTTGGGAGAGAAATGGCTTGCAGGACTGAGAGTGCAGAGCTGGGAGAGAGATGGCTTGGTGGAGTGAAAGTGCAGAGCTAGGAGAGAGATGGCTTGGAGGAGTGACAGTCGGAGTGAGTGCAGCGCTGTGAGTTAGATGGCTTGGAGGAGTGAGTGCAGAGCTGGGAGAGAAATAGCTTGCAGGAGTGAGAGTGCAGAGCTGGGAGAGAGATGGCTTGGAGGAGTGAGTGCAGAGCTGGGAGTGAGATGGCCTGGAGGAGTGAGAGTGCAGAGCTGGGAGAGAAATGGTGTGGAAGAGTGATAGTGGAAGAAAGTGCAGAGCTGGGAGAGAGATTACTTGGATGAGTAAGATTAGAAGAGTGTGCAGAGCTGGGAGAGAGATGGCTTGGATGATTGAGATTGGAAGAGTGTGCAGAGCAGGGAGAAAGATGGCTTGGAGGAGTGAGAGTGGAAGAAAGTGGAGAGCTGGGAGAGAGATGACTTGGATGAGTGAGATTGGAAGGGAGTGCAGAGCTGGGAGAGAGATGGCTTGGATGAGTGATAGTGGAAGAAAGTGCAGAGCTGGGAGAGACATGGCTTGGATGAGTGAGATTGGAAGAGTGTGCAGAGCTGGGAGAGAGATGGCTTGGAGGAGTGAGATTTTAAAGATGTCACTGGAAATTATTTTCAAATGTTGGCAACTATGCAATAGCTGCCTATCAACAGCTCCTTTGCACCTCCTGCAGCACACAGACAATATGCTGCAGAAAAGCCCTGCAATGATAGGCTAACACAGAGCTCTGCCAGCAAATCAGTGCAGGGCTTTCATGCAGCTTCACTGTGTCAGTGTGTGTGCTGGGAGATGACGACGCTCCACATGGCTCAGAGCAGCAGCAGGAATGAAAAAGAAGATCATTTAATGGGGGTGATGTCGCAGGAAATGGTGGTGATGCAGGCATGTGATGGGGTAATGGAGCATGTAATGGGGGTGATGGTGGGCATTTAATGGGGGTGATGGGTGGCATGTGATGGGGGGCAGGGCCGATCCTATGTTCATGGGCACCTGGGTGCAGGTTTTTTTGGGCACCCCAGGTGGGTGTGACTAAATCACTAACTCCTCCCCTTTGTACATGTCTGTCCCATTTCAAATGGGAGGGGTGACAACAGAACAAACTTTATGTTGAAGGACCAACACAAACTTTTATTTTAAATAAAGATACATATTTGGCCATAATACTGTGTAGTGCTCTTATTTATTTCTGCAGTATACTACCATTTCTATGATGTCTGTATCTCTTTCTCCCTCCATAACCTCATGTCTATATCTCTCTCCCCATAGCCTCAAGACTATCTCTCGCCCCATACCCTCATGACTCTCTCTCTCCCCCATACCCTCATCTCTGTGTCTCTCTCTACCCTGTCTGTCTCTCTTCCCATACTCCTATGTCTCTCTCCCCCATGCCCTCATGTCTCTCTCCCCCAAGCCATCATGTCTGTGTCTCTCCCCCATACCCTCATGTCTGTGTCTCTCCCCCATACCCTCATGTCTGTCTCTCTCCCCATACCCTCATGCGTTTTCTCACCCCACACCCTCAGGCCTGTCTCTCTTCCCATACCCCCATGTTTCTCTGCCCATGCCCTCATGTCCGTCTCTCTCCCCCATACCCTCCTATCTGTCTCTCTCCCCCACACCCTCATTTCTGTCGCTCTCCCCCCATATCCCCATGCCTGTTTCTCCCATACACCCTTGTCTGTCTCTTCATTTAGCCCCATGTATATATCTCTCTCCTCATAGCCCATGTCTATCTCTCTCCCCTCATGCCCCATGTCTTTCTCTATATATTTGTCTTTCTGTTACCCATGGTGGTCTCTTTTTCTGCATGTCTTTCTCTCCTCCTATACTCCCCTCTCTGTCTCTCACTCCTCATAACCCCCATTTATCTGTCTCCCCCATGTCTATCTCCCCCCCACACCCCCTATGTGTCTCTTTGCTCCATGCTCCCTATGTCAATCTCTCTCCTCCATGACTTCCCTATGTCTGTCTCTCCTTCTATCTCCTACCCCTATGTCTTTGTCTCTTCCCATGTCCCTTTTCCATGTTCCCTCCTGACCTCATTTCAGAACTCAATCTGCACTGCCCCAACCTCCCAGCGCATAGTGATGACTCAAAGCATCATGTTCCAATGCTCTGAGTCATCACTGAGCACGGCAAGAGCAGGAATCGCTGAATGAGGTCTGAGGGGCTGCAGAGCTGGCTCTGTTGGCAGCTAAGCAGCACCTGGGCAGCTGATTGCAGAGGTGTACCTGGGGTCTCTAGCACCCTTGGCAAAAAATATATCAAAATACACAGGCACACTTACACACAGGGTCACACATAGATACACACACACGTCACACTTACACATATACATACACTTACACAGACACCCTTACACATACAGTCACACTTACATACACACTCACACACTGTTTTACACACTCTTACACACAGAAATCCACACTTTTAGACACCCTTACAGACTCTTAAACACACAGTCACCCTTACACGTATACATACACAGACACCCTTACAGACTGTCACACATACATACATACATACATATACACCCACACTTACACACACAAACACCTTAGACAGCCTTACACACACTAACATTTTTTCCCTGCACATTTACCTTTACTTGCAGGAAGGAGGACATTTCAGACAGTGTTCTGCCTCTCGTTCCTACAGAGGCAGAACACTGTCTGATAGCTAATTCAGAATGCCGGATGTCAGCTAACATGAGTATCCGAAAGTTACACAGAACGACGGGGCGGAGCTTCAACCTGTCGTGCTGCGCTCACCCCTAGGTTTAATGGGGTGATGAGGGCATGTAATAGGGTGAGGGGGGATGTAATGAGGTAATGGTGTATGTAATGGGGTGATGGGGACATGTAATGGGATGATGGGAGCATGTGATGGGGCTTGTAATGGTGTATGTAATGGGGTGATGGGGACATGTAATGGGGTGATTAGAATTCTGTTTCACAGACTTGCATTGAATGGGAGGGTAATGTAACTATTTTGTTAAATGTTGAAAAATTATCTAAACATTGTTTGCAGAATTGCAAGCAAATGTATAACATTAGCGAACAAAATGTTTTAAATACGTTTGTAGTGTCTCTTGTTTATGAGGTTTGTAGAAGGAGCATACCGCCCCAGGATTTCAACCCCCTTTTTATTAAAAAATAAATTTATATATATATATAGTGTGTGTATGTGAGAGAGAGAGAGTTAGGTTTACACATGAGCTTGAGTGACTTGCAGGATGTGTGTGTGAGTTGAAGATTTAAAAACATATCTGAATGGCACAATGTGCATGAGAGAGAGACAAGTTTAAACATGTGTATCTAAGTGAGAAGCAGGATGGGAGTGTGAGAGAGGCACATTTGCACGTGTGTGTCTGAGTGGGCATGCCTGGAATTGAAATTTGCAAAGGGGAGGAGTTAGTAATTGTTCCTATCAGAAACTGATTCACACCTATCTATAGACCCAAACAATACGTGTCTGGAAATTAATTCTCACTCATTACGATTTGTAGGTTAGTGCCTTAAAATGCCACAAACATCTAGGTATATGCCTAATTTATGAACAAGCAAGTGAACTGCAAAGTCAGACATTAATAGCTGACTTGGTAAAATTCCCCAACGTGCCTATCCTACCAAATGAGCTATTAATCTCTTCATGACGCTAAGACATACATATACATGCTGCATGTTCAAGACCGTCAACAATCTCCTCTGCCAATCAGATGATGTTGCCACAATGCCCTTATGAGGAGACATCATAGAACACTGAAAAAGCCACTCCAGAGCACATATGATCCGACGAGCGAAAGTGTGCACCATACCGGAAAAGCAGCGCATGGAGTTGGGGTCAAAAGGTCACTGTAGGGCAAAAGTGTTAGGGGAAAAAAATACTACTTTAGGTTTTTGCCCTATAACTTGAAAAAACAACAACATAAACATTTTGTAAACATGGCATATTCCTAAAGTCAGAAACTATTTTGTGTAAAAGATTTTTCAGGTCAAAGTTAGAAAAAGTGTTTTTTCTTTTTTAATTTTTTCATCATATCATTTTTTTTTATAGTAAATAAAAAGATATGATGAAAATAATGGAATTTTCAGAAATCCCTTCTTATGAAGATAAAATCAGTATATAATATATGTGGGTGCATTAAATAATAGGAAAATTACAGCTAAACACCCCAGAATTGTACACCATAGAAGTGTAAAAACAGCCTGTGTCATGAAGAGATTAAAGCCTAATGTTTTATTTATTTGTCAGTTCACTTAATAGGCCCCAATTATTTTTTGGTCTTGGAAATCCAGCATGCATACTTAAATATAGCTATTTAATAATAATTCATCCTAATTTATTGGAATAATAATGAGTAGTTTCAAATTATATGTTTTATTAAAAATATTGTAATTGCAATCTATTTACCATCCCATAATGTAAACAGTATTTTCCTTAGGTTTACAAACACGACAACAGATTGTCTCTGGATCTAAAATATGCAGGATGATTTCGAGTTAGAACATGAAACAGGGGGAAAGGTGTTTGATGTATTTTGGGACTAAAAATAGAACCAATCTTTTCATCTAATGACAATATTTCAGATGGTACCGTATTTCTATCCTGCAGAAGCCTAAGTAATTTACAATATGTCCTTGAAATCGACTTTCACGCTCAGGTGTTTCCTCAGTTCAAGTAAATTCACTTCAAAGAAATTTCTGCAACATAAACTACTGAACGCTGGAGACTAATTGCAGTCTTCTATCCAGGCTGTCTAAAGTGATGCCTGGTATTCTTATCCATTTGGCACACATGGGGTTAAAGTTGCATCATGATAATTAACCACCCTGGTGGTCTCAAAACATCAGATTCAATGAGAAAATGGTTGATGTCATAAGTGTATGATACTATTGTCTTCTGAACTACAACTGCCATATTATATATTATATGACCCACCAGCAAATCACTAAAGGCTGAAATTGGACCCATAGGACCTATTATTTTATCTAAACCATAGACAACTAGATATATGTTTACACATATTGTAAAATATCAAGGTCATCTACACTTAGGAGATCTAATAAATAATGATAATCTTGCAGAGAAAAGCCATACATTTTTTAAACCATAGAAAACTAAATGTTGCCACTGTCAGTAGTAAGTAACCGATAATGATATATTCCATAATTTCATTGCCTCCCTCGTTACTACCCTGCAAGACCTCTGTGCTCCTCAAATGGACTTAGGTACTCCTCAAACCTCATCACCTCTTCCCACTCGTGCCTGCAATATTTTGCCTGAGCTGTTCCCCCTCTCTTCTGCAGAGCACAGCTCTCTCCTTCTTTCTCAAACTGGAAAATTCCCTAAAAACTCAGCTTTTTAAGGAACCTTACTACTCATCCCACTAGAGTACCCATTAATTAACCTGTAGCCAATCCCACCTCACGGTCCTAAAACACTGTTAGGAAGCTTACAACTCACATAACACACATAATTAATCTCTGGCCAAACCCACCTACCTCCAACCATCCCAAATACTGTTACTACCACCACCACTTTCACTTTGACCTCTAGATTATAAGCGTGTGAACAGAGCTCTCTACCTCATGTCTGTTCTTGTTAATCTAACTTAGTATTTAGTCCCCATCTATGCTCTGTACTTAGTGCTACGTATATTGTTGGTGCTATATAAATAAGTGTTAATGTGTAAAATGTAAATTTCAGTGCAAACTTCTTTCACAACCTTATCAACAACAATCCAACCAAAAGTTCTCAAAAAAACTTCACAAAAATCAGGCTCACTTGATTTTAAATTTAAATTTAAAAGTTACACCTCAACCTTTTATTCACCACCTGTCTGTATGTGGATGGAGCAGCCCTTTTAAATATCCTTGGTTCAGATCATTACTTATCAGACTAAAGGAGACTGAGTGCTACAGGCTCTCTTAGTGAAATTCTTAGCTGTGATGCAATGGAGCAAGCATGGCATACACAGTTTCATGTATCTGTGCTTACAGTGTGTAAGTAAAACTTTATTTGATTGGCTCACTAATAAAAGATAAATGAAATGGCTGCTAACTAAACATATAGCTAGTGCTACTTGGAAGGAAAAAAAGGAATAAGTTACATAAATTGTTAAAATGTAATGCACTATTCATTTTGCTTGGGCAAGACGTATTCTTCTTGAATGTACAAAAATATAGTTGCCACAGTTCTGACCATTTTTCTAGTTTACCTTAATCATTTGCCATTTGGCTTATACTTCCAGGAACATTTACCTTGTTGCCTTGAAGATGTGGGAACGGGCAAAAGCTGAAATAGCCAGCCCTATAGGATGTAACCTACTCGGGAGAGGAATCACCGTTTTTTGCTCGCTTGCACCATTACAGAGGAAACCTCTCCATTAGCATATTAGACTGGTCCCACCCATATAAGGGTAGATCCAAATAGCCTGGCAGATCTCCTCTGCTCCTCTTGCTGTATTCTTCGTGCAGAGGAGACCTGCCAGGCTATTTGGATCTGGACTGCCCTTATGGGTGGGACCAGTCTGATATGCTAATGGAGAGGTTTCCTCTGTAATGGTGCAAGTGAGCAAAAAACTGTGATTCCTCTACATCCTATAGGGATGGCTATTTCAGCTTTTGCCCATTCTCCCTGAGAGGGATCTCACATCTTCGTTTTTGTCTCAAATCGTTGTATCATCAGCAAAAAGACATCAACAACTTCTGCAATATCAGTGAAAAAATATTAAAGAGAATGGGTTCAAGTCCAGAACCGTGAGGTACACTACTGGTAAAAAGCCTTGTCTCGAATATATTCCATTGACTACAGCCCTCTGATGGGAGTCACTCAGCCACTGCCTAATCCACTGATAAGCCTTCTGTGTGCGTTAGGAAGGCAGTGTCTGCTGCACCACCCTGATCTATTATTTTCATTAATACGATTAATTTGGCATGATCTCCCTGAAGTAAACCCATGTTGTCTCTGAAATCCATGTGATTTTAGATCTTCAGCAATCCTATTCTTTAACATGGTTTCTATCACTACTGATTTAGACATACTGGCCTATAGTTGCCTGGCTCCTTCTACTACTTTTCTTGTGGATGGGCACAACATTTGCTAATTTCCAATCATCTGGCACTACTATTGTTAACAATGATTGGTTAAATAAATCCATTAATAATTTTGCTAGTACACCACTAAGGTCTTTTAACTAAGTGTCCCATCAGGCCCCATCGACTTATTTGTCATTACTTTAGACAGCTGAAGTAGAACCTCTTCCTCTATAAACTCACATATATCAAATTACTCATTCATCTTTTTCCCAACTGAGGTCTCTTTCCTTCGTTTTCATCTGTAAAAACTGAACAAAAATATATTCAGTGCGGCCGTCAACTAGACCTTTATCCTCTTCTTTTTTTAATCTAACCATTGCTTGCTTTACGTTCCTTTTCTCATTTATGTATCTAAAAACACTTTAGCCCCTCTTTTTTACTGACTGGGCTATTTTCTCTTCTGTGTGTGCTTTGGAAGCTCTTATGACTTGCTTTAATCGTATAGACCATGCTGAAAAACTGCATATCAAATTAAATATGTTAATCCCTATTACTTTACAATTGCTACTACATGAATATGACTTGACTGTTACAAACTGCACTTTCATTTTGGAGGAAATTGCGTTTTAGTTATAGTCTCTTTTTAAGATTAAATCAACTGGAGGCTTTGGCGGCATAATAAAAGCTCAAATATGAAGAGAACTAGACTTAATGATGTAGAAACTTCCCTCCGGTTCATGCTCCCATGCTTATAATTGTGAATGAGCTCTGAAAGTGAATCCCACAGTGGTAAAGCTAGGGACAGATTCCAGCTCTGCGTGCCAATCTTGCAAATCCCCTAATCCTTTGCAAATTAAAAAAAACTCTACATGCAATTGGGACGTTTAATATGAACTCTTATCAACGTGCCACCAACAAATGTAAACAAGTCAATGCAATTAGTGTAAAATAGCCTCCCTAAAATGGATGTTTTATAACCCAAAAGTAGTCAGCAGAAAATCAATTTACATAGCTCCTTTCAAATTAATAGCACACGTTCTTCTAGCTCAATAGAGACATTCTGAAGGATTTGCATAAAAAAATAAACGGCTAGAACCATTCATGACGGCGATTCGTCATAATCACGATATTTGGGGGATGGAAGTGAAAGGCACGCATCACAAAGTGTTAGGATTTGCAGACGACCTTTTGTTTACCATTACCAATCCGATAGTATCGCTCCCGAATCTCCTTAGCAAATTTGAGGAATATGGTGTGCTTGCTAACCTGAAAATTAATAACAGTAAATCGGAAATTCTCAATATTTCCCTTCCAGTAACAGAAGTACAACAGTTGACGAAGACTCTCCCTTTTAAATGGTGCCATCATAAATTAAAGTACCGTATTTATCGGCGTATAACACGCGCCGGCGTATAACACGCACCTAATTTTAAGAAGGAAATTTCAGGGAAAAAAAACTTAAGAACTTAAATGAAGAACTTTGAAGCCCAATATGAGTGGATTTTGAGAGTGGAGCAAACCCGTATGCTCGAAGAGCTGGCACTTAAATCTGATAACCGGAGGGAGAGGTACAATCTCATCTGGTTTTACTGGTTAGAATTTTTAGCAGAACCTTAAACCCAGGCCCTATTGGAATCTGAGGTTCCCTGCCCAGAAGTATGATATGTATAAGGACTGGACACCCTGAATACGACTACCCATTAGATACCCTTGACTATATTCTTATATTTTAAAGTTACCACCGATTGGAAAGTATGTGGATATGTACGATTTACCTTTATGTTTTGGCAGTATACTACATGTATTTTAAGGTTTATGTATAACAATCTGTATCATATTATCAAGCGTTGTCATTCACTTCTATACCAGAAAATGAAAAATGTAAAGATATGTTCACTATATTTGATATGTTGTCTATGACCCATGTACCCCCCCCCCCCAACTGTATCTGTTTTTGTCTTATTTTATCCACAAAATCAATAAACAATGATTTACAACAACAAAAAAAAAAAGGTCACCTTGTATTTATAGTTTAATTAAACAATACATGAAATTAGTCATAAGATAAACTATTGTATTCCATATGCATGTCCATTGTTGTTCTGTGAATAAATTGATTTGTACATCTAATTTCTTCACAATAAAGGTTATGGAAGTTTTTATATAAACTATGCTAATTCTTTTGGGAATAGCAGCATAAGCAATATATAGGACACAATTGATAGCTTGTAAAATCACAGGTGGCAGCCTTGGTATGACATTTTCTATAAGTGAACATTAACATATGATAATGGCGCAGTGGTAGAATGCTGGCCCCAAGGGGATTTCTCCACAATTTGTCTATAGGCCCAGTCTGGTGCCATTTCAGGCCAGATCAGGGTATTTTGAGTAGCCCCTTTAATATACTACCTTAAATGTAGTGGAGAGAATCAACTCAGTAATATCAACCAAAAGATTGCTAAATTAGTCAAGGCAGGAGATACAAATGGAATGTAGATACATTTTTTAGGTGTAAGATTTGGTAAAATATGTAATGTTAACGATAAATAAGCAGAGGCAAAGATGAAACTAAGATATGTGGCTTGATCAGTTGAAAAGATATTGGGGTTATCAGTGGTGAATGGTACATTTGAGTATAGGACGGCACTTAAAGGAGTGAATGGAAAGGGAGAGAGGTCAGTGGATCAGAGGTAGATATAGGTGTAATTTGCATATAGTGAAAACTGTGTAGACTATGAGTGTAGAGGAACTAGATATTAACATTGAAAACAAAAACATTTAAAGAGAATATACATATTAGATATGAGGAATAATGATGCCTAGCATGTAAGCGCACAAACCTGAAGAAACATAGAATACATTACTAAGACTTTCCTAAAATGCTGCAAAGTACAAAGATTCTTCTCAATGGGATACATATGTATCCTCCACCTGCACATGGCTGGTGTAATCACTTGTTAGGAGCCTTTAATTGAGTTCATGTGCACAATTTGATGCCATGTAGCACTGAGGCATCATAGAAAAACGAGATAGAGTTACTTAGCTGAGTCTCCCGTTGCAACCAACAGATGATAAGGTACACACACTTGATGCAGCATGCAATATCCAGTAGACAAAAATGTATCTTTGTATTACTCCTTCTATGGCCGGCCCTACAATGGGGCAGAGTGGGGCAACTGCCCCAGGCGGCATTTTTGCAAAGGCGGCACATTGCCGCCTCAATAGATGCTATTTCGGCCGCTCACCGGCCGAATCGCTGAAACGCCGCCTTCCCGCCGCTGCCCATGCATACGGACAGCAGCCGGCAGCCGTATCAGAAAAGGTAAGTAAAAAAACCTCCGTCACACCCGGTGGCTGAGCTTTCCTTCTCTGTGCAGGAGGGAAGACCACAGAGGAGACCATAATCGTCTGCACGGAGCATCCAGGAGGTAAATACTTGGAAAGGGGGGGGGAGGAGGGTGGTGTAAAACAAGCAAAGTCCTGGGATATTAAATGGCTAAATCTGGCATATTAAATGGCTAAATCTGGCATATTAAATGGCTAAATCTGGCATATTGAGTGGCTAAATCTGGCATATTGAGGGGTTAAATCGGGCAGCATTTAATTCTTCGCCCCAGGCAGCACAATGTCTTGGGCCGGCCCTGACTCTAAACACTTCTTGCCTGGTTTTGAAGTCCACAACCCCATTGCTAAAGTAAGTACAACCTGCATAATCATATCAGTATTTAAATGTCTTAACTCCACCCATTTAACTACATCAATACTTAAACTTAAAGTTACCTTAAATAACAATGTCATGGGCCAATTTAACACAATATGGAGACCTGCCGTATGGAGGGCATTCAGTTCCAATATCCAAAATGCCTCTCATTTCAAAAGTTGAGATTTTCTATCTTCCCCATATTTGTAATAAGAAATCACTTCCAAAATGGGTATATATATATATATATATATTTATATAGAAAGAAAGGTAGAGAGAAAAATGAATGAATATAAAAATCTACATCCTGGTCTGCTATCCAATCTAAGATGAATGGACATGTATAACCAGGAGTGTGTAAATGTAAAAATAAAAACTACATAACCAAGGGATTAAAGCGGTAGCCCAATCTACTTGTCCCCCATGACATTCTACTTGTCCACACACACACAGAGACAGTCATACACAGACAATCAAAAAAATACACAGTCTCACACACACACACACAAAAGCCATCGTTTTTTGGTTTTTAAAAAATGTTTTTTTTTCTTTTTCTCTACACTTTTCCCCTTCCTGCTGCCCTGCCTAATTCCAGTGGAGGGGGGCATTTCTGCTGCAGCCTGGTCTGTGCCTCTCAACTCTTCCTGGTCTACCTCCAGTTCCCCCTTGTCTGTCTCTCTCTATCATGTCATATTTGTTTGTCTCTCTCCCCATCTCATCCTTGTCTATCTCTCCTCCCCCTATCCCTTCTTATACATCTCACTCTACACCATCCAACCTTTTTCTGTCTCTCTTCCTCCATCTCTTGTTGTCCAGCTTACCCATCTCTCTTTTGGATGTTTCTCTCTATATCATCTTTTTTTGTCAATCATAAAAAAACATGCCCAGCTCCCGGTACTGCACATCCCTGATATACATATAATAGTGGATACCTTTTCTATTTCAAGGGAAGATAAAGTTTAATTGGAATGTATGAAAACCTGTACATTTTATTGTTATTAAACCAAAGACCTACTTTGTAAAGATTGGCATTCAGGGTAAGCTTTCCTTGAAATGAAATTCAGCCTTGAGATATGGCATGAAACGTCAAAAAATGTGAGCTCAATGAACTTGCATGTGCACTGTGGTTCACTGTTTAATCACAGGTCTCTAAGTACAGTTATTTCTCTATTTACATTTTGAACAAGATTTAGTAAAAAAAAGATGGTACTGTGTTGGGGGGATGTGTTTACAGAACAATGTATTTACATTTTAAATTGATAAAATAAATAAATTACAGCTGAACATACTAAAAAAAATTTTTTTTAAAGAGGCTAGAAATTATGCAATTACTACATGTACAGTATTTTTTTGATAAAAAATAAGTAAATAAAGTATTCTGGAACAATTAAAAAAAAGAACAGGTCTGACATCATTTTTGATATCTTCATTTTTTTTCAATTGTTTTGATATTGACCATACTGTACTAATATTTGACTAAATAGTGAAACATTTTTTTAATGTTGCCAAAATCAACATGCACAAATCCCAAAGTATCTTAAACTCCCACTGAATTTACATGAGATAATGCATGGAGAGCCAAAAGAGACAAAATTACTGTACCTCCTCATTATTAATGGGGTATGTACTCTTAGAAAGTGAAAGAAGTTGCTACAAAGAAAAAAATATATATGTTGCAGCACAAATGTTAGAATTCCACTGATAACAAAAGGAGACTGAACTTAGAGATGCTCAATGAGTAGTTAACCCACGACATCTACTGTAGGCTCTAGTGTTGTCGTACATGCTGTAGTAGTTAATAAATCAAGCACTTAGACCATTTTGCATGAAGAAGATGATTTCTATTTATTTTTACTCATACACATTTAATAAATGCAGGTAGATTCTCAATTTAACAAAATATAAAAACTTAACCAGCATTAAAGACTTCTAACCATGTGAGATCTGGACAGAATACAGCTTACATAATATCAGCATTCAAAGGGTTAAAATGGGTTGGAAATCAAAGTGGGGACTTGGCAACATCTGTATTATTTGCTTCTACGGCATGAATACACAAACTTGATTTACCCCCCCCCCCCCCAATTTTTTTTTTCTGCAAACAATATCTATATGAACAATGCATATTGATTCAGTCAAGGTGACAATTACCATCTGCTGGGCAGAATAAGCATAAAGCCTTAATTAATTGTCTCACATGAAAACGTTTAAATGCAGACTAGTAACTCATAACATTTTGTACATTGGATAATAACGTGATAAAAAAAAAAAAACCTAGTGAATGTATTGGAAATTCCTGATGGGAACTAAACTGTTTTCTACAGAAATCATTTCCAGTTAAAATATCATTTAGAATGAAATACTATCCTGCAAGATACATTCTCCTCATATTACACTGAGAAGAAATACAATAGTAGTAATGACCTCAAAGATGATTTTAGTTTTTATTGCAATAGACTATTTTTGTATTCAATATGTACCATGGTATTATTAGCTAAGAATATGTAATGTGGTATTGATTTTAATGGGCCCAACAACAATAAACAGAACAGAACTTGGGGGGAAAAAAAGCTGATTTGCAGAATATGTTTAGACAATGACCTTAGAGAATCATTAATGATAGTTTAGATTTTTAAGCTAAAATGTGTCTTTTATCTCTTTTTAAATAATACTCTTAAGACAGTTCAATATTAAGAAATGGTAACAAAGACACTATGTGAGATTAGAACTATAAACAAACATATCTTGTTAAAAAAAAAATAACTATCTCATTTGTCTTATTAGTAAAATATTTGTTTCTAAATTAAATGTAAACTTTAAGAAAATTATACATAATATAACAAACATACTGTGCCACTTACTTTGCTTGAATGCATTATTTTAAAATAATTAAAGTTTAAATACCTCCTGCAAGAATCCGTTCTTCCAGATCAGCCATTTCCTTTTTGTATGCCTTCAGTGCCGCCTCTTTAAAGCTAGGACGAATTCTTTTTTTCTTTATAACCTCAACAGGCTTTTCCGGGATATTTTTGTTTTCATCATCCTTTTGTCCCATATCATACACAATCTCACTTTCAGGTGCAAAAACTTGTTCAGCTGGCATGTCATCATACTGAACATCATATTCATCCATTTGCAGTGCTGCAAGTTCCGTATTGTAAGAATCTATTTCATAATCTTGATATTCTTCAATTTGATCCAAATTTTCGTTTGTGTTTGTACGATTTTCAAGTTTGGCAAGAACCTGTTCCATGACTTCAACATAATCAGCTCCCTGATCATTGTCAGCAGCAGCTTCACTATATTCGTCATTGTCATCTGCTTTATAATAGTAGGGCTCTGCATACACATCCGAATCAAGAGTTGTGCTGGACTCATTAGCAGTGGACTGTGACAAAGTCCGAAAACGCCCGATGAAAGAGGATCCACTTTCATCATTTCCGCTTAAGCTTTGCGTGCTTTTATTCCACACTACTTCTAATGCTGATTTAGCACGTTGGAGAGTAGATCCAAACTTAGGAAAAGTAAAGGTTTTATCTGAAAGATCAATGCTTAATCGACTGTGCCATGATTTTGGTGGTGCATCCTCAGAGTCATCACTTTGTAGTTCACTCTGACTGCGGTACATCATTGGTAATCTAGTTTGGTTTTGATATATTTCATTTGCATTTGTTTCCATGTATGAATCATATTCATTAGGCCACTGATTTTGTGCTTCACTCTCTACTTCCGTACAAGGTGGAGAATTGCCTTCCAGTGTATAATCATAGTTGTCTGTATTGTATGGAAGATCTGAACTTTGGCACTTTTGATAGTTGTTTGCATAAATCTCCAGCTGTTGATCTGAAGGGCAGTTGACATTATAAGCAAAAACATGTTGTGATGAAGTATCAAGGCCAGAGTCAGTACCTTGTTCTAAGGGATGCCAGTCTTTCCATGGTGATATATCACCATGCAGTGAAAGTTGAGAATCACTGTAATGACTGCGGTCTCCTGAAGCACAAAGTATCCCATTACTGACACCACTGTCAACAGTTTCTGTATTCTCTATTTCATTTTCTTCTACATACAGTTCTGCATCATTACTGAAAGCCTGTTCTTGTGAGCTTGCATACCAGTTAGATGACCCATCCTCTTGTCTTCTTTGCCACAGTTCACGATCAGAAGAAGACAACAAGGAGCTGCCATTAGTTCTAACAAAATACTGATTCTCTGAAAAATCTTCCGAGTAGGACTGACATAGTTTTGAAAAATCTGATTCCGAACGACTTAGTTTCGGTGTTGAAAAATCAGTTTGTGAATGCCAAAGAGGAGTCATATCAGTGTAATAGATCTTATTTTGCTTTTCCAAGGAATCTGACCCAGGTGACTGGAAATTAAGATCACCATAATCATCTTTGTTTTTATACGTGGCATCTTCAGCAGTTCTATGAGGTTTCTTACTATGTGATGTTTGTCCACTTCTTTTGGTACAGCTTTTTTTAGTATGAGACTCTGATTTTGAGACCATTGCATAACTATTCCTGTTTATATCTGATTCTAAATCTTTATCACTGTCTTCATGTGATTCCCATTCATCGTGATTAATCTTTGGCTCCATGGATGAAAACTTCATGTCCATGCTTTCATAGGTCTGAGAAGATGGTAAGAGTTTTTCTTTTTTAACTTTTAATTCATGTGTAAGAATATCTGTTGAAACCCCGATGCCGGTTCCTTTTAGTTTATAACATTTTTTTAAAACCAGATCTCTATCTTGTGGTGTTCCAAAATACACAAGTATCGGTCTAGGTTTTGCATTGGGACAGTCTCTCTGTTGTCCTAATCTATGAGCAAATTCAATTTTCATGCTGTTTTGTGCATCTGCAAAGCCCATTTTTTCTACTAAAATTCTATAAACAACAGTTTCACAATTTTCTAACTTTTCTTCAGGCACATTTAAAAACCTAAGACTGGCCTTGTGACCTTGACTACCTATCTGTTTAATATAGTCATGTATGTCCCGAGTCTCTCTTCTCGACTGCACAAATCCTGATCGTAATTGTTCAATTTCACTTTGAACAACTTCAACGCTGCTTGAAATTTCATCAATTGATTGTTTGAGAGAATTTACATGTCCTCTCAGTTCCGACA
Source organism: Pelodytes ibericus (assembly GCA_036172795.1). Taxonomy (NCBI): domain Eukaryota; kingdom Metazoa; phylum Chordata; class Amphibia; order Anura; family Pelodytidae; genus Pelodytes; species Pelodytes ibericus. The sequence continues at coordinate 160,705,515 of CM069858.1, forward strand.
GTTCAGTTTCAATCTGACTTATGCCTTGCAGCTCCTTAAAGATCATTTCCATTACATCATGTGTTTGGCTTATGCAACCAGTTGAGCTAAAACCAGGTTCCAATGTATTGGTCTTCTGCTGCCGAACAGTCCTGTCTAAAGATTTGCTTCGTAGCCCCCAAGTTCTTTTCCATGTGCTTACTTCTGAATCTGAAGAGACACATTCTTGACTTTTTTTCCATTTTCTAAGTTTGCGTAAAGCCCCCATCTTTAGACTATGCAATGTACGTTCTCCTTCTGAGCTCCCATCAGATGGAGCAAGACTGCTCAAACTCTTCCTATTACGCCTCACTGGCATTGTGTGCGATATGTATTCTTTTGTGACACTACCAGCCCTTGGTTCGCTTAAGGATTCAGAACATGAGCTATCGAGGGATGATACTTCTTGAAGTGCATCCTCACTATTGTTACCTGCTAGCACAATATTTTTCTGTAGCCCATTTGCTATTGCTACTCTATAGCTAAATGTTGGAGAAAGAGAAAATTCTTTCTTTCCGTTATCTTCTTCGGTCGATAAGTTGAAAGAAGAGGAACACTTGCCAATCTTTTTAACTGTGCTTTTTATGGTTGTTGAAATTGTAGGGTTCTTAGATAGGCCAAATTGGAGAATATCCTGTTCCTTTTTGCTCGGACTTTCTTTCTTTTTTGTAGGATTTCCCAATTTCTTTGTAAACATTCCTTTGCAAAGCTTATATAAATAAGAGAAGACCAGGCTCTTCAATAGGGCAGAAACCATGGGGGGAGTTTTATGGCAAACCTATCTTCACAAAAAAATTCAAAAATGTTTATGTCCACAATGCATAAAACTGTAGCAGAAGGAACACATGAATTTGTGTTACAATTTATGTCCCACGGAAGGCCCATGAAGACTGCAAATTGCCACCTTGTTCCTCATGGCTCACTGATGATTCTAAAATAAAGGGAATTGAATTATCACTGCCAAATATCATTTAAGAGCATATGACAAAATGAGTACAAAAAACAATGGGTTATTCACAATGGGAGTAAAATGCACTAGGTCTTGCAATGGCCTGAATTATAATATATTTGGAAAATTTAACTAGTTAATGATGTGATTTTGACATTGGATGACAGCCTGGATTTTATAGGACACTACTGATAAGCATTTAACTTACAAAAGCAAGTGATGCTTACTCACATAGATAGTAATATTTAGCTTATATCTAGAATTGTAATGTGTATATATTTACTGTTTCTAACCGTATTATAACTACTACTGTATCAGCACTATAACTATATTTAATTGCTGATGTAGAAATGTATGCAAAATATGTTGCAGAATATGTTTGCCACATTGTATATACACAACTACAGAATGTATGGCAATATGGAATTGATCATTTAAGAGTACTCATAATTGCTTATTTCCATAAAATATTAATTTGTTCTGCTTTATATGCTTCTTACACCTCTCAGCAAGTAACATATATCCAGTGACAAAATGTACATAACGTAATATTGATTTTGGATACTCATATTCCGGCCTTTGCTCTACTTTGTACATCTAGCCCATGCATATCATATAACAAATGCAATGACAATGTAAGAATTTGCTTAGATGACAACCAAAAAAACAAAGGACTTTCATGGTTTCTTCTATACCATATATAAAAAATACATATATGAAAGTTCAGTATTCAGTCACAATAATCATAAATGAGGTCTTTAAAGCATGACTTGTCATGTCTTAGTATAACTGTAAGGCTACGTCAATCCAGGGACTAGCTTCCCTGCATCCACAGCACACACTACTAAAATAGATACAAGATCATGACAACAAATATTATAGATCATCAAAGGAATATAAAAAGACATGAAAGCTTCATAATAAAGGCAAGTTTAGTCCCTACCAAAATGCATACACATACATAAAAATCTAAACACATAACTGTTGAACCCATCATTATTAACAGTATGGAAAGTTTTCTGTGCTCAAAAAGCTGTCTCAAAGCTGTTTGCAGCATGTTTTTTTATACAGTAGTTAGTTCTTTAGGTGAAGATGTGCTATAAAATTTGGATCCAAAAAGGTACAATAATACAAAACTGTCAAACAATTTACAATAACCAAACATTGCAAAACACATCAGGGGACATTACTTAGCATTAAAATGTTAGCATTGGATGAGAGTTAATAAAAAATATATCAGGATAATGAGGTATGATTTCAAATCTGGACATGGCAGTTAGGGCTATTTATGACAAAAGTATTATGTTATTAGAAGGGTCATTAGAACAGAATTTCAGAACATGTGATATAGGTAAACAACCAAAATATATTTAAAATATCAATACACTGCCCTGAAGACTTTAATCTTGTTTTACTTAATTATCTTGTAGATGTGTTGGTAATTTCATTGCAGGAAAACTGAAACTCAAAGTTTAGAAAAGTATCTACTGTTATCGGTGCAACAGTGTGTTGGTGTCTTTAACCATTACACAGCTGTATACAGTATGATCTATACTGATCCCCTATTTCATATGAATCTATGATTTCCTGTATCCTGTAGTCACATCAGTTAATGAGCGTCATACAGTTACACAAGTTCCATATTGTGTTTGGATATAGTCTGTTAAGCACTTTAAGTAAAGTAAGCAAAGCATATTTGTATAGGAAATACATAAGTTGCATTTTGCACTTACTTCTGAACAGGGAATATCCAATAATGCTTAGCAGACTATTGCCTGTAAATATTTCACTTTCAAGTCAAAACACAATTTACATGAACTTTTCTTTCCAGTTTAATCAAAGATGATAGGCCTTTGACATGTCACTAGACACTTACTAAGCATGATACGAATTGATAAGTCCTTTGGATGTAACAGGAATTTAGGAAACTTCATGATTTTGACAGATCACATATTTCTGATTGGGGACATTATACAAAGAGAGACAAGCTAAGAAGATCATACAGAACGTCACTAATTAATTTTCATATAGAATCATTTGATGCCATAAGTAGAATTATATGATAATAATGGTCATTTTCTATACAGAGGACCTTGGGTGATGCTAGTGACAGCACTGAACTCATAAGAGCAATAAGATAAACAAGGAGATTATTTTTTGTACCACTCTTGTTACAGATTTGACCGAGCTTGTAATTCCTATCTAGTCATTCTTAAAGGGGCAATCCCAACTATACATACTTCTAACATATTTGACTTTGTTTGCTTTAAAACTATGTCAAGTTTTCCTGTTGTTCTACACTGAGCTGGACCTTAATTTTCGGTGGGCTTGGAGAGATAGGCAAGAATGTTGCTATAAACTATAGCAATGTATCAATTACACTTTGCAGTTTTTAGAAAAAATAAAGCGTTTAAGAAAAAACTATTAACAATGTTTCTTTTTGTTGACTTTACATGATGCAGTACCCGTATAACAAATATTTTGACACAAGTTTCTCTTTATAGTAATGTGCAGCAAAAGGCATAATGTAAATTCATCACGGGTATTGCTTTGGTCTATGGATTTTCTAAATATCATTAAAAAAATCATGCAGAGTCTTGCACAGAGCTGAACAGATTTTACATTGGTGGCTATTGGACGAAGATGAATTACTAAAGTGCTTAATGGAAGTCTGTCACCTAAAGATTATGTTCAGTATGAACATAGAACATAAACAATTATTTATAATTGACATTAACAGGATTGGAAGAAAATGTATTAGTGTAAAGGTCTGTTGAAATGTCTGTGCTGTCTCTCTTTCATGACATCATCTTGTGTTCTAGTGTACAAATGATATGTTTCTAGTTATTTGGTCATTTGCATTTGGTGTCACAATGTGATGTTAACGACAGGAAACAGCTTGGACACATTTCATTTAAATTGTGTGTTTGCTTACAATTCCAGCTCATATATATATATATATATATATATATATATATATTTTTTTTTTTTTTTTAATGAATGCTCTAAATTCTTAGTGTAAATACTGGTTAGCTGACAGAATCCCTTTAAAATACTAATAGTCAATCAAGTCATAGTTTAAACAACATGCGGATCACCCATTGATATCGTGTAAGAACTCACATTGACCGCAGACTATCATTTTAGTTCAGCAACAGTTTGATTTACAATGGAGGGAGAGAATTTTATAACTCGTATTTTTCACTGGAGTGAATATTCTCCAGCTTTTTTGTTTGAGGAGCAGTTCTGAGTCGCACAGTAGAATAATATAATATTATATCAATGTGGAAATAGAGGAGCAAACTTTGTCACATATTGTAACTCTTAGATGCACATTCTATGCACACTCTTGTCATGTACATTTTCCTAATTTCAATTCACTATGTATCCTTTCATGACTGGTCACAGGGGGTCATATTTTGATATGGCCCAATGAAGATTCAATGTATAATGCATAGTAATAATAATGCCTGCAACCACTGATTACACTAGGAAACGCACATCTGGGTACCACTGGGTATAGTGAGATTATATTTTAACATCAAAAGAATTCAAGCATAATAGTAATACATAATATTATGACAATCGGGTGCTTGTCAACATATAGTTTATTGCTTGTTTAGGGTGATTTAGAATGTTCTGTAGTGCCTGTTAGCACATTCTTCTGTGGTATAATAATATATAGTAATATCAACAACATGTGGGAGCCATCCTAACAGGCAACCTAGGGCACCTAGCAATTCTGGGCTCCCCATCCTTATATTTTCATGGTCACATTGTCTGTAAATTTGGACTACCTCACCAAGGGCAAATATGTTGCCGGAAATGTATAGGTTCATATATATATAACCTACGGCCTGACCTGGAAGTACCAGGACCCTGATATGGAGTTCTGCCAAGGGTGCAGTCATAATTCAACTCTAATGGTACATAGTGAGCCAGGAATCCTGTTCAGATAATGATCACATCACATTCTGGACTCAGGTGTTCAGATCTGTGTGCAACCAAATGTATAATTAATATTAGCATACTGCTGCAGGTCAAACAATGCTCCTCCTTAAAAAAAATAAAAATAATATGTTTACTGAAAAAGCTTGTTTTTTAATTGTAAATTCCTTTTTGTTAAGACAAAAACTTGTTTAAAAAGCATTAAATCATATTTTGAAGCTTAGAATATTTTGCTCATAATCACATAACAGATACATATATAATAATAGAATTTAGCTTATCTTCAGTAATAAAACATCTACCAAATACATATATATTTCTGTTTTTAGATCCACTTCTACAATTCTACTCTCCATTAATGGAGCACGCTTTATGCTCACTGTACCTTTAAATTAACTCTACGGTGATTTTACACTGCACTTGTGCTGTATTTTTAAGTTCAGGGAGTTAATGGTTTCAAATTCCATATTATCCTGGGACCAAAGCCACAATTCACTCTCAACAGAAGAAGACCAATAGATGAATCCAAATTGTAACCTATATTTATTTAGATAATCTTTTTGCCATGACATTAACACATTGAGAACCAGGGGCTTGGATGCACCCTCCTCTTCTCTCACTCAGCTCTTAAATTAAAAAGAGCGAAAAAAACATAGATATGTCCATATTTAAACATGTTGTTAATCTTAAAGTGAACATGAAAGAAGACAAAAATAAAGTATGGAAAAGCAGCATATACACATTGCTTGGAAGCTTGTATATGCTTGCTGTTTGTATATGGTGGAAGGTTTTGCAGAATGGGGCTACATGCTGGCAATTCTGAAAAACCTAGCTAAATATGAATGTTAAATACATAAAAATGTAAAAAATATATAGATCAATTGATATATTATACATATTACATTACATATATATATATAAATATACATTTATATATATAAATACATAGATGGGCACAATGTATATCTATTATCATTCCACATCAGTCAAGTTTGAACTTTACATGAATATATGAAGAAATAAGCGATTTTAACCCTCTGAGTGCCATCTGGAGGTGCAATGCATTGCTCTACCTCTGGCACTCAGGGGGTTAGGAAACACGTCCCCTCCATTACAATGGCAGTGCCAGTCTGCATCTCGATCACAAGTGAAATCATTCTCCTGCTGGGAATGGTGGTAATGTGTGTGTTAAAAATGAAACTAAAAAAAACTGCCAGGTGGATATACATTTACACAACATGTACATATAAACACATTGGAAATCTTCCAAGGAATACATACCTAGCTCCAGTTTCTGCTTCAAAGAAAGAAAATTACATACCACTGGTTGGAGAAAAATGCTGCTTTTCTTATTTCCATCCCTATTTTCCTATCCTCCGTTGAGCCATAACACGTTACAATACAGTATGAAGCTGCTTCACAGTGATTTGACTTAAGTGCAGTCAGGCATGGTGCTCATTCTGCCATGGTATCTGAGCCTTTAAATTCCATCAAATGCATTTTACAACTTCTCTCTTAACACCAGCTCATCCTCTGCTATTTCTAGCTATCACTTGGTATTGCATATCTTAAACAGCAAAATGGGAGCCAAATCCCCACTTTTAAAAAGACATGAGAAAAAAAAAATACGAAGAAATAAGAAAAAAAAAAAAAAACACATTAGCAACTGAGGCTAGTAGAGATCCTGGTGGTGTGTGCTGCTAACTTCACACAATGCTGTTCCAGATGCCTCTGTTTCTGAATGCAGCATACACTGCAATAGCCACAGCCCACCTATGTCGAAAAGGCAGCCCCTCCGCTTCCCAGATTGAGTAAAAAAGGGAGAGGGATAGAGAGGCTTAGTGAAAGTCCTTGCTCACAGATCCAGCACAGGCGATGCGCTCGAAAAGCCAGCAGGTGCATCACTGGCCACGGCACTGAAAGCAGTCTGAGATACCGCCTCTAGCTTGGAGAGGAAATCTGGTTGCTAGGGCCATGTCTTGGCTAACCTTTCATTTATCACAATAACGTGACCAAGAGTGACAAATGCACAGCCATTCCTTTTAGCACAGCCCGTTCGACGAATCTGGATATTTCAATAGTGAAACTGATCAATGTCTTGTTAATTGCAGATGCATGCTGGTATAAATTGTCATCACGGTGTCCTTTGTGTGAGCAAGTCCCACTAGAGTACAGAAGTATTATGTTGTAGCAGGGAGGGAGCGCCACAAATACTGTTTAATTCCACTTGTCTACTAATGATGGAGCATGGATTACAAATCCATCAAGGATGTGCAAACTACTTATAATTTAATCTAGTTTGATTCAAATGTGATTATTGCACACAACTTCGCTCTTCTCCAACTAAAAATACATCTCTGGTCACAGGTCATTGCAGGTGACCAATATCTTTGCCACCTGTAGCTGCATTATTTTTCCATCATTATAGATATAGGTACCCATCCCATAGTTCAAAAAATGACACCTTAGTGTCAAATTTTCAACTAAGTAGTGAATCAAAGTCCCCTTCATTTTATCCCAATATAAATCTGTGTGGTGCACTCTATCCTATTTATCTATTTTATTGAAACATTAAACATTTCATCAACAGTGGTTGGCTTTACATTCATTTGCAACATATTGTACATCCCTGGGGAATATGTTGCTTATCATTTTAAGAGCACAATATGTCTTATGCCTGTGAAAAGAGATTCTCACATCACAATGTACTAGGGAAATTGGGTACTGCTAAAGTGTATAGTTTTTGTTATAGATTTTTTGATTGTTAAATAGTAATAACATTTAAATTGATAATTATGTTTATAAATTACATTTAGTGCGTTTTGCACTTCCGTTTTGAGCAGCAGTTAAACCCACAACCTCCTCTGCTCACCAAACCTACTGATCTCATTACACGGCAACTGTCTCAAAAAAATGAAGTTATATTTAATTGAAATATTACCCTAGCCATTTTAAAAATAAATGTTTTAATGAAAAATTCAAATACTTATTGAGCTTTCTTTTCATATATAGCACTATCAGGGGTGGACATGTTTTGAATCTTGGGTCCAATAAAGAAGATCAGACACATCGACCCAAGATGTCCGCCCCCTGATATTGCTAAACAACCAGAGAGGACTCAATAAGGTAATTTATATTTATTATTTCATTAATTTCTAATTAAAATGTCTACACTTTATGCAATTTTTCAGTAAGACATGACTTCATTTTTTCCTGACAGTTATCCTTTAACCCCTTCGTGACATAGGACGTTCCATTCACTTCCAGCCAGCAACTCTCTTGCAAACATACAGTGCAGTGGAGCATGCAGTGGAGCATGCAGTGGAACACGCGTTTTTTGTGATCAACAATCACGAATACTGTTCTGGCGGTGCTGCTCTATCGCCTCGATATTGAGACATTAGGAAGCAACAACATGTCTTTTCCAGGGCACCCACAATCGCTCCACAGAGAAAATCATGGGCCCCATGCTCCTTCAATATGTCTACTGCCCTCTTGTGGGAAGAGCGACAGAAGTGATGATTTTTCACTTCCATCATTCCTATAGGTAGTCACCAACATTGCAATACAAAAAAAACAAAAAAACCTGGGGTTTAAATCTAGGTTTAGGGTTAGAATAAAATTATGGCTAGAGTTAGCAGAAGCAATAAGGTTACAGCCAAATTAGGGTTAGCATAAGGGTACATTTAAGGTTAAGTTTAGGATCAGGATAAGGGTCAAAAGGTCACAGTAGGAGAAAATGGCTAGGAAACAAAAAAAAAACATGCAACATGTCATATTTCTAAACTCAGGACAAAATTTAGAGACTATTTAGACAAGGTCTTTTTTACCATGTATAATTGTGTAAAATAATTCAGGTCAAAGTTAGAAGATTTTAGTTTTAAAAAAATGTTTCATTATTATTCTATGAATTTTTTCAGTAAATTACATGATATGATGACTATAATGGTATCTAAAGAAAACAATATATAATTTGCGTGGGTACAGTAAATGAGAAAGAAGAACACTACAGCTAACCACAAACACTGCAGAAACAGCCCATGTCACCAAGGGATATGTCATCATGGCGAAAAATTCATGTCACTATGGGGTTAAAATACAGTATTTGCTCGAATATAAGACAAGGTTTTTTTCCAGAGCAAATGCTCTGAAAAAAACCCCTCATCTTATATTCAAGGTTGTCTTATAGTCTGACATTAAATCTCGGTCAGACTATAAGACTGGGATCCAGGTCCCCCGGAGAGCTGTAGGGGTCCTGGATCCCCCTCGCTAACTGCTGGTGGATGTCTGCGCAATGCGTGCAGACATCCTCCACTGCTGTCCGGCAAGTCTGTTGGGACTTCTATGACGGAAGCCGGGAGGTCATGTGACCTTCCGGCTTCATCATAGAAGTCCCAGCGGAAGTGCCGGGCAACAGCGGAGGATGTCTGCGCGTATCGTGCATGAGAGACAGACAGACAATGTGGGGGGGGGGGGGGGGAGAGAGTGAGACAGGCAACGTTGGGGGGAGGGAGGGGAAGTGAGAGACAGACAACGTTGGGGGAGGGAGGGGGAGAGACACAGAGACAGTGTTGGGAGGAGGGGGGGGAGAGAGAGACAATGTTGGGTGGAGGGAGAGAGAGAGAGACAATGTTGGGTGGAGGGAGAGACAACGTTGAGGTGAGGGAGGGAGAGAGAAAGAGACAATGTTGGGGGGAGAGAGACAGCTTTGGGCAAGCCTGGGGGGAGGAGAGGGAGCATTGGCAAGTCTGGGGGGTAGGGGCAGCATTGGCACATAAAAGGAAATAAAAACAAGAAATGTTTTATTAAATATGAAAAAGCAATTTACATGTGAATATATACAAGTTTAACTTTTTTTCCATAGGGTAGTTATATTCAGGCTTTTAGTTTTTTCCTAAAGGAATATTCAAAGTTTGGGGGGTCGTCTTATAATTAGGGATTTATAAAAAAAAAAAAATGTGTGTGTCAGCTGGTGAGACAGCTCCTCTAACCCAGGAGGCACCCTGACATGCACACATTTAAAGATTTCTTTTAAAACAGGGTACGATACATGAATCCTGCAAAGCAGATGGCGCTACCAATCCACCCCCCCCCCCCCCCCCGAGTCGGTGCCCTAGGCGAACACCTAGTTCGCCTATTGGTAGTGCCGGGTCTGGTTCTTTGTTTGCCAGAAGACTTTACCGAGAGTCACACTAAAACATGTTATGACTGTGTTTTTTAGTTAAATTGCTTCTAATAAGTCAGTTGGGCAGCTCAAGCACTCAGCACAAGCTTATTCCATGGGATATTTTGGCGACAACACCTTCCCTTTAAGGTTTATGAAAGGCAAATACTGATATAACATTTACCTCCTGCTTTCACCTGCTCCTGACTTTATGGGTTCTTTAATTCTTCAGCTACACTAAGAACTGTGTTTCTGAGCATGTATGCACTTAGAGATCTACACACAGTGACATTGTGTTGTGCTGCATCAAGCCTGATCTGACCAAAGGGTGAATCAAAAGATAACTCCCTCCTTTTGCAAACAGCACTGCTGTAGAGTTGGTTTGCCAGTTTCTGTATGTCAGTGCAACTTTATACACGTAGAACTCTGACATTTTGGTTTGGTCCTTTTCCACGTTGGGAGTTATGGGAACACAGTCAGCTAAAATGAGGGTTTAAGTCCACCTGGGTGAGTCTGCAGTGGATGTGAATGTGCACCTAAACCAAAGTTGACCCATTCTGTTCAACGTGGATCTGCTTAAAGGACAACTGTAACAAAAAATAACTTTTTTTTAATTGCAAGGTTATAGCATTTGTAGGTGATTTATAAATAAATTCTTTAATGAAAAAAAAAAGCAAATTCAGTGCCTTATTGCGCCTTCTTTACTCCATATAGTCTCTCAGGGGGCAGACATGTTGTTTAGAATCTTAGGTCAGATCTTCACTCACCTTGGTTCAGAAGAACAGAAATCTGAGCCATCTGACCAAACAAAATGTCTACCTCCTGCTAAAACAAAATGGAGTTAAGATGGCTCAATAAGGTTTAATATAAATCTATATAAAATGCCTACACTTGATACCATCTTTCAATTAAACAGAACTTCAGTTTTTGCTACAGTTGTGCTTTTGAAATATAGCCCTGTAAATAATGACAAATAAATGAAAATTGATTTGTGAACCCATTGTATAAAGATGTCAGTGGTTGATGTGTATAAATAGAAGATGTTTTTTAAAAGTATGTTTTACCATGACGCAACAACAATAATTTGAACTATGAGTAGCAGTCTGAATGTCATAGGACTGAAATCTCCAGCTTAGCACAGCCAAATGTCGGAAAACAGATAGTGCCTGTACAAAGAATGAATGGTGTTATATTACAAGTATGAGTAACAATGAAATAATCAAAATGAATGATATAGCACACACCAACTGCTATCACACAGGAAATACACTGAATGCATTAGAATTCATTTTTAATAACATGATGCACGACAAACACTTAAGTAAGTTTTAACATCTAACTTTGTAATATACGCACTGAAAAACAAACCTGTCTGGGAGTGGGTGTAAGAAATAAATGAGCATGATAGCAAGTGAGGTAAAATATATGGGATTCATTAGAAATAAAATATAATATTATTATAGAGCTCAACACTCCTCTGCCATCAACCAATGTATAAATGGTTTGCAGCAAGATATGTTGTAAATGGTAATATTCTTCAGCATATTGCGTCTGTGGATTAATCATATTACACGTGTAGGAGTGTATATGTCCTACATACCATTATGTTAATGTGTATCAAATGTTCCTTCTATATTGTAAGCTACAGCCAGCACAACTCTTTATTGCCAAAGTTTCTTACTACTAACCTGAATAGATTTTACATTACCTCCACCCACTCTATCTGAAGTATTATATACATACAGCTGTATGCCTGGGGGGATGTATGTACGCAAAGCAAGTACAGTTATTATTTGACACACTTTGACTGTTGCTCTTTCCCTCCAAGGCTCCAGCCAAACACTTGAGGATCAGTATAATCTGCACACATGATATTACATAATGAACATGAAAAAGATGAGCATACACTATATGGACAAAAGTACTGAGACACACCACTTAATTACTGAATTCAGGTGTTTCAATCAGACTCATTGCCAGAGGTGTAAAAAAAATCAAGCACCTTGCCATGCAGTCTGCATTTACAAACATTTGTGAAACAACAAACAAGTTCAAGGGTTGTACTGTGATAGCATGCCTCCTTTGCAATTAGTTAGTTTGTGACATTTCATCCCTGCTGGATATTCCATGGTCAACTGTAAGTGGTATTTTCGGAAAGTGGAAGCATTTAAGAACAGCAGCAAGTCACGAAGCGGAAAACCAGGTAAAGTCATGCTGAGGCGCATGGTGCGTAAACCTGACCAATGCTTTGCTGATTCCATAGCTGAAGAGTTCCAAACTTCTACTGGCATTTATAACAGAACAAATAATAACAACCCACTCTGGAATATCATATACATAACAAACAAAGCAGCAACCCAATTTAAAAACCAAAATATGAAGCCTGGTCCTTGAATAGTCCCAAAACGACCACACTGTATCCAGTTGTAGGTTAATTGATAAGTTAAAGCAGAGGTTACTAGATATATACAGGTTTTGTAAGAGTCATGTCATTTGATATACTATCTCTTGTTATATAAAAAAACTATTAGATAATATAGAGTTCATACAGGTTATATTGACCATTCACACATAATGAAACATATCAATTGCTAGATATTAGCAAATTAGGTATGATTGTTGCCAAAGATCGACATGTCATGTCATTTTGTGTAATTTCTTGTTTTACACAGATTGTATTAAATATATAAAATAAAAAATTATTAAACATAAAAATAATTAAATAAAAACTCATGGAATTGGCCGAGCAGCTGCATGCAAGCCTCACATCACCAAATATAATGCCTAGTGTTGAATCGAGTGGTGTAAAGCACACCGTCACTGGGCTCTGGAGCAGTGGAAATGTGTTCTGTGGAGCCATCACTATTTGGAAGTCTGATGGGTGAGTCTGGGTATGGCGAATGCCAGCAGAACCTGCTTGACTCCATTGTGCCAACTGTAAAGTTTGGTGGAGGAAGGATAATGTTATAGGACTCGTTTTCAGTGGTTGGGGTTAGGCCCATTACTTCCAGTGAAGGGAAATCTTAAAGTTTTAGCATCCCAAGATATTTTGAACAATGCTATGCTTCCAAAATTGTGTGATTAGTTTGGGGAAGGGCTTTTCTATTGCAGCATGATGTTTAAAATACATCACGCTGGTACATTTTTATAATTATTTAACATTCATTGAAATGAATAAAATGCAGGGTCATTTTCACATTGGTGCCTTGCTTCTTTACAAATACAATTCATAGTTTTGTATATTTTGTGCACAACATATCAACACTCACCAAGGAAGGGAAGAAAGTTATTTCATTTTAAGCTCTTTTTTTTTTCATTTAAAATTTCTTTTAAATTGCAAGATTTATATATTTGCATAAAATCACTACCCAGTACCCTTATCAGACAAATTTAGTAGCTGCTTAGACTGTTAAAAATGTTTATTATTACCAACATAGAAACCTAGATGGAGTTGTCAGATAAGAACCATTCTTTTGGAATACTTTCCTTAGTCCCTGGTTTTATCTTATATCTAGGATAGCCTTATGCCCATGCTATGGATGCTAAAACTCTTTCACTGTGTTAACCTCTACTACTTCTGCTAAAATGCTATTCTATGCATCCACTACCCTCTCAGGCACCTTAAAGCATTCAGTTATATGACAAACAAACTGTGTTGATAATTAAACAGTATGAAAATCCAAATTATTTGTAAATGGTTTCTGCATATCATTAAGGAAGTAGGCTAGAAGCTAAAACATATCAAACAAAAAATGCCTAAAAACCAGATCAGATATGACTAACCTTGGGCTCTGCATTTGTCGTGAACTACATTTCTATGACGCTCAGCTAGCCTTCGCTGCACATCATCAGAAATATTACAGCTTTAGTGCCAAATCTTAGTAATCCCCAAACTAGATGATCCACCACTCTGAACACAGAAAACAGATAACAACATTTAAGCAGTGTAAGAAAAAGCTTAACAACTAATGTACAATGAAGTACATTTTATAGAGTGAAAAGAGTCTTGTTTTCCATTCTTCATGTATTTTGGTATTTATTGCACACTTTTAAATACAAATAAGCATATAGCCCCGATAACAATTAGAGAATTATGATTTACAGTAAGCATTATATTTTTGTGTTACTCTTATAGGCTACATGAAATGTCATCATCGATCATTCAGTATAGTCTTTCTTTTTATAATATTGGCTTATTTGCCAATTTTATTAGTAAAAAAATATAGTGTCTGATCTACAGTATATCTATTTTATTAATGTGGCTGGCAGCCCATCTTGTGAACTCATGTGCTGATAAATGAATAAAAGTGATTAATTATTTATCGATGGCCGGTCAGGGAATAAAATGCAGTGATCTAGAATGGCTAATACCTTGAAGGTGCATGCTCTGGTCATGTCATATTTCATCAACTATATTAGAGGAAGGAGGAAGGGAAGAAATACATTCTGATCTGGTGGTAAATCGTTGCTTACCATATACGTCACTGATAACAAACCTATGGCACTAGCACAACCCCTGAAAACCAGAAGCCCCTGAGTTGGCACCCTGAGTGGCCAAGTACAGGTTGCATGAATTCATCTAATGTGGAAGATGGGATAAGACATTGTGGACTATTGAAGATGTTTTGACGTCAACTAGCGTAGAAGAGGTTTTAGCTCATACAGACGAGAGGAGCAGTAAGAGAGTAAGTTGGTATGAGAGTGGAAAGTAAGGTAAAAGAAGTAGAGAAATGACATTGGGTGCTTGAGAGCAAACATGGCTTTGCAGACTACCAATAAATGATGGAAAACTAAAACAGGCAAAAAGGGAATTGGAATGAATTTAGCAAGCGAGTAAAATGGAAGAGAGGACACGCTAATATTTTTACCTTAAAAGAACGTATACACTTTGGATCCAAAAAAGTTCACAGTCACTGATATAAAGACTTAAATTTTAAGAAACATTTAAATAAATCTATGAAGCTCCCTGGTAACGTGAAGGCCATAATACCAACCCAGTCTGGGTCACATGTGACCTCAAATTGGAAAATCCAAGAGATAGATATACTACCTTACTCAATATTATAAAATAAACATAATAATATAGAAAACATGTATGTAGTGGTAGATAGAGTTTGAAAAAACATGTACCCAGCCACAGGAATATGACATCATCAGCTACTATACAGCACAATCACACTTTTCTCCACTAAACTGAAATACATGAGTCATGTCTAAACAAAGGCGGAAAGACATTGCAAAAGTTACAGTTATAATTTCACAAAGAAACTCATACAGAGTAACAATGATGGGTAGTCTGACTTGTAATAAGTAAACTGTGTCTATACCACGAATTCTTCAAAACAGTGCATTACTGGGAAATTCCATTATTGAACACAATAAAAAGGCATTCATTATGTGCACTTTGACCAAATGGAACTGAAATGTTTTCAACTTTGCAGACAAGAGATTTATGCTTGGGTCTATTCACAAAAATTTGAGAATAGCTGGAGGAGATCGACTTTTTGAGATCAAGTCAAATTCGACATCCAAGTGTGACTTAGTCTCAAAAATAGCTTTGATCATTTCACCTCCCATTAATTTCCGTGGAGAGGAATTGAACCTGTTTTTTTTTTCTAAGTTAAAGTCTGGTGCCGAATTTCACTTAGTCTCGAACTGAATGGACCCAGATGACACTGAATTTGGGAATCAAGAAGCAATTCACAGAGGAAAAGGAAATGTATTTGAATGTTTATGTCCTCATGTTATTGCATAGCTTCTATGTTACCATTTTTATTTGGAAATATATTTGAAAAGGTAAAACATTTGTTTTGCAGAAATAAATCATGTTATCATAAATGACAGCTAGTTTTTAAGGACCACAAAAACATTTTCATTGCGATAGTGGCAAATAATTGCTAAATGATATCTTAAAACAGAAAAATAGAATGTGTTGGCAGATAATAACTGTTAGGTCCATTTGGTGTGCCCAATATTAACTAGAGGAATAACCAGAACTGCAGGATAGGTTCCCATATAACATAATATGGGTTTCTAATAGATGTCTCACTCATACATATTATGTTACACATATATGCCATAGTGTGTGTTATAGTGTTTGTCACAATTTATTATTATTATTTTTTTTTTTGGTAAAGCTGGTTCAGGGCAAAGATTAGAATAACCATGCTCTGGATATCCTACAACAGGGCCCCAAAGACGGCGGGATATCCTTTCCTGATATCCAATGGTTACACGTGGTTAGTATGATGACTCATTTTGTTTCTAGTGATAACTTTTCCTTCTCCAGACCAATTTGGATAGATAACAATCAACATAGAACCCTTTCATCTTATTTGGTGGGGTATGGAGTTTCTAAAAGGTTTAACCCCAGATAACCCGATCATAAAAACATTACTTTATGTTGTAAAGCATATAAGGAAAAAAACTGGCATCGTTAATTTGTTGTGTTTTACCACCATAACCTTTATAAGACATTTCATAAAATATATAAACATACAGGAGTGGCTTAAATGCGGTATCTCAGACATCTTAGAAATATTGGATAATGGGGCAATTCTTCCCTTTTAACATGTTCAAGCTAGGTTTGGTCTCACTACTGGAGAGATATTTACCTCAGAATAAAAAACTTTATCACAAGTAGAATAGTGGTGGAACCAACAGCTATTGAGCAGTTCCTTATGCAGCACCACAGAAATAAATTGACGTCCAGACTCTGCCAAATCAAACACACAAAACAAAGGCTCCTGCAATGATCAAGTGGGAGCAGGAACTAGATTTCTTTTGCAGCGTGAAGGAATGGACGCCTCTGTTTTTTAAAAAGGCACATCCATTGTGTAAATGTAGTAGAAGTTCACTATAAAATTGTTAACTGCTGGTATTTGGCCCCAAACGATTATGTCGGATTCAGTCTCAGGGTTCTCCAGATTGCTGGCAATGGGGTAGGGCAATTGGCTCATTCCCACACATATGGTGGGAATGTGAGGCTCTGGATACTTTGAAAGATGCCCTGTCAAGCATTTTGAATGTATCTTCAGGAGGAGGGTTTAACTGACAGCATATATGTTTTTGTTCCACATCGGTCTGCCCTTGGGTGGTCCATAACTTTATGGCCACTAAGATAGTCATGGCTAGGAACTGGAGAAACATAGGTCCCCTGAATTAGACAGAAATATATTCACAATTGAACTTCCAGTATATAATGGAGAAAGGGCTCTACCTGGAGAGAGGATATATAGAAACATATGAAGATATCTGGTCCCCTTGGGTTGACTTCAGTGGATTGGGGGAGTTATCACCGTGCTCCTGCCGTGACCCTACCCCCTTGCCGCTGCCATTTTGGGAATGGCTGTGTGTGAATGTGTATGGATGGTGAGCGGTTAAAGGATGAGTGTAACTTCTGGACTGAATACTGAGATTCTGGGAGGCCTAGCCAGCTATGTAGATACCATGCTATTGTTTATTTTTTAAATAAGGACGGGTCTGTTCTAACATCTATTACACTGTTATGCTATTATGTATTTTTCCATCTGTGACCCTTACACTTATCTATGTTTGAATGTGTTGTTATTTATGAATGGTATACCTGGTATGCCATATCTTAAATCATAAATACAAATATATAAAAAAAAGAATAACCAAGAATATGCCAGATTTTGTAAATTTGAACAGAACAATTCTTACTGCAGGGCAAAATGGGAAGGCCCCCTGTACAGGGACCAACAGGAGCTGCCCTTACTGCTCAACAATCCTGGGGCCACTCATGCTTTCCTCAACTTTACCCTAGTATGCTAATGTGAGGTAGCCCAGCTGCAAACACATTTGGTGTTTGGTGCACACTAATCTCTACTTGTCTATTAGAAAAACAAAGACTAGAGTGGTGATACTGGTGGAGGAGTATGTTCTGTGATATTGAGGGAACAGGGCAGATGATTCTGGAAAACTGAAAGAAGAGGGGAGTGTGTATTTAATTCTGGGGAAATTGGGATAGCAGGGCTGCTGTAAGGTGTTTTCAGTTGGTCTCAGCTGTTATACCAGAATGATGGATGTTAGGTTTCTTTTTATATAAACATTTCCCAATATAAACACTGTGTGTCTTTGATCTCCAAGTCTTGGATATTCACCATCTACCACAAGAATCAATACATCACTAAGATGGTATATATAAATTGTGAAAAAATGTGTCATACCAAATGATCTTTTTTCTCGGCTATTTTAATTGCAGCCTTACTTATGAATAATATTTATAATAATAGCTGCAGAATTGTCCCTGTTTACAGGCCTTTGCAATAATTTTAACATTGTATACACCATAACCAAATGTAACATTCCAGTCCATGACAATGGGAGCTGTATGAACCAGCACATAGAGCATGTTAGGCCTATTCTGACACAAGGCCAGTGTTTGCTTAATAAACTTGCAGGCAATTATACACCAACAGTAAAACATACACATACTTCAAAAGAAGGCAGAAATCATTAGAACACGTGGTTGCTGTATACATTATTCAGTACAGTAAAACTGTCAGTAAGATCGTGATTTATATTTATCTATATGCATCTATGAGAAGTGATTGCAATGTCATAAGCAGAGATACATGTTTGTGTAAACAATGAACAAAAGTCACCAGATATTAAAGGGATAATGACGGCGAAGTGATTGTATGAGTTATGTATATGAATATATGCATGTTTTGGTATTGGAATGACAACCATTTATATTTACTTACCACACTTTTGTAATCCTCAATGAATTGCTGCATATTGTCATGGTATGTTTCCTATTTCAAGAGTTTCAATCATATATGCAATATTTGATATTTTACAATCACTCAGAGGGAAGCCTACATTTTAACTCATAATATAAAATAAATCAACGCGCCATTTATATTAAAAATGTGCATCAATGTGTTGTTGTGCTTAATTACTTTGATTACAACAGGAATGTGTTTAATATAACTATGTGCATGACTCCAAATCCTGTAAAGAAATAATATACACGTATAGAAACATGACAAAGTCTCATTTTAATATAAACACATATATTGCATACATTTGCTAGTCTTACGGTACACTAACCAGATCCAGAAAGTGGTAAACATATGTAAATTGAATTCAACTTCTAAACTATTCATTTGATAATCACAAGGCTAGTGTATAGATTCTGTTAGGGTATATTAAAATGGGAATAGTGGTGTTGAACATAACAGAGTCTTTTTTTTTTTTTTTAAAGTGTTGTGACTCTGGCTGCCATTTTAGTCATATAGAAAGTCAACTTATGATTAAGCGTGTGTTCACGCGAAACGCGTCAAGTTTTTTCCCTCCGTTTACTGCTGTTATATCTATCACCATTTTTTGCCATTAAAATCATCACGGATTTATCACCAAAGATCCTGAGTGCGGATTCTTCCTTTTTTTTTTCTATTTCAATTTGTTGGTCTTTAAAACGCTGGGTTAGCGTGGGAAGCCGGCACCTGGATCTCATGCACAGCTGAAACACCCTTGCAGTGCTGGAGAGGCACTGTGCGAGGGCGGTGGAGCCCGGACCCTCTCCCCTTGTCTTAGGGGTTATCTTTGTCTTAGAAAGTCAATCCTCCAATTGAATTCTGCTTTACTAATATAACATTATGGAATTAATGAACATCGTTACCAGAGCTTTCAATGTGTGTTCCACACAGTATACCAAATAGATCAAATAATCAGTAGACTCTGCACAAACAATGTTACTTTAATGTCCATTTATGTGTAAGTGCCAGTGTGGAGGCGTGAAACGCGTAAGCATTTGATGCATATTGTCATGAAGACACTGTGTTTTCATTTTATATCACTGCAATAAATGGACATTAAGGTAACATTGTTGGTGCAGTCTACTGAATTCAAGGTGTGTTTAGAAACTAACCCAGTAAATGTCATGCCCCACATACCTTTACAGTAAGAGATCCCTGGACACATTTAAGGAGCATAATAAAACATTTTTTTTTATCAATGAAACCACCAAATACCTCAAAATGACCAGAAAACACTGTCCATATTGCTGATATTAAATCATTATTTACATAATGTATTTCTATGTCTTAATTATTCATCTAATCATTGGCGGTGATATGCTAAACCTTAGTTAGCGGTATGTGAACTGTTCAAATCTGTACATTAAGATGACCGCATTGCCATATAATTATTGTATTATCTAAACACATATATATATATATGGTGTAATGCGTAATTAATAGTAGGGATGTTTTAAAAACATCCCCACTATAAGTGAGTTCTTTCATATACGCCGTGCTGTTGTAGTATTGGTACCTATTTAATGGATTGTGCTCGTTAAATAGTTTGTTTTAAAAAATACCTCTATGCCTCTAGTGTTAACTGCTGTCCCCTATTAAAAAGAAAAGGGGTTGGCAACAGAAACAACACATAAAACAAAATTATTAGTCATGTAAAAAATGCGCGAAATGCACGTAATATAGTTTTGCCCCACGAGAACAACCTTTCCAATTCTGCAATCTATTTTTATAGACAGCTATAGCAGGCATTTTTTCGGTTTCATGCAAGCAACTCTCTGCTGGATTCTAGGTGTCAATAAGCCTTACCACACTTATTTAGCAGCAATTTATCAAGACTGTAATTAATTGTAACAAGGTCCCCACATCCAGGCACATATCCACTGATAAATTACATAAATATATTTTATTTATATAGTGCCTGCAATGTATAGAGCTCAAGTCCTAAGGCTATTCTCTCATTTCCATTTGGTGGAAATCAAGTACTGGTTTATAGCAAAGTATAGCAAGTTAGGAAAAAGCAAACCATATAAATAAGGAGAAACTATTGTTTTTTTTCTCTCCTTTCAGTCTCTTGAAAACCTTAAATGCAACTTGGCTATCATATTATCATGGGCAGACGTGTGACTGAATAAGCAGCAGTTCAGTTAATATACTGTGATAAAATTTGACGGGCCAAACTATTTTATTTTAGGTTTCCAGTGCTTACATATAATTTCAGGTTCTGTTTGACATTCTCTGTGATGTGACTATAGTTGCCAATATTGGCCATTATTTCCAGGGACACATATTTGTTCCACATGCTGCAGAAAGACCATGCAAAGTTCAGCCTGGCAGTATGTACAATCCAATTAATTAATCAGGGTGGAGATCTCATAGGACCTACCATGATTAATTAATTGGATTGTGTCTGTGCGTATATGCATCCTACAGATTACCCGGCTGCACTTTACACGCTCTGTCTGCAGCATGTGGAACAAATATGTGTCCCTGTAAAAATGGCTGATGTTGGCAACTATGATGCTCTTCAGTTCTGAGTAAGAGCAATTAGTAATAACATTGTTGGTAATTGCCTACACCTGTGCTCAGGTAGGTCTGTTGGAGTCTCAGAAGGTTTCACTTGCCTGAGGCATCAAAGAACCTTCTTTGCAATGACTGATCAAACACACTGCAGGGATCTATCACTATTTATTCCATTATTCATGTATAAATACGATTAGGGGCCTAAAATATCACTGCACAAGACACAATTGAGAGGTATTGCTGTAGTATTTCAGGTTAGTTGTTCCCTTCCCCTGTTTGTCCAGCATGAAAAAGGAGTGGAGGTCTGTGCCTCATGTAACACAAATCTCCCTTTCTTTGCTCGTGAATATGAGTTGATATTCCAACTCCCTATGATTAATGCACAAGAGGACGTGAAGCAGAATTGCAGTGGGAAATCTGTTTCTAATGCTTTGTAACTGGCATACCCCACTTGATATAGGCTATAAGAAAATGATTTGCAGCAGTCATGAGCTGCTGGCTGCATTAGTTCTGCCCCTGGGACTCATTCAGCTTTCAAAAATTGGCCTGTGAAGTTTATAGATAAAATGTTGAGATCTTAAATTAAGTAACACGCTCCAAATATATGCAATGTATTTTTCATTATTTTATCTACAGGTGGCTTTACTTTGCTTTCGCCAGAAGAGCATAATAACTTATATGTACATCAATGATATGCAAATTTTATGAAATCAGATATGTCATTGACTTTAACTAAAATTTGGAATTTGTGGGTTTATTGTACATTTATCTGTCATCACACATTTTAAGTTCGCAATGTGTTAACCACATTGTGAAAACTAGATGTCTTGTATAAGGGTGTTTCCATCTGAAATGTAGTGCAATTGGGCCATAATTAATATCTATGTTTTATGTATATAATTATTTCTGTTATTAAACGCCACTGGGCGCAAATTGCACAAGTGTACAAAAAAAAAGTCACAAAGTGTCACCAATTTTAGTTTTACATAAAATATCTTATCCTACCTAACAAGCTTCCTGCTATCAGCATGAAGTGGGTACTGGAAGAGTTCAAGATTGAATCCTGACACCATACAGAATACATAGAGATCTCGTGTGCATATGCCTTTAATGTCTGTGCGCTATCCTGCTCGTCTCCTCTGTGACCAGGTAAATTTAATGTGAAAGTAAAAAATATATCAGTGTAAAATCAATTCCATTGTGTGCAATAATCTGAGGTAAAGTAGCTCAGGTCATTTAACAGAGACCATGCTGTTTATTATGTAGTATTTGCAACAGATTGTAACACTTTTCTAACACTTGTTTCTCCATCCAGTATAATTTTAACTTATTAGTTTTAACCCCTTCACAACAATGGATCAACTGTTGCTGCCTATGCTTAGTCGATGTTGCTGTAATCATCCAGCAGCACCAAAATATGGAACGATCGCGGGCAGCATATTTGAAGGCAGCATTCTGTCTCTTTGTTGTTGTTGCTAGACTGCCTCAAGAGTAAAAAAAATAGCTAAATTAGCTCTAGGGTCAGGATTACAGTTAAGGTTAGAGTTGAGTTAGGGTTAGGGATAGAGTGAGGAGAAAATGGATAGTAAAAAGCAATGCGCCACTTGCATTTATTGCCCTGTAACTTGGAAAAAATAACATAAAAAATGTACATTTTATAAATTTTTCTAAACTCAGGACAAATATTAAAATCTATTTAGCAAGTTTTTTTACATTTTTTATAAGTGTTTGTAGATGTGTAAAAGATTTTTCATGTAAAGATAGAAAAGGTGTGCTTTTTTAAAATTTTTCATCATATTCTTTTTTTATTTGTTACATTTATGTTTTTGATCAAAATTATGGTACTGAAAGAAAACCCCTCTCATGCCAAAAAACGATTTATTATATGTGAGTACATTTAATGATAAAGAGTAAAATTATAGCTAAACACAGACAATGTAGAAGTATTAAAACCAAATAGTATGGCGGACCTGGTTAATCAGGCAAAACAATATATGGAAACTAACGATAATGGAAAAGTCTCGGAGTTCACATTATGGTGCGCGGTGAAGAGTTAGGGTGATCTTAGGGGTCACCTCATTAAGCGAGGGTCTTGGTTGAAGAAGTTGAGAGATAGGGGTCTCCCAGACCTCTATATCTCTCTTGCCCAGTTGGAGAGAATATATATATATATATATATATATATATATATAACGTGTCACGGTTATTCTGAGTTTGTGGCTGTTTAGTCTTCTACCTCTAGTGGCCGCTATTGTTGTGTACCCATTCTACTCCTGTTGCCAGCTGCCTCGTTATCCTCAGCCCTTCCCTATTTAAACCTGCAGCTTATGGCAATCAGTGCCTTTGCATTGCTTTGGTTGCAGCCTGTGATAGTGCCTTGTTTCTAGTTTTAGCATTTATATATTGATTATTGATTTTCCGGTTCTGACTCCTGCTTGATTTTGACTCCGCTGTTTTCTGCCTGCCTCGACCATTTTGCCTGTCTAGTGACCTTGCCTTCTGAATTCCTACGTTGTACCTTGTCCCTGTTTCGTGTATGACCCGGCCTGCTGACTATCCTTCTCGTCCAGTACTCCCTGTGTATCTCTGCTTCAGTGTGCGGTTGCAGTCAGTGTACAAGTCCTGGGTGGTCATTTACCTGAGGCTCAACCATAGGGTATAATAACATTCAGGTGAATAACACTGTTCTGTTTCCAAACCTGTTGCAGTAGCTACCAGTCCTGTCTCAGTTTGGTCACAGCTACCAGTCCTGTCTTTGTTCAAGTCTCCGCTACTTGTCCTGCCTTAGTTCCAGTCTCAGCGACCAGTCCAGTCTCAGTTTGGTCCCAGCTACCAGTCCAGTATCAGTCCAGTCCCAGGTATGCATCGTGGGGTGCAGACAGACCCCACACCCTGCCCTGCAATGAGGCTCCTTCCTGGTCTGTTATCCCAGGTTGTGACACCACGCCAGAGATCCTGGGGGAGATTGACTCCACAAGGAACTCTATTAAGAAGAAACTCAAAGAAAAGTCCAAATAATATAATTCTCTGACCTGCAAAGATTATTTAACCACCCTGCAACTGAACTGTTTGGATATATCAGAGTCAGACACTTCCTCACCTCGAATCCTCCATCTGAACCAGATTGTTGGCATAACTTCTTAATCAAAACAACCCGTAAGAAATTGTCCGCCAAAATTAATAAAATGTTATCTGATCAAAGACCTTTAGATAAGATAAAATCAATAAGATTGTGGGAAAGTTCTCGCTCACTAACCAAAATTGGATCTCAGCCTGGCGGATAAGGAGGAAAGCTATCTATTGTATTAAATTGCAAGAACAATATTTTAAACTGCTACATTGGTGGTACCTTGTTGACCCGGCAAATATAATGCAAACTGCAACAGCTTGTGATGGCTTTGCTAACTAGAAACAGGCTCACATCTGGTGGCAATGTATATATCTAACAACAACTTAGAGGGAAAATTGTGGAGATTTTTAAATGGGTGGTAGGACAGGATGTAGAGATGGCTTTGCAGACCTTCTTATTCCATATGGGTTTTCCAGAAAGAAATAAAAATACCTACTCATAAACATCTTCCAGGCTTTTAAAATATGTATGGCTAGATTTTGGACCCCAATAGACTTCCAAGCAGGAGCTGAAAGGGTTTTTTACGGGACAAACAGGGAGAAGTATGAGAGTGTCTGGTCAGTTTGGGAACGGAGTATCAAAGTTGCCCCTCCCCCCAGCGCGTTGATTGTTTCTTTTTCTTGTGATGATGACTCTGATTCGACCCCCCTCCCATACCCATACTAGGTTTGTGGCCGATATACCTCCATTGATCTCTTGGGCTTCCCAAAGAGTAAATGCACTAGGTTTTAAGTTACCTCTTGGAATTTGTGTGTATGGTTTGTCTAAATGATTGTCTTTGTTGTTTACACTTCATATGTAATTATGGATAGAAAAGGAAGTATCACCGACCCCTCCCCATTTCCCTTCCCGATTATTTCCCGGCTTCCAGTAAAGCATTCCGGGGGGAGAGGAATGGTGATTTGGGATTTGCATAAACTTTTGTATTGTTATTTTGATATGATTAATAAAGATTTATAAAAAAAACAAAAAAAACAAATAGACACATTTTTCAATACAATAAAATCCCTAAGGGTTTAAAAAACTATAAGGTTTACAAAATGTGAACTCCTCCTCTAATAGATACTAACCTCTATATAGTTTAACCTGACCTTAGCTTTAGACAAATTAGGTCAAATGAACATTTTCATTATAGAGAGGTTAATGATGGTTAATGATACTATAGATTGCTCTGTTTAGAATGCAGTGTAATATGGATTTTACAGCATATTAGAGTTGCTGGAGGACAATTTTTCACGAGCTGCTCTTGCAGCACCCTCTGCTGGTAACTTTCGCCCTCAGTTTACACTTGAAGAAGCACACACAACAATGTTATGGTGGAGGTAAATGTGATGAAAAAACCCCTCCACTTAAAAATCATGGGGTAGCAGAGACATTATTAAACACAAATTAACATATACCAGAAAAGTTGAATCAAAGTACGGATGAACAAATATGCCATAAACAAATATATCATTCATTTATTAGTCCATTGGTTCTTTCAGAGGTCAAGACAGGAAGCTCTGGCCCCAGTCAGATCACTTTGGTGATCTGAGAAGCCCATACATTTGAGCTACTCAGAAACCATTAAATTAATCTCTCTTTAGCTGCTGAAATGGTAGCCTGGGTCCTGCCTAAATATTTCCATGGGGAGGACTTTGGCTTATTTCGGGGCTGTTTCGGGAGGACTTCAGCTACTGTGAAAATAGCCCTCCATAAATGGTTTAAAATTAAATAAAATGAATATAAGAATTTTTTAAAATAAAATTATATAAAAAATAATAACATGTTACAATAAAACATAAAAATAAATTAAATAAAAATACATAACTATAAAAAACATAGTAAAATAAATTAATAATATAAAAAAATATTAATGTAAAAAAAAAATAAAAAAAATTAAAATAAATATATATATATATATATATATCTTAAAACACACAAGTCCAAAGACAAAAACGCACTCACGGGTCTTGATTGCAAAATATCGACTAATAATCATGAATATCTTTTGCAATCAAGACCCGTGAGTGTTTTTGTCTTTCGACTTATATATATAAATATATATCCATTTTTCACTGACATGCCATTATATATTTATTACAAAAGAAAAAATGATGATTGTAATTTTTATTGAAATATGCGATTACGGCATTTACCATGTTAATGAGCACTTCACGCTATATAAAATGCACATATCCCATACACCACTTAGTAACCCCAAAAAGTTAGGGAACCTCCATGTATACATAAATACATACATTATCATATATAATTTTAAACACCGCCATAACAGCTCTTTGTTTTGGTCACCATCAAAAACTGTTAAGTTATATGTTTCCTCCCACCATCATGCCATATGTAACACAGTACCATTTAATTTGATTTGCACGGTACGGATGGCTTTTGTCCACTGTTAACAAAAACCGGTGACGTGAAGGCGACTTTTAGCTGGCATGACATCACCAGCATTGTTATACCACAAGAGTGGTTATGTATGTATATATATATATATATATATATATATATATATATATTTAAATTTATATTTTATTGAAATTTTTAGTGGTTATGTTTTTATGTATACATGGCCATTCCTTAGCTTGTGTTGGGGTCACTAAGTGGAGTATGTCCCATGTGTGTTTTATATTAAATGATGTGTTCATTGATGTGGTAATTGCACCATTTATGCCATTATAGCCTATTTTATTAAACAATTAAAATAATACAATTTTTAGTATTAAATATGCTATTATGACATGTTAAAACTATTACCATGCCAATGAAAAATTGATTTGGAATTGTTTTATATTCTATTATAGACATATCACTATAATATATATTAATATATTTTTTAAATATTATTAATTTATTTTAATGTACTTTTTATATTTATTTTTATTGACATTTTTATTTAAAATATTTTAACATCAATGGGAGGACTTCACGAAATGGCCCAGAAAAAAAGACAAAGTCCTCCCCATAGAAGTCTAGGGGGAGGAGCCAGGCTACCATTTCGGCAGCCAAATTGTGGAGGTGTTTGACTGCTGAAAAGTCGGCATCAGATTAAGTCAGTGGTCTCTGGGTAGCCCAAATTATATGAGAAAAATGGAGCTTCCTGAGTCGACCCAACAATGACCATCGGCGAATTCTATTCATCAATGAAATTCTAGACACAAAAACAATGGCTGGATTTAGTCTGAACCGAATGCGTCAATGGACAAAAAAGCATTCAGACAAAGCAAAAATGTTGGTGGTGCTCAAGTCTAGAATATAACATACCACTAACAACAACTTATAGGCTGCATTATTTGTAGAATCTATTTACTTTCAAGGTAACACAAAAGGTGTTAAAACTATGCTGCATGCATCTTTACCCACAAACCACTATAGGCCAAATGTAGATGGTTACTATTTTACTTTCTGATGCTTTACCTAAACTATCACCACTGCAAGAGCATACCATAAGATATTATAGAACATACCCATCAGGTGAAGAAAGTGGTATTTTTGTTTTCCCCATCTGAACTTTGATACAATAGGATAAAATATATTACATACCTTTCTCAAACATTCTCCTTTTTTTTTTTTTTTTTTTTTTACTATTCCCCAAGATCTTAATGGAATAAGTATATTTTGAGGCATAGTGGGTCTAGTATATATCAGATCCCAAGCCAAGTCAACAACTTCAAATGAGGAATCATGATAATCAAAGACAAAGCACAATATTTTATAGAGTAAAGTGGTAGCAAGTAGTGAATTAAGGGGGTCATGAACTAAACAAGTGCAATGGGGAAAAAAATAGGTAAAACATGAGTAAGGAGCAATTTGCGACTATTGGTAACATTCTGCACATTTTTCCTGATTTGCGCCTCTTCCGTTTATTTTTATTTAGCGTGAATTTTTCCGGTTGTGCTAATAAATTGTGATTATATTTGCGCATGCTAAAGAGTTTTGCAAATATTTTGTGAAAAATAATTCTTATTTGCGTGTGAAAATTACACCCGCTTTTAGCAAGTGCTATCAAAAGAGGTAGAAAAAATATTCGCAAAATTGCCTGTTTTTATTCACGATTATGCCCATTTGTATTCGCAATTTGCACGTATGTTCTATTTGAGTGTTAAATGTTTAGTATACTGCAATAGGAGCAAAGCACAAAAATAGTTTTGCACATAATTTTTTTTTAGATCATGGCCTTCTTAGTCAAGGACTTTGCCCATGGGTGTGGATACATTGTCATGTACTTGTGTGTGTACACTACAGCCTTATATTATTTTCAACTAAGTTTGCTAGTGGAAATATTAATTATATTATCTAACACAACCATGACATGGATCTTGAGTACTGACAATAAGCTGTATCACAGGGATCTATTCACTATAAAGGGAGTGGAGGCGAGATGAACATTTCATCTCACAAATTTAGCTATACATTGTGTAGGGACAAACATGGTGAGTTTGTGTAGTGGGGGAAATGCAACATATTTGTCCATGCACGATATTTACGTAGGAGGAGAGTCACAGGCAAAGTACTCTTGACCATCAGAAAAAGGGTCACGAATGGATATAGCATCTTCCAGTGCTAGTGACGAGATCTTGTAGAAATAGAGTCAGGACTAATCATTAATAGTTGGCTTAAAAATGCCCCTTCCATGTGGTAGTTTTAGATGGATGTTCCCTCCTGTCCACCAGAATGATGTGTGCTTGCAAGTTTCTCATCACTTCCCTTTTAAATCATTTAAGGACATTTTGATGCTATGTGCTCAGCCCTCTGCACTAAAAAAGCCTGTAGTATCATAGACAATAAACAAATCGTCATCTGCTAAGTCAGGGACAGGCAAAGTTTCTGTACAAGGTCACCTGTGGTAAGAGCTATGCATGACCCCAGAACCTTATCAAATTGTCTGGAACAATGTCCAGTAAATGTCAATGAACAATGTTTGTGCCTATCCCTCCCATGACCTATTAAGTGGATAAAACCTGATGTAATTGAATCAGCATTACAAGCCAATTTAAGATACAAATTTTATAAACCCAGTTAGTGCACGTGGGTTACACTTACATCGAGGAAGATACTGTCTCATAAATTCTAGACGCTACTACCGATTACATATTCAAAGCTATAATTTTTTTTTTTAAATCAGCCTAAGCTTCATTATTGTATTTTGCAACTATGCTTGTATTATTAACAATTATGTGTCTGTTTTGTTAACTCTCTTTGCCACGCCCAAACTAATTATTTATTCTAGGACAGGGAATGAAGCTAGGTTGAGCTCGTCTCAAACGAAATCTGCTACACAAATTATTTAATTACCCTTACATTTCCTGTACCTAACATGTCTATCTGGCAGCGTTATTATCTCCCAAACTCTAATGAAACTATCTCTATCATATACACATTTAATTAATACTTCTCCAGTCTCCATTCCACCATTTCTACCCTCTGCTTGCCCTGTGTTTACATTTCCTCTACACTGTGAGGAGAGCAGAGTCAGCTTTTTAGTTTGTAGTCAGCTAATAATAAATGCTAGTTCTTGTAACCATTGACCCATCAGTGTACAGCTCTGCAGAATAAACTGTTACTCTATAAATAAATGATAAACAAAGATTAATAACAGTATTAGGAGACTCCTTCACTGGTAGGTGCTCAGAGATGTTTAGGTTCTAAGAGAGTAGAATTCTATATTAAATGCAGGCACATTTATAATACAATTATAATAGCCTACAGTAACATAACATAATCAGGGTCCTGGGGATGTGGAAATGTACAGGGACTCATAAATAACATATATTAATACACTAAAACCTTTGTAACATCAGTGTTTAAGTAAAAAATATTATAAATCTTACATAGCAGCCCAAAAAAATTCAGGAAAACTTCATCAAGTTTGTCCGACACTATTAAATGTGTTTAATACTAAAAACACCAAACAAAGGAGTAAATGGTGCACTGTACTTTAAATGGATTTGAGAACAATTTATTTGAAGCAAATAGCTTTACCAATTAGATGCTAGAATGATAAGCAATTACTCTTCAAATCATGATAATTAAATTCAGTATTAAAACTGCACTTTCCATAAAGGTGAGACTTGTTTGACTTTGCCCACTAGTTTCCTATTTCTGGAAACTGCAGCCATGGAATATAAACCCATTTGATAGTTCTGTCACTTTCGGTAAAGTCTGAAGACACAACATGCAGCTTGGAAAAGCTATAAATTATCTTCTCCAGTAAAAGCAGATTTCTGCCCCAAATCTTAAAGGTGATAAATGACAATATTTATTATTTGCCTGTCTACTGAACTCATACTAAATATTCATACACTAAAAAATACCCCCCCCCCACAAGAGAGGCACATGCTCATAGTACTGCCTGAATAAGAACGCTAGAAGCTGATGCTGTAGATGCACAATTTGAAAACGTTCCCAACATTTCTTTTATTTTTTGTTTCCCACTTTTTTGGAGTGTTAGACTTTCGGTTTATGGAATACATGTAATGCTATTGGCTTGCTATAAACCGAAATAGAGTCCCCATTCATAAGAATTTCTTATGAATGGGGATTCTATTTCGGTTTATAGAATAGCAATAGCATTACATGTTTTCCATAAACCGAAAGTCTATAAACCGAATGTCTTTCGGTTTATGGAATACATGTAATGCTATTGGCTTTCTATAAACCGAAATAGAGTCCCCATTCATAAGAAATTCTTATGAATGGGGACTCTATTTCGGTTTATAGAAAGCCAATAGCATTACATACAATGTAATCGCCGAACCCCGAACTCCAACACGAACATACAGTGGAATGTCCGTATTCGGGTCCGGGGTCCAAAATTTGTAATGTTCGGTACGGACCCGAACAGTGCGGTTCGGGTTCGCTTAACACTAATCATTATGTTTATCATATCACATAATTTACTATAAAAAATTTAACAAAGTCTTTTTCTTACTTTTACATTTTACACATTTAGACAAATAAAAAAGCTGCTGAATAGATTCTAATATTTGTCCTGAGTTTAGAACTACACATTGTTTACATTTTTTTCTGTTGTTTTTTGAAGGTTGTAGGACATTAACTCAAAGTAGTGTTTTTTCCCCAAACATTTATATTCTACAGTAATCGTTTGACCCCAACCCTAATCTCCCCAAAACTAGTACTAACCTTGAGCTTCCTCTAACCCTAGATGCTATCCCTAACCCTAGATTATATCCCTAGTGGATAACCCTAGCTGCTAATCCTAGCATTGTTTTCACAGTTTAATGTTGCTGACTGCCTCTTTTCATAATAGCCAAATTCATCCCGAAACGAGTCTCTATCATCCCCACAGAAGTCTATGGTGATAAAAGAGGTACTTTTGGTTTCAGCAGGCCGTAGCGTGGAATCCCCTATTATGTCCGAATTGATGATATATTCGCGGGTACAACGCAATATATTGGGTAGCTGAAAATGCGATTCTTGATATGTCCCACATGTGCCTTGAATCAGTCCGGACTTCAGAGGCATCATTTTCAGGCTGTAGTCGGGGCAATAATGAGTAGACCCTATAGACTCATTACATGTTACAGATGTAACAAAAATAAATAAATATTTAATGTTATGATGCTGTACAATACTACCCATTGTCAAGTATATTTTAGTTGATATTTTATGTGTTTTTGCTCCATATCTTTACCATAAATATGTTCAGAAAAAATGAGTCAGCAAACAAATGCTGCACAGTTTTGAATAATTCATATTTATCGCAACATGCTTACATCAATGCAATGCCATGGTTTGGAATTAATGTACCTTACTTGCTTGTGTACTGAATTAAGATAAAATAAATATAGATCCATCTGCATTAACCTCAGTAACTCAACAGAAAGCATTAAAATGTAGGCATTTTCTAGCAAACAGTGGATATTACGTGAACCACTAATGTAGGTATGCACATAACATTTTTTTGATACAGGGTATGTCCACAGAATAGATGCATCATTAAACCAGGTTTGACTTATTTCTCTATGTATATATACTCAGATTATTCCGCTTTAATGAAGTTAGCAAGAGTAAGCATTTTAGTTGCAATAGCAAGCTCTCATTCTGAATTAAACCACTCAACTTAATGTGCCCCGAGGATTGATTGCACCGAAAGCTACAAGTCAGCATAGGCTAAGCATAATATTTGGAGACTTCACTGTCCTGATTGCATTGATGATGTCAGGAAACCTGCACACAGCGGCTTCTTTACCACGTAGAGGGGAACAGGAGAATAATGTGGTTTAATCATTTGTTCAAAGAATAGTTAAACACGTTTGGAATAAAAAAAAACTAAACACAAATATAGTATATATATATATATATATATATATATATATATATATATATATATATATATATAATATAGTTTACAGTTGTATTTTTCATTTCTATAAATAATGTATATATCATATATTACTATAGTGAGATGGTACTAGACTCGGGCTTGAGTAAAATATTAAACATTTAATGTATGCATAATGCCTGCATAAAATCACACTGCACTATACAAGCAGTAGTCTTCAACATCCACCAAGGTGAGTTTGGGGACTAGACTGTCCTTTTAATTAAACTAAGGAAATGGCTCCTAATAGCTGCAGAATTACTAGACTACCTATTGCAAATGAGTGGGGTACACTGTATTTTGATTTGTACCTATCTTGAAGTACATTAGTTCTTCTGTATTATTTTCTTCACACTGTTGTTTGTTTTTAGATATATTTATGTATTCACAGTATTTGGCTTCACACCGTGCATCTCTTTTCCATTGTTTTACACAGCCTTTGTGTCTGTGTTCAATCTTTAGCAGCAGGAGAGGAGTTATACTTTGTATACTTTGTATACCCAGCTAGAGTCCGTGATTGGACTGCTCATCCATACAATCTCTTTTTCGGTTAAAAAAAAAAGAAAGTCACAAATAAAAGTTGCATTTCAAAACAACATTATAAAAAAAAAGAACTGTAGATACAGGTTAACATTTTCAAAGTCCCAGAGGGAAGCAGGTTGAAGCTTTCAGTACGCACTCAGATGAGATAAAAGTGGTCCCTAATGTACATTCAAAGTCTATATTGCTTTAAATTTAAGGCCCTGGGGATAATGTGATTTGGTCATGTTTATATTATTTGACCTTCTAAACTTCACCCTCTTTAAGTAAAAAGAAAACCATCAGATTGCCTGTCACAGGCCTGTTTTAGTTTTGAATATGGCATTGGGGTCATATATGTTTATATAAACTCATATTAGAGTGATGCTTTTGGTGTTGTGTGATGAGTGATATTTAGGGGGAAAACAACTTTGTAATTATTTTTAGAAATGTTATTTAAAAATCCAGAATGCACATGTTTGTGTCATTGGCAAGCTGAATCAATGCATTATGGTTATTATATAAAATACAGTTTAACACTGCTTACTGAGTGTAACCACAATAGATTCTTTTGCATCACTTCTTCAAATGTCTTCTGCCTTGGCACCAGATCTGTATATCTGAAAGGCCTTGCATAATTGATGAGCAGCAGAACTGGTTAATGATAACTGCCTTGGGAGACCAGGGAAGGATAATGTGACACATATAAGGAATATGTTGTGGCTAATGGAGCCAAGCTCTGGAGACAGTGAATGGACACAGTCTCAGGCCATCATTTTAAAGCACATTATATCCATCTATTAACCACTTCCCTTCCAAAGACACTGGATAATGGCAACCAAAACTAATTAGTGAAATAGAGGACTACATTGTAACAGCTTTTAGCCAGAAAACTATTTCAGTTTGTTTTTCACAATGTAGTATTACATCTGTTAATAACAGGACAAATGTGAAATTTGAGCAATCATTTGAGGACTTTGGTGTGTTTATATACACACTAACACATAATAATATAAGTATATTTATATTATTTGTTAACAAAGGCATTCTTTTTCTCTTCTGTTTATGAAGCACCGACTTTCACTGTGCTGGATAATGAAACAAAGGCCATAATCGCTGATCACGACCCTACATATCTCTACTGTGGCTAGGTTAAAGGGCGTTAGTTTAAATGAGATTGCCTAAAGAGTCACTGATTACATACAAACACACACACACATATATATATATATATATATATATATATATATATTTGGTATATATACACTGTTACTACCTTCTCGAGCACGGCTTACTCTTGGACCATCATCATGTCTTCGTACTCTACATGGTACCTAACATTTTATTACAACCTGAATGTGACCCTATTGCAGATTTCACATAGCCGCAGACTTCATTTGCCAAAACTGCATGCCCTAACATGTCTTATGGACACAAGAGTTTTTCTCATGCATATCAGGATACATATTGTTCACTTTGGACCCTGACTGTCCATTGTTACAAGAAGGTTATGATATGGTTAGTAATTCGGAACCCTGGCTACCCTCCTCTTGATGATCTTAACCCATAACCTTATTCCAATAATGTGATATTGTGACTAAACCGTTCAAGCAGAGTGACTTGGCCTTTTATATATTTACCTGTTCTAACTGCAAATATCACACCCAATATTTCCATTGTTTCATTATGCACTGACCATTGTTGTGCTCTCCTTTTATGCACCACTGGTACCCTTTGGTGATATAATTGTATGAGCCCTTAGGAATCCTGGTTTCTTTTGAGAGATATGACCCAAGAATGTGAGTTGCCCTTTACAGTTGCACGTAGTCCGCCTGTCATATACTTTTAGTGCTTGTCGAATTGGCAAAAGAGAGAGTGACTCTGTTGCCAAATTCGCAGCTGCAATCTGTCTCCCGGATGTATTTCTGGGGTGTGTATGCTCTCTGTTCGGAGCACACAAACCTCAGAAATACCTAGGCCATATGGAGCATCCGCCACTGGTTCCTACCTTGGATCACCCCTCTGATAGACGCACATAGATATTCAAGACAGATTTGGTGACAGATAATGAACAGAGATTGATAGGCTGACAAGACCATTGGATAGAAAGATCAACAGTTTTACTTACTGACCTAAAAGTGGTGCAGCCCATTGACTGAAATTAGAAAACAGCCCAGGGAACAATTGCCCTCCTGCTGCCCTTGTCAGCCCTCCCCTAGTCTGAACTATTTTCCTCTTTCTTAAGTCATTATCTCAGCTTCCCCTGATCTCTCCCCCCTTTCCCCTCCAGAGCTTTTTCTTATCTCTTCACCTTTAATGACATGTACATTTTTATTCCACTAATTAACAATTTAAGCTGGGTTATTGTTGCAGATCTATTCATTCTAATAATTACTGTTCATGTAATTCGAATGTATGCCTTTCTTTGAATTAATAAAATCATAATAAAGAAAACAATCTAAAATGGGCCATGGGGTGGGGGGGGGGACTAAAATTGTCTTTTGCCTCTAATAACTATTGATCACATGTAAAAACTAAAATCTACACTAGAAGAGAGAAGCTATCAGCACTCTCAGACCCCAGACAGGCGTGAGTGACAGTGGGTGGTACCCAGGGCCGGACTGGGAACAAAAACCAGCCCTGGAAAAAATTTATATACCAGCCCCATCGCATAAGATTTTTAAAGCAGCCCATAGCATAATATAATTTTTTTGTTCATAGAAGGGAAAATCATGCATTTTAAAAAGCACATCTGAACAGTGTATTATTTATAGATAAGACTGATATAAAAGCCTGTCTAGGGCAATATATACCTCCAGTATGTACACAGAGTTATATGAATTGCCCTGTGCAGAGGTATATATCAGGGCAGTGTGTGAGACATATCCTGTAGCCTGTCTCTCTCTGTCCTTTCTGTGGCGTCTCTCTCTCTGTCTTTTCTGTGGCGTCTCTCTCTCTCTCTGTCCTTTCTGTGGCGTCTCTCTCTCTCTCCTTTCTGTGGCGTCTCTCTCTCTCTCTGTCCTTTCTGTGGCGTCTCTCTCTCTCTGTCCTTTCTGTGGCGTCTCTCTCTCTCTCTCTGTCCTTTCTGTAGCGTCTCTCTCTCTCTCTCTGTCCTTTCTGTGGCGTCTCTCTCTCTCTCTGTCCTTTCTGTGGCGTCTCTCTCTCTCTGTCCTTTCTGTGGCGTCTCTCTCTCTCTGTCCTTTCTGTGGCGTCTCTCTCTCTCTCTCTGTCCTTTCTGTGGCGTCTCTCTCTCTCTCTCTGTCCTTTCTGTGGCGTCTCTCTCTGTCCTTTCTGTGGCGTCTCTCTCTGTCCTTTCTGTGGCGTCTCTCTCTGTCCTTTCTGTGGCGTCTCTCTCTGTCCTTTCTGTGGCGTCTCTCTCTGTCCTTTCTGTGGCGTCTCTCTCTGTCCTTTCTGTGGCGTCTTTCTCTCTCTGTCCTTTCTGTGGCGTCTTTCTCTCTCTGTCCTTTCTGTGGCGTCTTTCTCTCTCTGTCCTTTCTGTGGCGTCTCTCTCTGTCCTTTCTGTGGCGTCTCTCTCTGTCCTTTCTGTGGCGTCTCTCTCTGTCCTTTCTGTGGCGTCTCTCTCTCTCTCTGTCCTTTCTGTGGCGTCTCTCTCTCTCTGTCCTTTCTGTGGCGTCTCTCTCTCTCTCTCTGTCCTTTCTGTGGCGTCTCTCTCTCTCTCTGTCCTTTCTGTGGCGTCTCTCTCTCTCTCTGTCCTTTCTGTGGCGTCTCTCTCTCTCTCTGTCCTTTCTGTGGCGTCTGGCTCTCTGTGTGTCCTTTCTGTGGCGTCTCTCTCTCTCTCTGTCCTTTCTGTGGTGTCTCTCTCTCTCTCTGTGTGTCCTTTCTGTGGCATCTCTCTTCCCCCCTTCCCCCTTAGTGTCTTTCACCCCCTCCCCTCCCCCTGTAGTGTCTTTCACCCCTTCTCCCTGTAGTCTTTCACACCCTCCTCTCCCCCTGTAGAGTCTTTCACCCCCCCCTTCCCCATGTAGTGTCTTTCACCCCCTTCCCCCTGTAGTGTCTTTTACCCCCCTTCTCCCTATAGTGTCTTTCACCCCCCCTGTAGTGTCTTTCACACACACCCCCGTAGTGTCTTTCACACACACCCCCTGTAGTGTCTTTTACCCCCCCTTCTCCCTGTAGTGTCTTTCACCCCCCCCTCCCCCTGTAGTGTCTTTCACCCCCTTCCCCCTGTATGTCTCACTCACCTTGGTTTCTCTGCTTCCCATCCCGCCGCCGGAACTGCTGCTGCAGCATCCGGCGGCAGCAGGCGAACTTCTTAAAGCGGCGACGGCCGCCGAATTGCTTAAAGTGGCGGTGCCACTTTAAGCAATTCGGCGGCCGTCGCCGCTTTAAGAAATTCGCCTGCTGCGGCCGGATGCTGCATCAGCCGAATTCTTCAATTTTAGTGGCCGAGGCGGCCCCGGTGCAGGCGGCCCACAGGGATTTTTCCCGGTATCCCGGTGGGCCAGTCCGGCCCTGGTGGTACCCTCCAGATCAACTCTGTCTCAGCTGAGAGAAAGAGCTGAGAGTAAATTAACTTTGGTTGTGGTCATAGTAAAGACTAGAGGCACAGGATTTTTAGATTTGCATCTAACAAAGAATCCTTTAGTGGCAGTTTAAAGAGGTGGATTAGGTTCCATAATTTCACATATTATGACCTGTGAATGCTACAGTGTTAATACTCAGCAAGCAGACTCCTTATTAAGTTTAAGCATTTGACTGCATCTCTCATTCTCCATCCATTTGATTAAATGTAGCATATCTTGTGCTATAACTCTAACTGCCAATTGTATTTATTTCCCCCATTTTTAATTAAGTTGCTATATCATGCTCAACATGTTTCCAATGTAAAATGTAATGTTATGCATTGGATATTTTTTTAATACAGATATACTCTTCATACAAACACATTTACTGATGCAAAATGGCATTTTATTTAGATTGAACACTGCATTCAGAGCCCTTTTCTTATAATGTCCTTAGCATCTCATATTGTGCATACTATCCATGCGATTAAATGTAGCATATAAGCCTGACATTTTTATAATAATTTTTCATTTACTTGCTGTATCATTTTCAACATGGTTCTAACATAAAATGTAATGTTATGTGTTGGGTAATTTTATAATATAGATATAATCTTCAAGTAAACACATTTAGAATCTAAAATGACATTTGATTTAGACTGAAAGCTTTCCTATAGTCTGAGTTCATAGCCCTTTCCTTATAATGTCCTTTCCAGTGTATGTTATAGTTGTGTGTTCCCTGAAGGCTCAAATCCCAGTGTTTAAACATTATGAATATTGGCTAAACTGAATGTATCCATTTGTAAATGAAAGAGAAAAACATCCTACATATTTAAAAAATTTAATTTAAAAGAAACATTAGAACTATTTAGAAAGTATCTTATAAGTGAGGTTATTAGGCAGACTGAGAGAACTATGTTCACAGTTACTATGTGACTTAAGTTCTACAATTTGTGCTAGTCATAAAAAGGTTAACCATCCACTAAACAATTATGGAATATTCACGCCTGAACATTACATTACCATTTATTTATATAGCGCCAACAATTTTTGCAGCACTTTGGTACAAAACATAAAAGGGAGATACAGACAGAATAAGACAGACAGATTTCACACTAAAAACATGAGGTAGAGGGGCCTGCTCGTAAGCTTACTATCTAGAGGGAATGGGGAACACGAGAAACAGAAGGCGACGGAAGAAGCCGGAGGAAAGGTGGGGGAGGGAGAGAACAGAAAATAACATTTATCATTTCACAAATATCATTTATCAAGTCCAGCCACATAGAATGAAAGTAGTTGGAGACTTTAGATTATAGTTACAAAAAAAATATATATTATTATTAATTGGGAAAAAGATTTGAATCATTCCATAGATGAATTTACATGGAAAAAAAATATTACCCACTGGAATAAAACTCTATCAAAAGGTTATACAGATGGTACAGAAATCCCACACAAATGTCCAAAATGTGCAACAACTACTCAGATTTATGCTTTAGAAACTATGGTATGAAAGGAGACATAATACATATATGATGGAGCTGCACCAAAATTGAACCTCTCTGGAAGAATATATCAAATTTTTATCTGAATTATTAGATAAATATATAAACTTACAACCTGAAAACTCCTTATTAAATCTAACATTAAATTCATTACCAAAAAACGAAAATTAATCAGTAAACATTATAATGACAGCTACAAGATGTCTTACTTAGAAGTTATTAGAAATATAAACGTCATCCATCAAATGAGTATAATATCAACTGAACTAAATGAATCTTACCATTTAAATATGGATATATGGGAACCTTGGATTATTTGGAACACAAATAAAAATTACTCAGATTAGAATAAAATGAAAAAAATGTAAGAAAAATAAAGAGAATAGGAAAAGAGGAGGGAAAGGAAAAATAGAAAGAAGAGGGCAAATTATTAATGAGAGAAGAAAGGAAAACAAGGAAATAAATAAAGGAAAATGAAAAGAAGAGAGATTTTTAAAAAAAAAAGAAAGAAAATTAGAAAACTGGAAGAGAAAAGAAATGGAAGAAGAGGAGAGAAAGAAAAATAAAAAGCAAAATGAAAAAGGACAAAGAAAAAACAAGACAGAAACAAATAATACTTAAAAGATATCTTTTTGTGTTTTTTAATTTTTATTTTTTACAATTTTATTTACTTTTTTG
The DNA here is from genome assembly GCA_036172795.1 of Pelodytes ibericus. Classification (NCBI taxonomy): domain Eukaryota; kingdom Metazoa; phylum Chordata; class Amphibia; order Anura; family Pelodytidae; genus Pelodytes; species Pelodytes ibericus. Next base: position 160,745,596 of record CM069858.1, read on the forward strand.
TTTTTATTTCTTGTTCATATATTATTCAATAAAGTAATTATTCATATATAATGTAATTATAAATTGTTTATAAACAAAATAAAATATTGATAGATTACAGTTACATAGTTACACAGTAGTGTAAAAAAAAAGACTTTCGTCCATTTAGTCCAACTTTTCTTCCTATTCTTTGTTAACCGTTGTTGATTCGAAAGAAGGCAAAAGCTCCTCCACCTTATTTCAGAAATTTTGAACTATGCTTTCAATTATAAAAAAAATCCTTCTTGACTGCAAATGGTAAAAACATTCCTCCTTCAATCAACAAGCAATAAATAAATAGTAATGCCTATATTAACATACATAGCCCTCTTTGTTCTGGCTCATTAAAAAAGTCTCACATTTGCAGTCCCAACAAATCATCTCATAAAAAAAGATAACTATTTGTGGTTAAAGGGACACTACCATTTAAATAAGCTCTAACTAGATTATCTGAGCATTTAAAGGAAACCCATGTGTAGAATAGATGCTAAGAAGACATTTGTGTGTTTATTGACTGGAGCCATTTTGTGAAATGTTCCCATGATGCAATAGCCTCAAAAATCTTAGATCAGGACTTATTTTACAGGTGGGGGACAATCCTACACATGATGTCATAAGATACAACCCCTGCAGCCCTACTGGCTCCTCCTTATTAGTGGGGCAGGACTAGGCATATATATATATACAGTATCTTTTCTTTTTTTTTGCTTGCCTTCCAGTACAGAGATAACAATGTTCTGAAAAAGTGACCAGGACTCACAGAGCTATTCAACAATTTACAAGTACATTGTGTCTTGTATTGCTGTGGAGCTCTGTGATACATTCACACATTGCACATTACTGTGAGCTTTATTTCTGTGGAGCTCTGTGATACACTCACACACTGCACATTACTGTGAGTTTAATTGTTGTGGATAGAGGGGGGAAGGTGAGGGCTATCGGGGGGGGGGGGGGGGGGGGCGATCATGGGGGGGAAGGGCATTGCACAGGGTGTCCATGTCCCTGCCAAAAGAGAGGGTGTCTGGGTCTGGGGTTAGTTCATGCTGCCTGCGTTAGTTCAGGGAAGGTGTCTGCCTTCATGAACTAACGCAGGGAAGGTGAAGGTGTCCGCCTGCATGAACTAACACAGGCCACATGAACTAACCCCAGACACCCAGAGATACAGGCAGCATGAACTAACCCCAGAAACCCAGAGACACAGGCAGCATGAACTAACCCCAGACACCCAGACACACAGGCAGCATGAACTAACCCCAGACGCCCAGACACACAGGCAGCATGAACTAACCCCAGAAACCCAGAGACACAGGCAGCATGAACTAACCCCAGACACCCAGACACACAGGCAGCATGAACTAGGCCCAGACACACAGACAGCATGAACTAACCCCAGACACCCAGAGACACAGGCAGCATGAACTAACCCCAGACACCCAGAGACACAGGCAGCATGAACTAACCCCAGACACCCAGGCAGCATGAACTAACCCCAGACACCCAGGCAGCATGAACTAACCCCAGACACCCAGAGACACAGGCAGCATGAACTAGCCCCAGACACACAGGCAGCATGAACTAACCCCAGACACCCAGAGACACAGGCAGCATGAACTAACCCCAGACACCCAGACAGCATGAACTAACCCCAGACACCCACACACACAGGCAGCATGAACTAACCCCAGACACCCTCTCTTTTGGACTTTATAGCCGAAAGAGAGGGTGTCTGGGGTGATGCAGGGCAAAGGAGAAGGGGCAGATGCAGGGTGAGGGCAGTGCAGAGGAAGAGAGGAGCAGCTTGGGGAATACAAACCTGGCAGCCCTTTCCTCTGGACTGTTCCATCACCAACATGGCTCCTAACTGATTTTAAATTGGAGCTCTGCTCTGCTCTGCCACCTGGTGATGTCAGCATAACATCACCCTCCCACTCAATGCAAGTCTGTGAGCAGAATTTCGACTTATGGACTACATTGTGAGTCATAACCCCAAAGTGAGATGTTATTGCATTAAAGTCTTTGGGGGGTGGCACCCAAAAACACTATGTTACACAAAATTGCGGCGCCCAGTCACACTTGTTTAATAACACATTTTATTAAATAAACTGACATAGAAAAAACAAAAGACATATCTGAAAGCAACAATACAAAATAAAAAAATAAAATCTTTTCATTTTTTGGTGCGAGTGTCCCTTTAAATAAGGTGAAAACCCCTTCCTGCACATCTATAATAAAATATTTACAATTCAAAATATACCATGTATACTTTCCTTTGCAAGAGAAAAACCATCTTCTTACACTACGCAAATTAATTTAAAGTGGCAGGATCCCTCTGATGAAGCCTGAAGGATGAAACACATCATTGCGCCCATGTCTCATTTTTATCACCATGGAAAATTTGGCTAGTGAGGACAGAGAGAAACCATACATTTACATACTTTTTTTCCTTCTGTTTATACTTAGGAAGAATCTATGGATGAGCCCCTACTTCCCGAAGTTAGGGATCAGTCACCGCAAACATGGGATTGGCTGACACAAGAAAAAGTGCTTAAGCAATTAAGAGCTGTTAAGATAGACAAGGCCCCAGGGTCAGATGGTATACACCCAAGGGTCCTTACAGCGAGTTAAGCATAATTCTGGCCAGATCACTATTATAGATTTTTAGGGATTCTTTCAGTTCAGGTATAGTGCCAAAAGACTGGCAAAAGGCAGATGTCATTCCAATATTTAAAAAGGGATCAAAAATTCTGCCGGGTGATTATAGGCCAGTGAGCTTGACATCTGTATTGGGGAAATTATTTGAAGGATTGTTAAAGGTATACACTCAAGAATACATCTTGAATCAGAATATAGTTAGTAGAAGTCAACATGGTTTTGTGAAAGACAGGTCTTGTCAAATAAACTTAATAACATTCTATGAAGAAGTCAGTCAAAATAAAGATCTAGGTGTGGCAGTTGATGTGATCTATTTGGACTTTGCTAAAGCATTTGATACAGTTCCACAGCAAAGGTTACGCTACAAATTGAGAAAAATAGGTTTGGGGCAAATGTATGTATTTGGATTGAAAATTGGCTAAAAGATAAAATGCACAGGGTTGCTGTAAATGGAACATCCTCAAATTGGACCAGGGTATTGAGCGGAGTACCTCAGGGGTCTGTTGTATGCCCTCTTCTTTTTAATTTGTTTATTAATGATCTCCAAAGTTGTACTGAGAGCTATGTCTCAGTGTTTGCTGATGACACTAAATTAGGTAAGGTAATACACAGACTAATCTTGATGTTTGTTCTTTATAGGAAAATTTGGACAGCGCGGAGGACTGGGCAATTAAGGGGCAAATGAGGTTCAGTATAGACAAATGTAAAGTTAGGCATTATGGGAAAAATAATAACAAAGCAACATATACTTTAAATGGTATTTGCCTGGGAAAACTACTAATGAAAAAGATTTAGGAATAATTGTAGATAACAGACAGTGCTCAATGCCAGTCAGTAGCTGCAAGGGCCAATAAGATATTGGCATGTATAAAACGAGGTATAGATTCACGGTCGGATGATATCATCTTGATTCTTTAGAATGGTAAGACCTCACCTTGAATATGCAGTACAATTCTGGGCACCAGTCCTTAAAAAGGATATTATGGAGCTAGAATAAGTGCAAAGGAGAGCTACAAAATTGCATTTATATACATTAGAAAAAAGGCATATTAGAGGGGATATGATAACAATAAATACATATGTGCAGGGCAAATATAAAGAGCTCTCTAGTGACCTGTTCATTAACAGAAATGTACAAAGAACAAGAGGTCACCCCCTGAGACTGGAAGAGCAAAGATTTCATAGACAGCAAAGAAAGGGATTATTTACGGTAAGGACAATAAAGTTATGGAACTCACTGCCAAGAGAGGTAGTGCTAACAATTACAATAGATGCATTTAAAAATTGTCTGGATGTTTTGTTTCTTTTAGAAAAGAAGAACATATAGGGCTATTAATGATATAATAAGCATTAATAATAGATCTTATTGATCCAAGGAAAAATCTGATTGCCCATTGGCGTCAAGAAGGAATTTTAGGATTGCCCTAGGAGGCAAAATTCAAAATAGTTTCCTTAGGGGTTTTTGCCTTCTTTTAGATCAAAAGAAGGAATGATAGGTAGAAGGGTTGAACTTGATGGACTTGTGTCTTTTTTCAACCTAAATTACTATGTTACTATGTTTATGGTGTGCATTGGTTTTAATATTCAACTTTTTATATAATGGATTCTATGTATTTGCTGCAAATGTTAATTGTCCAATTAAACAGTAAATCTGTTTTTTTTTTTACTCACTTTGTATAATTTACCTGCCTCTCTCTGCTTTACTCCCTTAAACACCAGCATCAATACTCTATTCAACTACATTGCATTCTCTCTAGAGTAATGGGAACATCTCTATTTGGTGACCGTAGCAGCTTTTTCACTTTCATACATTTTGCCTCCTTTCCTCCTTTTAGGTGCACATCTCTTACCCAGTTTTGCCAGACCCCCTCATTAAACAAAATATTCAGACCCCTTTGGTATCTAATGTATTTGCTAGCACCACCTTTTTAGGCATTGAATAACTTTCTAGTTTTTACTGTGAAAAAATCCCTTCTGCTTTCAAAGGCAAAATCTCCTTTCTTCGAATCCAGAAAGCCCTTTGTATGGGCCCTGTACATATCTGTATAATAATCTAATATCCCCTCTAAGACACTCTTTCTCTACTGTGTACAACTTTAATGTTCTAGCCATTCTTCATAACTAAACATTTCCATTCCCCTTATTAGTTTTGTAGCCCACCTCTGTGCTTTCTCTAGCTCTAAAATGTATTTTTTTTAGAAGAGGTGCCCACAATTGAATTGCATATTCCAAGTGGAGTCTTACCGTGGACCTGTAAAGGTGCAGAATAATACTCTCCATCTTTTAGTAAATACCACTTTTAATATATGTCAATATCTTATTTGCGTTCGCAGCCGCCAGCTGCTAGAGTCTATTCTCTACAATTAATCCCAGATCTTTTCATTAGTAGATTTCCCCAACGAAACACAATTGAAACTATATGTTTCACTTTTATTATTAGAAATAAAATGAACCTCTCTTTTCTAAACAACATGCAGCTCTCCAGATTGACTGACCAACTGTGTGTGCCATCCCACCATGCTATACCAGTTTTCGATTCCTGCTACCAGGAAGTCATAGTTTTCGATTCCTGCCACCAGTTCCAATTCCCATATTTTACCAGTTAAATTTCTGAACAGTCTGAGTCTAATAGCTGGGAAGGGTGGGCTTGGTAGTTGCTTGTACGTGAACTTCCTGGAATGGCTCAGAACAGCCCAATAACTGGGAAGGGTGGGCCTGGTAAAACTTATTTAAGCCTGTTATTCTCAGGCACTACAGTGTTAATAATACAGTTTAGATAAACTATATATTACATGCTTATCCTAGTCTCTATTCTTGCAAATAGAATCATTTAAGTGTGTCCAGCAGGGTTTGTTTGTGAATGGGAAATGTTCCACAGAATTCTAAAGAATGTCAATCACATAGTTGCTCAATTCGATTTATGTTCCAGTCAATAAATCCTTCCTGCTAAACAAATAAAACAAATTTCAATGAGAAGGCTATGTGCATTACCACTCACTATTGTGTATACTATATATCCACATATTTTAGTCATATTCGTTGGTGAGGGATCGTAAGGGAAGGACCAGGATGCTCCTTTGTTCATTGTGTGTGGGACAGTATTTAGGTTCCAGCTGATAAGAGCTGGGCTACTTGATATAGTGATGTGTGGCTGTAACACATGCAGAATTATGCCCACATAATGTAGCGAAAGTTACACATGTTGGTACGCGCCACCAATGCAGCCATATTTGGTTTTATGCATGCACTTCTATATACTGAATTGCATTTAAAATGGGATTTTTAAATGGAAATGACATGACTACCCAAAGCAAACTAGTAACATATGCCTCTAACATGTACAGGAATACTGTATATGCTGGATGTGCTGGATGATTTTTTTCTAAAACCTATACTCAACTCACCTCATCTCACTTTAACTCATCTGTAAATAACCTTTTAGTGAATAGAGCACTTTGTGTATGTGATGATGTTAGTAGCAGTGAGTGGCTAGACTGAGGAATCCAAACGGTATTAGTCAGGTAGCAATCATTTGTACAATGTACCTTTTAATAAAGTTATAAGAATTTGTCATCTGTGAAAATAAACTAGTTGGTACATTTTCAAGTATGTCCTTTTTCCAAAAAGTGTACTCAAACTTTTGATAGACGTTATTACTGCATCTGCTTTATCAGATTTATTTTTTGCAAATCTCACTGGTAAAGTAATTCACCGTGCTCAATCTCTTAATATGTATTATAGACTCCAGGCAGACTATCTAATTTATTTATGTTGCTCATGAAATTCTGTGGGTGGTATCACAAATCATATCCATATGCATTCCAGCAAGCTTGACTATGTGCACTGTTGGGGATATGTTTTCATTGCACATGTGTGTGCATAATAAAATAATTAGGCACATTGGTTCGCTCTCTCAGTTGATAACTGTGGCTTTTTGAACATATGTTCACTTGCTTGGAAATTGCACTTATCATGATTAATGAATTGAATTGTGTATGTGTGTATATGCATTCATACTGTCGGGTTGCACTTTGCATGTTCTTGCTGCAGCATTTGGAACACATATGTGTCCCTGGAAACATGGCTGGTGTTGGCAACTACGGCATGGCTGGTAATTTGTATTTTTTTTTTTTTTTTTATAAAAGTTGACAACTCTATTTGTAGGTAGTAAGGCTAGCAAACAAGCTTTAAATTCACTTTATTACTATTCATGTTATTATTATTATTTATGTATAAAACACCACCATATAGTTATAAAATAACAAGCTTGGACACATTGGAACAAAAGGTGAGGAGGGCCCTGCTCACAGAAACATACAGTATATACTGCTATCATATTAACGGTTTACAAAAGAATAACTGTTTCATACAGCTTAAATGCATATATATGTATACTCCCAGTGTTGCCCAAACATCCATCCTTAAACACAATAATCAGTTGTGTCAGACATCCATCTGCAAAAATGAGTAATCCAATTGTGAGAAATTACTTAAAATGTTAATTTATTCAAATGGAGAACAAACCAGTCTATTTGTTAAACATTAAGATATGTTACATAGCTACAGGGTAATCTATAGTGGGCCTTAAATCACAGTTAGCCTGTGGACAAATGCTGCATAAAAGACATTGGTGAAATATTATTCAGTGGGGTCATAAGTGAGTGCAAAGGTTAAGAACCATAATCACTAATATATCAGTAGGGATTCTTTAGGAGCAATTAACCAATATACGAGTCCTCTGTATGTGCCCGGTGTACATTTATATGATAGAGGCTGCCACCTTATTTTCTTTGCACCCAGATGGCCCTCTGCACCCAGAAGTGCACACAATGAAGCAGCTTAGACACAGCACTTAAAGGCTACAAAGGGCGTACATCATGAGGTACTGTATGGGCTCAAATGATTGTTTAGGGCCAAATTCCAAGGGAGATCAAGTGCTCCTTACATATTCTTACCACTTGTCCAGTAAGTAGTTTATGTGCAGTTTATTGTGGGCCAGTGCTGTGGTAGTTATGAGGCCATAAAAGCAGCCATTAAAACACATTTGCCGTGTATAGTGTATGCATCACTCGACAGAGATTGTAAAAGTGTTATCCACTTTTCTTTTCAAAAGCAAAAGAGAAATCACAAGCTGAATGATCCTGAATGGCAAGCAGATTAATTTTGAGGAGAAATGGGTGGAAATTGTTAAGTGTTTTTCTCTGACACTATTTAGTCTATAACTTGAACCGGTACAGTGTAAAGACTGAATAAAATGATTCACTGCTAAGGTATTGAGCAATGCAAGTTATGTTTTAGGATCAATTCCTTGTGGTTGGAAACTGGACTATAACCATGCCAACAAATTAACTGTCTTCTACCAATCCCTGTCACTTTATATTTAGCTCTACTTAACCTATTACTGTATAGATATACAATGTGCACATCAAGTAATTAAAATTGCTGGACACTGTTTGTACACCTGTCACTCTATCTACCTTGTGGATATTCAGCAAAGGCTGGACACCTCTTTTTTTATCTTTTGTAAAATAAGACCCCTATATTACTATTATTTCATCAGTAACTTTAGTGACATTGTAACCCTAACACCTAACCTTACCCTACACTAAAAAAAAAAAAAACACATATCTTTATTTTACTCTTATTTTGGAGACTATACTATATTTCGCCTCTTCCTGGCTCCCGACAGGTAAGGTAAATACTAAAGATGTCAAAGCCATGCACTGGCTTTTCGGCACAAAAATGAAAACCAAAGATTCCTAACTCTTTTAAATATCAGTTTTCTGCACACGTTAACTTCTAATTAAGGAAAAGTGTACCAGATTAGAAAACTTGTACATCTCAAGACTCCCATTTCAGTAGCATAACCTGTTATAATAAGATATCCAGCTACATTTTTTACACCTGGAGTTTATTTGAGAATCTTGGTCTAAATCTGACCAAGTTGAAAGAATGGGAATGTAAACTAATCTAGCATATGAACTTAAAATTAACAAAATGTGTAACCTTAAATATACAAAAAAAGCTGCACACAACGTTAGACAAATATAAAAAGTAACTTTTAATACATCAATTAAAAAATACAATGTATACACATAAAATGGATACAACACATTGCATTATTCACGCAAAATCCAAGCCATAATAGAATGTTTACAAATGTTTCCCCCCCAGTGTCTCTTTTTTTTTTTTAATAGTTTTATATTTTTGATCAGTAGCCGTGCCTTCCAGCTGGCTCTGTGGTACTAGTGCTCGTTTCCTGTTTTTTTCCTCATGTGACGTCATCGCGCTGGCGTCATAACGTTATATGGCGGCCGTCATTTTTTTCATTAGCAGTCTAACTATTTAATGGCCCCTGCACAAGAACAGGGATCTAGCTCCTCCAGGAGAAGCCATTTAGCCAAAACATTGGGGGGGCTATTTTGTCTGGGTATACTCACCTGCCTGGTCTCAGCTATTTTTGGAAGTTTTTACAGTTTTTTTTGTCTATTTGTTTCTGTGATCTGTATATTGTCTATTTTTCTTTTTTTTCATATGGTATGTTTGTTGTACACATTCTATTATGGCTTGGATTTTGCCAGAATATTGATGCTGTTGCTTAATTGATGTATTAAAAGTAACTTTTTATATTTGTCTAACTTGGTGTGCAGCTTCTTTTGTATATATTGATTTGTTTTGGGTAGTTTGGAACTACCTTTTTGCTTGCACCCTACTATATTATATATCCATTTATTTCTCTATCTATATGTACTGCCATTTTGCTTTATTTCTAGTTGTCCTACCTTACTTTGTATTTTAACCTTAAATGTCTAACACAATAAAGTAAATGTATATCTCTTGAGATTCCAGAAGTTTGTAAGGTGATATATTTGTAATCTGGAAGTTTTGGTATAAATGCTATTGATTTGCTACTTAAAGTGTTGCACAAGATCTGACAAGACATTTGGCAGCTATTTTATCACTCAATACAGTGAGATCTTATAAGGTGTTTTTCAGTGTCTTACAGCTCAAAGGGGATGTAATGGTTTACTGCAGCAAAGTCAAGGAAAATTTGCCAAGGCTACCCAAAGAAAATAAGAATATTGTTCAGTCATGACATGATAAGACACAGCCAGGGCTGCTTTAAGACCCTGGTGGGCCCTGGGCAAAGTCTTTAGCATCAAGGCCCCCTCGACCCAACTTTTCTTAAGTCGAAATGTAATAAACTGTATGTAAATGTAAACTTTTTAATATTATATGCAACTACTTTTATATCACATTCAACTTTTTGTATATGTAATAACATTCTTGTTTTTATTCCATTTTCTGCACCCACATTGCACCTAAATGACTTAACACAACACCATACAGTATCCACAGCACCTGCTATGCACCTATATTGCACCCACAGCACTTGGCTTTCACTCATATTGCACCCACATGATTTGGCATGCCAGTGTCAATTTGCCCCACAGAACAGGCCCTGCCAAACATTTATTTTCCCTCACAGAACTGGCCCTGCAGAACATGCCACAGTGTCACTTTGCCCCATAGTGCATGTTATTTTGCCCAACAGAATTACTCCAATTAAAATGAGCCACAGTCATCTAACAATTAACATGCCACAACCAGTTTGTCATTACTTAATGGACAGTTTGTCCATTAAGATGCCACTAGTAGTTTGCCACTTAATATGCTATTGTTAGTTTTCTCATTAATATGGTACAATCAATTTGCCCACTTATATGCCACAGCAAGTATGCCCACCAATATTCCACAGCCAGTATGTCCACTAATATGCCACAGCCAGTATGTCCACTAATATGCCACAGCCAATATGCCCATCAGATTGCCACTCTTTGCCGATTAACATGCCCCAGCCAGTATGCCCAGTAATATTCCCCAGCCAGTATGCCCAGTAATATGCCCCAACCAGTATGCCCACTAATATGCCCCAGCCACTATGCCCATTAGAATGCCACTATTTGCCCATTAGCATGCCCTAGCCAGTATGCCCAGTAATAAGCCCCAGACAGTATAGACACTAATATGCCACAGCCAGTATACCCATTAGAATGCCACTCTTTGCCCATTAACATGCCCCAGTCAATTTGCCCAAACCAGTTTGCCAAATAAAAAAATCCCCACTCCTCCCCAGTACTTACGTTACTGCTGCTTTCTCAGCCGCCTCCTCTACAGTCTTCTCTCCATGCACGCTGCATGCTTGGAGGAGGGAAAAACAGCTGCCGGATATGACTTGCTGTCATATCCGGCAGCACAAACAGTAATCTGGCTGCTACACACATTACTGTCTCCATGTGAGACAGTCACATAGGCATGTTGGGCCAGCGAGGGCCCCTTTATCCAGTGGGCCCTGGGAAAGTGCCCATTTTTTCCATTGGTTGAAGTGGCCCTGGACACAGCAACATCTAGTGGAGTTAATGTATGATATAACTACTATCTTGAAATAAAGAAAGACAATGCAGTGTTATAGACATCTATTTATTTATAAGTAGTTCTTAGCAGAAAGAATACATTGATATTTATATTGTTTTCACATACGTATGAAGACTAATGTATAATACAATGTAACACATTTGGACAAAAACAAAATACCTATTCAGACAAGAAACATAGAAACATAGAATGTGTCGGCAGATAAGAACCATTCGGTCCATCTAGTCTGCCCAATTTTTTTTTTTTAGTACTTTTATTAGTCCCCCGTTCCCGGTCTTATAGCTAGGATAGACTTGTGTCTATCCCACGCATGCTTAAAATCCTTGACTGTGTTTACCTCTACCACTTCTGCTGGAAGGCTATTCCATACATCCACTACCCTCTCAGTAAAGTAATACTTCCTGATATTACTTTTAAATCGTTGCCCCTCTAATTTAAGACAATGTCCTCTAGTTGTGGTAGTTTTTCTTCTTTTAAATATACTCACTTCCTTTACTGTGTTGAATATCTTTATGTATTTAGCTGTTTCTATCATATCCCCCCTGTTACGTCTTTCCTACAAGCTATACATGTTAAGAGAGGGCACACAGCACTTGGTCACACATGTAATAACATAAAATGAAATTACATGTAAATACAACGTCATGTAATTACCCATTAATGGGTATAGCAGGCACATATTGATTTTAGAGTCCCATAAATATAGTTTCTGGAAGGTTATTTCACATTGGAAAAGCTCTGTACATGGTGGCTCCTTGCCCAGGAATAAGTAAAGTGTCTGTGGCAAGTTTTTTGTAATTCCATAGAACGTTGTTTCCCCCTTAAGGACCGTGACTTGTGACCTGGATGTTCAGGCACTGCCGATTTTAAAAAATGTAACCTGCACCCCAGTGCCTGCCCCTGTCTTTGTTCCCCTTGTTGAGCTAAACTTTAGCTGGTAGGACTTGTGAGGAGCCACAGTAAGCACACAATGATGGAGCTTTCCAGATAAGACTCCTTGAGTCTTGGGAAACTGCTCTATCTATGAGAAACTGGGGTTGTGAACCTCTTGTGTTCCCAATTCCTTTCTGAGCTGTGCCCATGTACTGACCCAATGATACTATAGTTTTGTGGCTATGATGCCTGATAGGACTTTCCATGTTATGGTGAGGCAGGTTATTGGCTGGTAGTTGGATGGTCCTGTACTTTTGTGGGGTTCTTTCATAATTAGCATTTCCTTCCTTCTGTTAACCAGGCTGGGTGGGAGCCTGCTACTAGCAGGTGATTCATCTATGCTGCCAGACGTTCACGTACAGCTATTTGTTTCTTTAGCCAGTAGGTGTGGATCATATGCAGGCCAGGTGCTGTCCAGATCTTCCTTTTCTTGACCTGCTATTTGATGGCTGCTACTGTGATGGTGACTAGTTCCTGTTCAAGAGATTGGTGGTCTGAGATTGCTCGGGTCCTGCAGCCATTTTGCACTGGTATTATGTGTCTTTTCTTTCTCCCATATGTTCTTCCAGTACTATTCAGTCTCTGCTGCTGGTGGCAACTGTGTTGTATTGCTGTTGGGAGTACACCTTGGATGGTTCTTTGGAGAATAGGGCATTTATTTTTTTGGCCTCTGCTTCTCTACTGTATCTGCTTAGGCTGTGAGCATTTGGTTAGTAGTCTCTAAAGCTTCAGACAGGGTCAGGCACTTGTATTTTTCCAGTAGCTGAATCTTATCCTTAATCTCCACACCCATCTGTATTTCCACCAGATGATTAACTTCTCTCTGAGTTGCCTTGATCTTAGCCTTCAACCTCATTTTACAGGGAGGTTATGTAGTGCTGTTTTTCTTGATCGTGTAGCCAAGGATTTCCAGGATTATGGCAGCTGCAATTTATTCTAGTTCATTGGTTTGATTTATGGTAATAATAGGTATTGCTGTTAGGGCTCTATTGGCATCTACTTGCATAGAAGAGGATTGTAGATAGTAGTTCTCATGACATGCTAACGGCAGGTTCCCAATGATGCCTCACATCATAGCTACATCACAGTAGGAGGACGCATTACTGCGTCCTCTACTCAGTTTGTAAAATAAGATTATAATTTCTTTTTTAATGTTTAATTCTTAGGTCTTCAAAATTCTTGCCTTGACCTCACCATAACCACTATAACATCACGTTTTCTTTTTTTTTCAATTCTTTGAGTATATGTTAGTTCACACTTCTAATTATATAGAGTTCTAAGAGCAGGTTTATTTTTTTTGGGATGCTAGAAGACAATTACTGAATATTTAAAACAATGACAGTACATAGGCTTAGAACACAAATTACAATTATCACAGTCAGAGCTCCTAAATGGTAATAATCTATTGTGGCTAGTGACATCTGTAAGAATAAGACATGTATCCACACTGAACTTCATGCACAAACTTTCTTTCATTAAATTGATTAACTTATTTTAGGGAAATAATTGGGTATATTTCAAAGGACTTTTGGTCTCCCTTGCTTCATTTTAACAAAAAACATTTGATGGATATTTTCAGAGATTCAATGCCATAGTGTCTACATCAGGCAGGAATAACTGCAGCCTCAGTATTGTCAAAGTATTGATTTCTTGTCTGGCTTGTGAACAAAACCCTAAGTCACATGAGAAAAGTAAGATAATGACAAAGCACTGAAAATTAAATCCGAAAAGCAACAACTCACTTCAAATATACAAACAAGAAACAGGAAAGAGAATACAAATGGCTTGTTTTTTTTAATATCTATTAAGAAGGAAATATAATGAATCAACTATTGCGAAGAGTTAATTTTTCTTTCCTTTACTTCCAGTAGGTCCCCTTTGTCAGATCTATAATCCCTTGGGCATGAGAGGATGATCAACTCAAGTGCATGCTTCTTCCATGGTATCTTATTGTATAGTGCTGCAGAACATTACAGATTTTAAAAACATATTAATGAATAATAATAAATAATAACGTAAATAGTTTCATTCTATTTGTAGCTTTTTTTTTAAATAAATGTATACTGGAGTGGCATGTTATATTTTGATGTATCCACAATTGAAAGCATATATATATTTACTAATCAGCCATGACATTATGAGAGGTGGCTAGCAGGCAGAGACTTCTTTGGGCCCTGACATTTATATGGATGTTACTTTAACACGTACATAAGCATTGTTGCAGACCATGTACACCCTTTCATGGAAACTGTATTCACTGATGGCGGTAGCCTCTTTAAGTAGCCTCTTTTAATGCTCCCGGCCACAAAAGCAAAAATGGTTCAGGAATGGTTTGAGGAACACAACAACGAGTTCAATGTGTTGAATTGGCCTTCAAATTCCCCAAATTTCAATCCAATCGAGCATCTGTGGGATGTGCTTGACAAACAACTCCGATCCATGGAGGCCTCACCTCGCAACTTACAGGACTTAAGGTATCTGTTGCTAACGTCTTGGTGCCAGATACCTTCAGAGATCTAGTGCATGCCTTGACAGGTCAGGGCTGTTTTGGCATCAAAAGGTGACCTACACAATATTAGACAGGTGGTTATAATGTCATGGCTAATCGGGGTGAGTATATATATTTATTTATATATGTATATACACACACATTATATATATATATTTATTTATATATGTATATACACACACACATTATATATATATATATATATATATATATATATATATAGATAGATAGATAGATAAATATGTATAAACAGACATTTTATATATATATAGATATATATAGATATATATAAAGATATATATCGGTATACCCTTCACAAAACAAAATCAGGAGAATTCTGAGTGGCATAGAGAATGATAAATGCACAGATAGAGTTAGGAATTGAATGCATGTGGTTAAGAGGAATAGCACAGAGTATTCCATAATGAAAGTAGCCAATTAAGAAGACTTAGTATGGATCGTTGGAGTGATCTGGAGAAATAAGATAAGTGACATGTCCAGAAACGGCACAAGGTCCCTGCGGTATCACATTCTGAGAGTTCTGTCATTATGGGATGCTTAAGCACTGTATCTCATTTGTTTTGTAATATCTCAGATTAGTGAAATCAGACTGCTTCTTCTGTCAGACGTTCGAGCAGCTGGTTTCATTTAAGTGCTTCTCTTTCACTACACTATCTTAATTCTAGGATGAAGAGCTTTCCTACGGTTCACTGACCAGTGCTATTGTTTCAGAATAGTGGATACAGAAGTGCTCAGGGCTGTAGTGTTGTTTGGTTAACCATATGTTTGTAGAGAATATGTATGCAAGTGCTATGGAGAGGATAAAAATAAATATCTCAATCATTGTATCCCAATTAGAAGACAGTATGTTGAAGTACCTCTGCATTCTGTTGGCCCACCCAATCGTCACCCCCCCCCCCTTCCTATTCAGGACACACCTCCTCCTGTTTAGGATCCACTATCATTGTCCTCAAACAACTTCAGAGTGTCATCTTTGTACCCAAATGCCTTCCCAGCGCCATTTTTGTGCCCAATCACATTCCCGGTGCCATCTATGTGCCCAAACACATTTATGCCCAAAACAGCTCACCAGTGCCATCTTTGTGCACAAAACAGCTTCCTAGACCCACCTTAGTGCCTAAAACAGCTTTGCAATGTCATCTCTGTCCCCAAAATGCTTGCCAGCTTACCTGGCTAAAGCTCTTCATTGCTCTTTCGGCATGCAAGGTGGACAGCAAAAAATGGAGCGGGTGGGCTTAAAAAAATGTAGTGGGTGGGATTTCCTGTTGGTGCGGGCAGCTTTTATTTATGCTTCGCTGCAAAATTCTGCCCTAGGCCCATGTATTTTGGCCTCACTTCTGAAGTCACTATAAAAAGAACAAAACTTAATCTGTATTTTATGCTTGTCAAAATGTTAGAAAATGTACTGATCATGTAGAAGCCTTCATTTGTAATAAAGCATCATTTTTGCAGAGGACCATAATGGTAACTTGAAGTGAGGATGCAATTTAATCCAATTATTCTCGAGTTGACATAGAAGTAACTTACCAACTCTGTATATAATTAACTTTTTATGACTTCTTGCTATCTGCACTATAGATGCAGAAACATTATGTAGTATAAAGTAGCTTTGTTTTATAAAAATCATTACCTCGAAAAACAAACAAAATGTTACCAGTACACTGGTGCTGAAGTTAGAAAACATGCCACAGTAACACTGAGAGTTTTATTCATGAAAGTGGGAATTGGGAAGGAAATTGCACACCTAAGGCCAAAGTAGAGGAGTTGGAAAAGTTCCCCCATTCATCCATACTTGCAATTGCCATGCAATTTTGGCCTTCCTTTTGCAATTACCTTCTCAATTCACTCTTTCATGACTAAAGCTCTGAGATATTTGGAGGTTCTGTCCTGATGTCCCATCGAGCTTTACAACTGTCTTCCCTTTCATGTCAGAGGTAGAGCCCGGTGGTAAAATGCGATTTGGGACCACAATCCCACTGTTCTAGTTTCATTCTCTGGTGTGTGAGACAAGATAGACTGCTTACTGCACATATACAGCATTGTGCGCATGCACAGTAGCCCTGTCAGCTTGAGCGACTATGCTTCCGCTAATATACAGTAGCACTGACACTCAACCTTCCAAGCTCCCCCCCCCCCAGGCGCCTTGATTCACCAGGGCCAGAAGTATGGGAGGCGTGGTAATACACAAAGCTTCAAAGGGTTTTCCTCAAATAATGATTGTGAACTTTGCAAACCATGGATTTACATTATGTTTACTTATGACATACATATTAACTAATTTCCTGTCGACCTCCCACTGTGCCATTCCATGAAAAATGCAGACTAGTTACACACCTGATTTAATTAGGATTATATATATATATATATATATATATATATATATATATATATATATATATAATAAAACTAATGATAATAATAATAGCAATATTAAACTTTTTATTGGAAAAAATATGAAATATATAAATAATGTGTTTTTAATTATAACTCAGTGATACAAGTAAAGTTGTTCTTTCACATATAGCAGATATTATGACATACTAGCTTGTGTTATAAATATAATTCTTATTTACAGCTCAAACCTTACAGCATCAGTCCCCGAGCACGGTGTAGATAACAGTTTCCTCTTATATTGATTTATGGTGGTACATATAGTCTTACACCATAGATTTCTAGAAAATGGGCCATACTTATAGGGAGATGATAAGGTGCAGAATTATACATACAAAGGGTTACTGGAAATCCATTTCCTATTATATGGAGCTGATGCTGCACAAAGTCATACATGTAAAATATGCTGGATAATCCCCTTCAGTTATTGTCATGTCTGAAAATGCTGAACAGTTATTTTTGCAATGTAGGATCATTGTTAGGTGCATCTTTCTCCTAGGCTAACCCTAAATTATATTCTGTTTTGCTAAATGAGAATTTGACTGCAAGCTTTCAAGACAGTTGCTATGTCTGTACAACAGGCATTATGTATAGACTAAAACAAATGCCTAACTGCAGATGCACAATACACAGCTTAATAAAAATAGCCAGAAAGTATCACTGTCTATCATTTTACCTATGCTATCAAGAACAAGGATCATTCTTCTTTTGTGTTGTCTTGTATCGTGTACATTGACACATATCTCGGCTTCAAAGTCTGTTGCAGTCTGATATGAATACAGTTAAAGGAAAATGGGTCCTCTTTAAATATCCCCCATTGTGCATTATTTAACCCCCTGTGCTGCTGGCAAATTGGGACACTTAATGTGTAGCAAGTCTCTCTGGGAGTAAGCAGTAATGTGAATTAGTTGGCAGCTCTTATTAAGTACCACCTTTTGTTATAGTTAGTTGTCAACTGCAGAAGAATGATTTGATTATGGTAATATATGAAATACTTAAGCTACTTTCGTGTAACATAATTGACTTAAATAATTTCCTACAAAGGCAAAACTGATAAAGGTTTGCTGCCAAAGAATAATTCAAAGCATCTGTTAGGATTGGATTATGTGAGTATTTGAATGTATTATGTGGTTCTACAGATGTAGCCTGAATTGCTACATCACATGTAGAAAAACAAAAAGGGACATTTTCTATTGTTCGCTAGTCATAGTGAACTGACATATTTGATGTGCCATTGGGGCAAAACAAAAACATATTTATACTAAGTGACTGGAATTGTATCAACAAAAAACATGATATGTTGGATTCTATTAAAGAACAACTGTACTGTTGAAATTGTTTTGCTTTTAAAATGTTAATCTGCCTGTTTTATACTCTGTTGTGGAAGATTATTAATCTTTTTATATGATTTAGTTAAATTTTTACTCAATATTGCTGCCTTTTTACTACCTGGAACAAAGGTGGCATCATCTTGAGCATGACAGAACCCCCTATAATAGTGGGTACATCTTCATATACAAAGATTTAATTACAACTTCACAACAGAGTATAAAATGGGCACATTTTAAATGCAAAACAATTTAAACAGTACAGATGTCCTTTAATGGCTTTTGGAAGACTGGACATTAAACCAGTGATACATTTAAGCACTTTTTACAAACATTAACCCCTTAAGGACAGAGCCTTTGAAACATTTTTGTCCTTTCTGGACAATGGCTATTTTAACATTTCTGTGCTGTTTGTGTTTAGCAGTAATTTTCTTCTTCGTCATTTGCTGTACCCACACATATTATATATTGTTTTTATCGGGACAAAAAGGGCTTTCTATGGATGCCATATTTTTGATCATATCTTATCATATTATTAAAAAAAAATAATAAAATATGGTAAAAAAAAAAAAATACACAAATGTCTTTGTTTTTATTTGAAACAACTTCTCCTCATCGACAATAGCGAACGAAAAAACATGCTAAATAGATTCTACTATTTCTCCTGAGTACAGGGATACCACCCATGCATAGGTTTGTTGGGTTGTTTGGGGGCTAAAATGCCAAATTTGTGAGGTGCAGTTTTTTGTTTTCCAACTTGAAATTTTTACATGCAGACAGCCTGCACCCATGTCCCATTTGGGACATATTTGAAACCAGCCAGTGTATTTTACCCCATCAACCCATATATTTTTTAAAAGTAGACACCCTAGGCTATCTCAAATGGTGGTATTTTAACACTTTCCATGCACTAATTCTACCACCAGCCTTTGTCAAAGTTTGTGGTAGTCATTTTTTTGTGTTTTTTTTTCACAAACCTTGTACTTCAGACATGAATTTACAGATTTTGGTATGTGTCACTGCCAAATAACACCCCAATAAGTGTTCAGCAACATCTCTTGAGTACAGGGATACCCCCCATGCATAGGTTTGTTGGATTGTTTGGGGGGTAAAAAGCCAAATTTGGGAGGTGAAGTTTTTGGTTTTCCAATTTGAAATTTTGACATGCAGACAGCCTGCACCCATGTCCCATTTGGGACATATTTGAAACCAGCCAGTGTATTTTACCACATCAACCCATATATTTTTTAAAAGTAGACACCCTAGGCTATCTCAAATGGTGGTATTTTTACACTTTCCATGCACTAATTCTACCACCAGCCTTTGTCAAAGTTTGTGGTAGTCATTTTTTTGTGTTTTTTTTTCACAAACCTTGTACTTCAGACATGAATTTACAGATTTTGGTATGTGTCACTGCCAAATAACACCCCAATAAGTGTTCAGCAACATCTCTTGAGTACAGGGATACCACCCATGCATAGGTTTGTTGGGTTGTTTGGGGGCTAAAAGGGCCACATTGTGAAGGTGCGCAATTTCAACTTGGAATATTGACGTGTAGCCAGCCTGAGCCCATCTTTCATTTGGGACTTTTTTTTAAAGTAGGACAGTGTATTTTACCCCAAAAAGTATATATTTTGTAAAAGTAGACACCCTAGGCTATTTTAAATGGTGTTATTTTAACACTTTCCATGCACCAATTCTACCACCAGCCTTTGTCAAAGTTTGTGGTAGTCATTTTATTGTGTATTTTTTCCCACATACATTGTACTTTAGACACAAATTCACATATTTCGGTATGTGTCACTGACAAACAATACCACAATATATGTTCAGCAACATCTCCCGAGCACAGGGATACCACCCATGCATAGCTTTGTCAGCTTTGTTGGGTGTTGAAAGGCTACATTTGAGAGGTGCGCTTTTTGATTTTCAAACTTGGAATTTGAACATGTAGAGCAAGGAAGGGGTTAATAGCTCTTATAAGAGCCTTTGTAGTACTGTACAAAAAAATTAACCCCTAAAAATGCACAGACAAGAAAAAATGTTCTGCTGTGCAGTGATCAGTGGCAGGGAAAGGGTTAATACACTACACTATACAAAGGGTATGGCTTTTATAAAAGCCCTTGGGACTCACAATTTTTTTAACATTTTATTTAATTTATTACAATTAAAAAATTATGTTATACAGATCTGTCTCTTTCCCTCACTAAAACTCAAGTGAGGAGAGGGAGGCAGATCCATATGGGTCAGAACAATATTTACCAATATTGATCGAACCAGACGAATGGTGATGCTCATCTGAGAAATCACCAAACCACCTTTGCCACTGATCGGCTGTTACTGATCGCTATACACGTGTTCAGACAGCTTCAAAAGGAATACACGTAATCCCCTAGTGGGTATAATTAACCCCTAGCAAGTCTGACAAAAAAAATGCTGATAGCAAAAAAAAAATCCTTCTGCGACTAGATTGCTCCATATGCGCTGCTTAGGCAGTGACCATATGCACTGCTTAGGCAGTGACCATATGTGCTGCTTAGGAAGTGATATACGGCAAGGAAGGGGTTAATAGCTCTTATTTTAAAAAAAAATTACGTTAAACGTAGTCCCCTAGCGGGTATAATTAACACGTGACGGGTGAAATAAAAAAGTTTTAAAAAAATTTAAAATGCTTCTGCAGCAAGATTGCTGCATTTGCGTCAGATCTCTGCTTAGGCAGTGATCTACAGCAAGAAAGGGGTTAATCTCTCTTAAAAGAGCTTTTTTTTATACTGTAATGAATTACAGTAAAAAAAATTAACCCCTAAAAAATGCACAGACAGCAAAAAATGTGCTGCTGTGTATGATCACTGCGTACACAGCGATCAATGGCAGGGAAGGGGTTAAATGGCTTTTATAAAAGCCCTTGGTGTTTAAAATTTTATTAAATATTTGTTTTATTATTTTATTTTATTTTTTTACTTTATCTGATCTGTCTCTCTCCCTTACTAAAACTAGTAAGGTGAGGGAGGCAGATCAATACTTGTCAAAGGCAATATTTGCTAATATTGCCTTTGACAGTATGATAAGTGCTCATCAGAGCACTTACCATACATGCCTGCACACAGATCACATAGATCTGTTGTGCCGGCATCGATTGGCTCCCCCTAGAGCATCGGAAGTGAAATACTTTCACTTCCGATGCTCTTGCCATTAGAAGGGAAGCGCTGCCTGTATAGGCAGCGTTCCCTTCTACTGAGCCGATGGGGTCGCTCAGGAGAGCGACCACCATCGGTTCTGGGGAGCATCAAGGTGTTGTTAAGTGCCTCGCTGGCGAGGCACTTTAACAACACCGGAGATGCTTAGAAAGCGAACGATCGTTCGCTTTCTAAGCACATGTGTGCAGCGGGCGCAGCCATTTTTAAATGGCTGCTACGATCACTCCGTGGAGTGATCGTAGCGCGCCCCTGCACATTTGGGGGGTGTTGCACAATGCCTCTACCTAGAGGCATTGTAGCAACACCGTTAGAGTAAAGAAAGCGACCGCTGGTCGCTTTCTTTACTCAGTTTAGTGCATGACGTGCCAGGCACGTCACCTGTCGGCAAGTCCTCGATTTGCCGTGACGTGCCTGGCACGTCATCTGTCGTTAAGGGGTTAAGGAAGAACAGTTACAGTGCTACTAACAAAATGAATGTTGTGTCAAAGCAACCCTAATTTTAGTGGCACCCTACCACCTTCCACATATTTTTTGTTTAAACATAAAAAAGTAAACATTTAAAAAATAATGTGCTGATCCAAGATTCCCTAACAACAATTGATAAATAAATGTAAAAAAAATGTGTAGTAGAATATGCTCTGTCCAGGAGTTCCTCCTTGAACATCTTGGCATTTGATACAGAAGATATGAATTTGTCAGCCTGGTTTGAAAGCGGTATTATACAAATATCAGACATGTTTGACGTGATAAGATAAAATAATTTTATGATACACACAAAATTGTATTTACGTAACTAATCATTTGTTCTCATACCTGCAAACTTTGAGTAGAAAGATATTACCATCATCAGGCCATCCTGTCATCCCATACCTTTTTAATCTACATAGAAAAAAAACTAATCTCCAGGACAATAACTCTGTTCAGAGACTGATGTTGAAGATGCTTGACTGATAGAGGACACATCTTTCACATATGGTGGGACTGCCCTAGACTTCGCTCTTTAAAAGTCCAGTTGAAAGTATTATTGCATCAGCTATGAAATATCTCAGTGAACATATCCCCAGAGATGTTCTTGTTTAGTATATACCTTCCAAGTACATAACCAACCCAGAAAATACTGAGCTCGCAGATATTTTTTGCCTGCTGAGATCTGTATTGCCTGAAAGTTGAAGTTAGACATGTGCATTTATTTTCGGACGAATGCATTTTCGTCCTTTCGTCCGAAAAACGAATAACGAAAATGCTATGCTAACGAAAGCCGAATGAACGAATGGTTAATAAACGAAAATCATTAGTTCATTCGTCCATTCGTAGTACTATTGGCATTCTATAAGCCGAAAAAGAGTCGTTTATAGAATACAATAGCATAGTACACTACATTCCATAAACCGACATAATGAACGACTTTCGGTTTATGGAATGCATGTAAGTCTATTGGCATTCTATAAACAGACTCTATTTCGGTTTATAGTACTATAGCACGAATGGACGAATGATTTTCGTTTATATTAAAACATTCATTCATTGGTTCAACTTCTTAGCTTTCTATAAACCGAAACAGAGTCCCCATTCATACATTTTTATGAATGGGAACTCTAGTTCGGTTTATAGAAAGCCCATAGGATTACATGTATTCCATAAACCGAAAGCCTATAAACTGAACGTTCGGTTTACAGACTTTCGGCATTTGTAATGCATGTAATAGTACTATTGGCTTTCACTACACAGAGACAGAGTCTCCATTCATAAATGTATGAATGGAGACTCTGTCTCTGTGTAGTGAAAGCCAATAGTACTATTACATGCATTACAAATGCCGAAAGTCTATAAACCGAACGTTCGGTTTATAGACTTTCGGCTTATGGAATACATATAATCCTATTGCTTTTCTATAAACTGAACGTTCGGTTTATAGAATAGCAATAGGATTACATGTATTCCATAAGCCGAAAGTCTATAAACCGGAAGTTCGGTTTATAGACTTTCGGCTTATAGAAAACAAACAGTAGTAGTGCCTTTCTATGAACCCATTCATAATTCTTATAATTAACATGTAATTCTATGTATTCTATAAACCGAAAGTCTATAAACCGAAAGGCACTACTACTGTACGTTTACTATAAGCCGAAAGTCTATAAACCGAAGGTCGTTCGGTTTATAGACTTTCGGTTTATAGAATACATAGAATTACATGTAATTCTATGTATTCTATAAACCGAAAATCTATAAACCGAACGACCTTCGGTTTATAGACTTTCGGCTTATAGAAAACATGTAGTACTATTGCCTTTCTATGAACCGAACGAGAGCCCCATTCATAAGAATTTCTTATGAATGGGTCTCTCGTTCGATTTATAGAAAGCCAATAGTATTACATGTATTCTATAAAACAAAACGAATAAAACGAAACGAAAATAATGAACGAATTTCGTCCGAAACCAATGTAGTAATGAACGAAATTCGTTTTAGACTAAATAAATAACATTTTCGTCCGAATGGACGAAAACAAAACGAAAATTTTAGTTTTGCACATGTCTAGTTGAAGTTATCCGATGCCATCTCTTGGCAAGAGGTTCTAACTCAGATAGATATCCAGCAAAGGATGGAACAGGCTTCTATGCAATCACGTGCCATAGTTAAATCCATTAGCACATCTGGGAACCATGGTAATTACAGAAACTTGCATGATTCAAGAATTTCCGATAAATTTGATGTTATTTTAATGAACAAAATTTGCTTTTCTTTCAAAAACTAAACTTTTGAATGGTAGAGTATATTTATAGTGTACAGCTTTAAACTATTGTCCTGATCAAAGAACCAACAAAACCGGCCTTGTCCGGAATCTAAATGGTATATTCAATAAAGAGAGCTGCAGGGAACCGAAAAGGGAACCTCAAACCCCAGGCCAATGTAGCCGAGTTGGAAAAAACCTCCAGTGCAGCTAAATGGGAGAATCCCTCCAACTCGACCACCCTGGCCCCAAGCCCGAAACCCCCATCTCAATTCCCCGCCACTCTCTAGTTTTTGAATAGACTCGCAAATCATCATCTCTAACCTTGTCAGGTTAGACTGTTTTTCTTTTTCTTATTTTATATATATTTTATTTATACAAAAGTTTTCAATCAATACAATACAAACAATTAATACAATACAAAAATTATCCCCTGTGGAAAAAAAAGCACAGGGATAAGGTGCTCATTAGACATGAAGATCCACGTTTAACCCCTTCCCGACATTAGGACGTACTATGCCGTCCTGACTTTAAGTGCCTTAAAGTCGTTAGGACGGCATAGTATGTCCTGTACTAAACAGCTCATCGCGGCTCCCTTCTCAAAGCGAGCACCGGCTACATTTTGCAAAATCGCGCTGTGCCAGAACTCCCGGGTTCGGGCACGCCTCCGTGATGTCACACGTGACATCCGGAGGTCTCGCGATTTTTTGGCAGGGACCCACAGGGTCTATTAAGACCCTGATCGGGTCTCTGCCAGAGTGTTCCTGGCTACCGATCACCTTGTGATTGGTGGCCAGGAACAAATTGTGACGTTTTGGTGCTTGCTTCGTTTGCGACGCAAGCACCATGCGTCACAAAGGGGTTAAGGTGCTATTATCTATTTTTCAAATTCAAGCTCTAGAGAAGATCCACATCCCTATACAGAAAAACACAATACCATAACCAAATAAACAGCAATAACAAAAGAAAAAAAACAAAAACAACAACAACAACTTACGTCCGCAGAAGCAAAGGAGAGACCCAGAGAGCGCCATCTAATAAAGAATGTCAAGAAAATATCACTGTTCATCACTGATTTGTTATTTACAGTTCCAACGCCTGGGTTTGAAAGTTTGGATTCATCATCACAGGTCCCGGGCTAGTATTTCTATGCATTTGTTCCATTTTTCAACTTTTTTTAGATTTTTTGATTGGTAAAGGGAGATTCCTCTCTCCATTTTTAATTGGTGTTCCATTTGTTTCTTTACCTCCAACCAGCCGAGGGCCTGTGATGATTTCCACAACCTACCTATTAAAATTTTAATTGCACATAAAAAATGAAGGACAAAGGCTCTTTCCCATTCCTTAGTGCATGGGAGGTTCACATGCAAAAGAAGCATCTCTGGATTATTTGGGAGCGAGATGTTGGTCATATAAATCGTTTTCCCAGCATTTCTTGCCACATCCGTTTCAAAGGTGGCCAAGACCACCAAGTATGTAGCATGTCGCATGTCGCCTCTCCCTCTATTGCATCTCCAGCATGTATCCGGTATGCCCGTCTTCATCATCGCTAGACGAGCAGGTACCAGATACATTCTGTTTAGGATTTTATAATGTGTTTCTATAAGATTGAGGCATCTCACTGTTTTATATGTCATATAGGAAGCTTTTATTAGATCTTCCTTTATTAGTGCCTTACCTATGTCTTGTTCCCATTTAGCAAAAGCTTTAAATTCACAATCTCCTAAATCCAATTCTAACATATGTTTAGGTTTCCTTAATAGATTTTTTTGATCATTATTTCTTATAAGTCCACTGAGGTATTTAACGCTTTCTGATTTGGTTTTATACAAGTGTTTTAATAAGTAGCCTTTTATTTTTAAGTAGTTGAAAGTTTCCCCTTTCAGGTCTGGATTTTTATCCAGGAGTTCCTGGAAGGGGATAATACTAGAGTCTCCCCATAGTTCCCACAGGGTCTTTATCCCACATTTATGCCAGGATTTTAAGTCTATGCATTCTAAGTTACTTTCTAGGAGTGTTAAGGGGAGTTCATGTATAAGGCCCAATCTTTTCCTTAGTCCAGTCCAGACTTTCAAGATATTATTTAGGACTATCTTTTTATCTAGGCCCAGATCTTCTTTTCTCTTAGTTTTTTCCCCAGTGAGCCAGAAAATTCTAACTAGTTCCGTCTTTCCCCCTAATTCCATTTCAATGTCATACTAAGACTCCTGTTTAGAGCTGTTAATTAAAAAGTAACTTTTATTCAGTAAGATTAAAATGTATTAATTGTAAGTTTGTGGCATTTGCCATGCCACAAATAAGTGTGCAAAAATTGAGGAGTGAAAGTGAAAAAAAATTAAGAAAGTGGTGATTTAAAAGAATCCCTTTCCTCATAATGAGGTTTTCAGGAAATCATACAGAGTTTAAATGCTGCTTATTCAGTCTAATTTGTACAATTGTATCATTCAATTGTCTTATTGTGGCTTATATCCCTGCTAGTTGTCGGTTTGATACTTTGGCACTGTATGGCTTGATGTCCAATTCATATTGGCAGCCATCAGGTTTAATATCAAGTTTAAGGGATTGGCTGTCACTATTTGACTAAATGCCAAAATCTCTCTGGGTCTCACTGATATTATCAGGGGTGTACCTCTGGTCAGGCACCCCTTTTGCAATCAAAGTTCAGTCGTTTAGATTGACTGGGATAGATAACCATGGTTACTGTGACGAAGTGCCCTTCGCCACTTGGTCCTGGAGAGGCCTTCTTGCCAGCCTCCTCCCCTGTGACTATGGCCCTGGGGTGTATGGCCCTTTAAGAATGCTATTTGGGCCTATGGCCCTTTAAGAACATATTTGGGGCATGGTGAAAATGCCCCAAAAAGCTAACTTTTGAACTACTGGGTGGAATTGTCTGATTTTTAGTTATGTTCATATTTAAAGTATGCTGATTCTGAAAATGTATGTTTTATGTGAATGTGATGTATATTTTGGAAGTTATTAATACTGTGTAAAACCTGTATATTTCAACTTGGAGATAATTGAGCTGATACAAAGTTTAACTCAATTATCTCCCAAGCAGAGGGGAGGAATGTACGGTAATTACTAGGATCCAAGTCTTTGTCCTATTCACTGTGCTTTCCCTAACTTTAGATTGGATCCTATCCTTTAATCCCTGTCATTATGTCACCTTTCCCATTGTCTCTATGTAAGTCATTTAGTTTCCTGTATGTCTCTGAACTGGGCACCTTTGTATCCTGAAAGGTGTGAGGCAGGATTTCCCTTTGTATGTCCTTAGGTTAAACTTTAATACTGTTATAGTTCCGTTGTCTAATCTGGTTTTTCAAGATGTTCAACTGTATATATTCTCTGTTTCTGAACCAATAAACGGTTCTGGTCAGTTCTACTTCACCCTTCAAACGTAGCCTTGTCTTGTTCTTGAAAGGGAACCTGCCCAGCATAATCACTAGTTCTTTTAAGAACTTGTTCTTCCCCACACGGTCTTGGAGGACAGAAGCTGATCCAGGGTGGACAGAAGATAGGGAGACTTCAGTTAAGCTATGGCGGTTATGGAGTCTGCGGTGGTTGTGGTGTCGGGTGTGGGGCTTGTGGTCCTCGGCGCAAGCTAGGAAGCGTCCATCAACGGAAGGTACTCGATTGGAGTACGGGGAGTTCCGTTACAGTTACCTTATTGTGTCATAGCATATTATGGAGGCAGATGTAGTATGTAAGATGTGCAAAAGAGGTATATTGATGGTCTGTGCCGGCAGGCTTAATGGTAGCCTGCTGATTTTGGCTACACCGTCCAAGACGGTGCCAATATATAATTTTGCATAATGATCCGATGTACCAGGGATAGGTTAGTATCCTAGAGCAGCGACCAGTTGTATGGTTGTATGTTTGTGTTGTGTGTATGGATAAGTGAGGGGAATATTATATGATTAAATATTGTATTTTTATTATTTGTTACCATTTACTGATCTTACTGAGACTGTTTACCGTTTCTACTTTTTTATAACATTTGAAAAATCTTTGGTTACAGTATCAAAAGATTGTGTATATATATATATATATATATATATATATATAATGTGAAAAAAGCATATTTTTTTAACCACATGAATCTTTGGTATTATGTAAGTGAACAAAATATAACACTATTCAAATGGCAATATAGCAACTATTCAGTTGGCAATATAGCACTATTCAGTTGATAATATATATCACTATTCAGTTGATAATGTAGCAGGCATTCACCAAGGACCCACCAAGGTGGCACAACATCCTGGCTAATTATTAAAGAAGGAATCTATAAGGGTGTATTAAAGTTTTAATCTGGCAGAAAATAAACTCATGCCTGATTAAAACTGCCTTCTGAATGTTCCTATTGTCATATTGCTACCTAGGCTTCAATGAAACAATCAATTAGCTCTTTCTGTCATTGAAGAGTGGGCGCGTCACTCACACCTCACACAACCAATAGATTCAGAGAGCATCTTTACTGTGCCATACACCAAACACTGCTCTCATGTCAAGTAACTGCAACCCTAAGTCTATGTTAGACTTTCAAAAGATACAAATGAGCACCTTTTAATTCAGTGTTTAATACTTCTTTAAAGTGCACTCCAAAGAGCCATTGGGTATAAACAAATAATAAAGAGATATTGTAAACGTATAGCTGCAAGTATTAAATAAATATTTATGATGTACTTAGAAATAGGTAAGGATTTAAAAAATAAATGCTACAACACTCTTTATTTAT
The DNA here is from genome assembly GCA_036172795.1 of Pelodytes ibericus. NCBI lineage: Eukaryota > Metazoa > Chordata > Amphibia > Anura > Pelodytidae > Pelodytes > Pelodytes ibericus. The sequence continues at coordinate 160,774,550 of CM069858.1, forward strand.
TTATACTCCTGTTTTCTCTGGAGTGCATTTATGTTTTAGATATATCATTTTAAGAATACCAAGGATTACAAGTTATAATGCTTTTAAACTCTCTCACTAGTGAGACTTGACATTAGAATTCATATGCCTATGTCTTATATTACTGCTCTACTCTACTCAAATAGCTCCTATTTTCTCAAGGAGAATTGAAACTCCGAGTTTCAGACTCACTTTGGTGAGCCAAATAGCCCTTGAATCCGGGCTACTCAGAAAGGAGCAAAAATGAACAAAATGCAAAATTAGCCAAAGTCCTCCTAAATTAATAAACAGATAATTGGGGAAAACATTAAAATAGCCCCCCTGGGGTACCCATAATACTCATGGGGCACAAAGGCAAGTATAACAAACAGGGTTGGAAGCCAAATAACCAATAACCAAATGGCCTGTAAAAGAAATAGAGGGCCAGGGCAAGTAGCCCTGATTCCCCCAACCAATAATAACCTTCGCCCTGGACCACAAAAAAAACAAAACAATTATTCCCCACAGGGGTTCGAAGGCTGTCCAATTGCAAATTGATCACATGCTAAAATTAACATTACCCCCCCAGGCTGCCAAATTGACTCCGGACCACATAAAATATACATTTGGCCAGCTCCCAAACCGTTTATAATAGCTGGGGGTCATGGCTACTTGTCCATGGCTACTTGTCCAGACTGCCGGGGAAGGAGTAGTCAATTTTATTTTTCATAATTTAATTCTTTTAATTTCAATTCTTCAGTTCTCACAAACAATTACAGGCTAATTTTGGCCTATATTGGGTACAGCAAATCCTATGGATCCCAAAACATGATATGGCCAAAAATTGGCCTGAAAACCTATGGGAGTAGCCAAATTTCGGTAAATTTCATAATTCAGCTGCTTTGCCTTATCTGGCTCTACTTTTGGCCACATCAGTCTATAGTGAGTAGAACCTTAGATGAATTAATAGCACATTTGCATACCTATGTGGCTTATATTATTATTTCTTACTGTCGGATTGCTCTCTACATTTTAATTCAAATAATTAATGTGGACATCATTGTGCATCAAAGAACATAGACATTAATTGGAGATGACTTGACTTGACTCTCTCCCAAAATAGGTTCCCCAATTGCAAATACAAAAAAAGGAATAGTAGAGCAATAGTACCAGCAAGATTGTCACATAGGTTAACACTACACACACCAGATACAATATCTGAGAGCTTTCTAAATGTTAATGAGTTTTACTTAGCATTAAGTTAGCATTATTTATGTCTGGCTCTACCTTTTCTTTTAATTGTATACTGTATTTAGTATCATACTGTAATTTAGAGTAGAAGGGAGCCGAAAAGCTGTCAGCGCCTGGAGATTTCCCTGTTTTTAAAATTATTTACCTCTAGTAAGGTGAATTAAAAAATTATTTTTGTTCAATGGAGACTTTGGGAAGATTTAATTTATGCAGGATTATGCAGAAGATTATTCAATCTTCTGTTGACGATTAGAAATCTGTGGGGTATTATATGATGTTTTATATGCAATGGTGTTAGATATTGCCTTGGAGGATAAATGGTGTTTCTCTCCCACTGTTATCTTATGGATGATTTCTGATTTTCTCTTGCTTTTGAGCCTATTTGTCAAGGCCTTTCCCACTATTAGATGAGTAATACCACTTCTGTCTGAGGGTTAACATCATTAAGTATATTTTTTTCAACTCCTTTGTATTTATTTCCATTCTTATAAGTTTTATGCCATTACTGACTTTAGGGCCCAGGGTTGCTTTAATCTCTCTCTCCAACTTGGCCAGCTTTATTAGTAAGTTGGATAGGGTGTCTCCTTTTGTTTTTCTAATCTTTGAACTTAAAATTAATTATAAACTCTCTCATGTATGCTTTAAAGGAACACCACAAGATGATATCTGAAGTCTTGCTGTTATCGTTGTAGAGAAAGTATTTTTGGGCCTCAACAGTAATGCATTGAGTGTGAATTTCCGAGTTAAGAAGGGATTTGTTTAGCCTCCATTTAGATCTTGGGATATATTGTAGGTTATTAGTCACTTCAATGAAGTAATCAAAAGGGGGTCACGAGCTGGTGTGGAGTGGGTCAAGTCTGCATCTGTTACGGTGGAAGTACCGGCAGGCAAGGCTGTAAAGCAGGCGGGACTAAGGTGTATGTCTAATCGTCCCTTTCTATTTTATGGTGTGTTTACCTCCTGAAGCTGAGAAGCCTGTGAAGCAATGCTTGGCATTTTTTTTTTAAATTACCCTAAGATTAGGAAACAGCAGAGGCTTCACCTTTTTATTTAGGGATATAATTTCAAAATTTGGCTAAGATGGGTCAAGTGAAGTTTGGGTTTGATGTGACAGATACATGGCAGTGAGTGTGTAATATACCTACCTTTGTGAGAGTGGCCTCTCAGCTCCGCTCCACCTGAAGACAAATCATGGGAACAGAATGGACAGGGAACATGTCCTCTGAGTTGTCTACCATCACACCAGACTTTGAGACACGTATCAGAAGGAAAAAGAATCCATACCCTTCCATTAGTTCTAATTAGTCTCATACGTTTTAATGTATTTTTTTCATTTTGTTGGGTTTTTAGCTCACTTTCACTTGCACTGTGATTACTGCATTATTCACTTCATGAAGAAGCCCTGTTTTTTGTTTGTTTCATGTTCTGAGCAGTGCATATATACATTGTTGAATACTGTACCAATTGATTTGTGGAATAAATTTTGTTTTGGAAATTAAATTATTTCTTGGGTCATGACTTAATGACTAAGGACAAATGTGGGTCCTGAGGTTAGACAGGTTGGGAACCACTGATCTACACTTCTTACTAATCCACAAGACCATTGCCAGAAGCACCAGAAGAATATAAGCTCAATATTGAAGAACCTGCGTGGCCTTTTATTCTTCCGGTGTAGATGGAGTTGCACTTGTGGATTAATTAATCACAGATCTAGGGTTGTTGTCCATTTGTGGAGGCTCCTGGAGCCTGTAAGTGTTTCTGTTTAAAATGTGTAGTACACTACAGATAGGGTTATCACCCAGACTGTATTTTATTTACAGGCCGGTAAAAAATAGCTTGAAGCCAGTGGTGGTATTCAGCCGGTTCGAACAGTTTCGTGCGAACCTGTTACTAAAATTTAACAAGTTCGCCAAACCAGTGCAAGCCGGAGGTCCCGAGGAAACGATCGGAGAGCAAGAAGGAGGTAAGTACTGGGGAAGGGGGAGGAGGTAAGCAAAATCCTGGCATATTGAGGGGCAAAATCCTGGAATAATGGGTGGCTAAATCCTGGCATAGAGTGGCAAAATCCTGGCATAATGAGGGGCATAATCCTGGCATAGAGTGGCAAAATCCTGGTATATTGGGTGGCTAAATTCTGGCATAGAGTGGCAAAATCCTGGCATATTGGGGGGCAAAATCCTGGCATATTGGGTGGGAAAATCCTGGCATTTTGGGCAGCGAAAATCGTGGCATATTGAGGGACAAAAATCCTGGCATATTAAATGGCTACGTCCTGCATATTGAGGGGCTAAATCGTGGCATATTAGGTGGCTAAATCCTGGCATTTTAAATGGCTTAATCCTGGCATATTGAGGGGCTAGATCCTGGCATATTGGGTGGCTAAATCCTGGCATATTGAGGGGCTAAATCCTGGCATATTAAATGGCTAAATCCTGGCATATTGAGGGGCTAAATCCTGGCATATTCGGTGGCACAATTCTGGCATATTGAATGGCTAAATCACAGTGCATCCGGTGCTGTGAGGAAGAACAAAATGCCATGCCTCCAGCACAATGTGGTCTGTGAAACCACTTTCAACACTGAGCACCTTTCCGTGTGGCTGAGAGGAATGTGGTCTGTGAGACCACTTTCAACATTGAGCACCTTTCCTTCTGGCTGAGTGTTTCTGTTAGTGTGTGATTGTGTGCTGGCTGAGTGTGATTTTGTGCTGGCTGAGTGTGTCTGTGAGTCAGTGTGTGCTGGCTGAGTGTGTCTATGAATTACTGTGTTCTGGCTGAGTGTGTCTATGAATGACTGTGTGATATGTGTTAGTGTTCACATTTAGGACACTGCAACAAGAATGTTAGATAGTCAGCCACACACTTTTTATCCATACCAAATGTTTATAGATATTTGTATAATAATTATGAGATAAATACAATTCTAGGATCTGTAAATTCCTAGAAGCTGGGATTTGAGTCTGATCTTGAAATATGCTATTTATACAGTTCATTTTTATTATCACTTGCATATATTTTATTTAATAATGCGTGTCCGTGAGGGCCTCATGTTCGACTTTCGCCTAAGGCCTCACAAAGTCTAGAGCCACCTCTGCCCAGGACCCATTCATTCCTGGGGGCCCATGGCAGCTGCCCGTGTGACTGTTTCACACAGAGACAGTCATGATCGGGATGGAGCTGGGTCCACATCCGCTGCCAGAAGTGACAGCAGCTGTATTTCCTGCACGCAGTGTGCGTGAAAGCACTGCGGAGACGACTAACGAGCAGCATAAAGGTAAGTAGGGGGGAGATTGGTTGTAGACATCTAATCTAATCAGGAGCATATCAATCTAATTAGTGGCATATTATTCTAATCGTTGGCGTATTAATCTAATCAGGGGCATATTAATCTAATCAGTGGCATATTAATCTAATTATCAGTGGCATCTTAATGAGAAAATTATCAGTGGCATATTAAGCATCTAATTATCAGTGGCATTTTAATGGATAAACTATCCAGAGGGGGGCAGAATTTTTTTCAGTAAGGGGCCCAGAAATTTCTGATGGCCCAGAGTAGACCAGTGGCGGACCAAGGGGGGTCCGCCCCAGGTGCCACTCGTTATAGGGGTCCTACTGGCTGGGTGCGGCTGGGTGCCCAGGGTCTAAAACAGTGTATTACCCCAGCCAATGGCACCCCTCTAATGCAGCCCGCTGGACATGGCTGAGGTGCCCAGGGTCTAATAAACTGTTTTAGACCCTGGGTATTAGTGCCAATGGCACCCCTCTAATGCAGCCTGCTAGACATGGAGGTCTGGCCCGCCTGCAGCTGTAACAGCTCCCCTGAACCCCCCACTCCGCACCTGTAACAGTGTCAGGAAACTAAGTTTCCAAGACACTGCATAATCCCTCCCTCCTCGACCCTGTATGTGACATCATGCGCTAAGGTCAGAGGGCGGGTAAACAGGACCACGGGACAGCATGAAGCCCGGAGACTGGTAAAACATTAAAAAAAAAAATCTTTGTGTGTAAATGTGAGCCTGTGTGTGTGTAAGTGGGAGTCTCTCTCTCTCTCTCTCTCTCTCTCTCTCTCTCTCTCTCTTTCTCTCTCTGTGGGAGTGTGTGTGTATCTAAGTGGGAGTGTGTGTGTATCTAAGTGGGAGTGTGTGTGTATCTAAGTGGGAGTGTGTGTGTATCTAAGTGGAAGTGTGTGTATCTAAGTGGGAGTGTGTGTAACTAAGTGGGAGTGTGTGTATCTAAGTGGGAGTGTGTGTATCTAAGTGGGAGTGTGTGTGTGTCTAAGTAGGAGTGTCTGTGTGTATGGAAGTGTCTGTGTGTGTGTGTAAGTGTGAGCCTGTGGGTGTGTGTAAGTGTGACTGTATGTATGTGTGTCTCTTTAGTGAACTGGAATTTAAGACCAGGGTATCCAAACTGAAAGCATAGTTTGTTTAGAGAATTCTTCCAGCTTGTCTTCTTTGGCCTTAACTTTGAAATTCACTTTAAATAACCCACATGATATAAATTATAGAAAATGTTTTGCTATTTAGCAAAAAGCAAGTAGTTTTTATTTTATTTTGTTTGAGAGAAAAACATATTACACCATGCTTGAAAGTCGGAACTGGTAACTAAATTTTTTGAATCCCACCACTGCTTGAGGCCAATGTTAAGCATGGCTACAGATAAAAATATTTAATTTTTACCAAAGCTGCTTTTTCAACATGGATGTTTTTGGAATAAAGTCACAATGGAGTTTCAGAAATAAGTTGTTTGGGATGTTGGGGCTTTGCCTGTGAGTGAGTTTGCATGGCTTATTCATAAAATTATGCCTAAATTAAAGTGATTTATGTTAACCTACAATTTATACATAAGTCACTGTAGTTAAATTAGATTTCCATTTGAAAAATGGATATTTGCCTTCATCGTAGCTTGGAGGAAAGACATAACTGGGGAATATGATAGAAACATTTAAATAAATAAAGTGAATCAACAACGTAAAGGAGGAGAGTATATTTAAAAGAAGAAAAACTACCCCTAGAGGACATGGTCTGAAATTAGAGGGGCAAAGATTTAAAAGTAATATCAGGAAGTATTACTTTACTGAGAGGGTAGTGGATGTATAGAACAGCCTCCCAGCGGAAATGGTAGAGGTAAGCACAGTGAAGGAGTTGAAGCATGCGTGGGATAGGCTATCCTAGATATAAGAACTGAGGACTAATAAAAGTACTTAGAAAATTGGGCAGAGTAGACCGAATGGTTCTTATCTGCTGACACATTCTATATGTTTCTATATGTTTTAACTGAATCAATTCATTTATTCATATTCCAGTCTTGGAATAAAGACAAGGCAGTACACGTTTGAAGTTGAGTAATAAAGATGAGAAGATGGGTAGATTAACCCATCTCTCCATTCATATTTTTATATGCACTATTGTTGAAACATTTCAGGTCACTTAGAAAAGCTAATTTCTGCCATTAAAATAACATCAAGTGGATCAGATCAGATACAGTGTAGACATTGTTAACGTTGTAAATGACTATTGGAGTTGGAAATGGTTGGACGCGTACTGAGGCCCTTTATCAGCAACCATCACTACTGTGTGCCATTGGCATGTTGTGTTAGCTAATCCAAAATAATCATTTTAAAACGTCAACGACTTTTCCTATTCATTTTGTAACTAATTTGATGTATGTTTTCATGGAAAACAATGACATTCCTAAGTGATCCCATACTTTTGAACAGTAGTTATGTGTGTGATTCACGAGCTTCACACAGCTTTAATGTGGAATATCTGATCCCCACGACTTATTTCTTTCTTATGTAATTGCTCACAAAACAAATGTCTGCCTAAATACAAACATTAGACATTTACTTTTGTACTTGTTTTTACAGTTTTTACATGTTATTTACTGTTATTTTTTATTTTTGGTGCTGATCAACTGCAACGTGCAAATTGATCAGGAAGAAGGTAATGGTAGACTTTTAGATGGCTGGATAAATTGGAAACTGAATCTCACAGCTAATCATGGGCGTCCGCAGGGGGGGGCAGCCCCGTCCCTCAGCCCTCCCTGTGACAGCATGACTGACAGAAGAGAGTCTGCAGTGCAACATCATGGAGGAAACAGGGGAAGATACTCAGAGACCATAGCTGAACCTCTGTAACAGGTAGGAAGAGCTTATAATAGCTTTAAGGTACATGGCAGAGTGGGGTAAATCCAGGGAGGTCCCTCCCATTTCCCTGAGGTCTCCATTTGTCCAGTCTGAGCAGCTCCTCTGACCAGGCTCTGCTCACATCAACATGGTGACAAGTGGATGGGGCAGAAAAAATAATAGAGGATAAAATGATGTGATAGATGGAAGCAGATTGCAAACAAAATGGGATGACATGGGGCAGAAAAGATAATAGAGGATGAAAAGAGGTGATTGATTGGAGCAGAATACAGACAAAATTGTGACATGGGGCAGAAAAGATAAAATGTAGGTGAAAAGAGGTCACTGACATGGAGGAATAAAACACATAAAATGATGGGGAAAGAGATGGCAAACATGGAGGAATAAAGCATATAAAAAAGGGGGAAAGAGATAAAGAAATGTCATGGATTTAGGAATTTGGGTGTTTAGGGAATCTGTTGCTTTGTGTTTATATTGTGTGCTATAGTGTTGTATCTGGTGCTGTGGAGTGTTGTGTCTGGTGCTGTGAGGTTATATTGTGTTCTATAGTGTTGTGTCTGGTGCTGTTGGGTTACATTGTGTGCTATAGTGTTGTGTCTGGTGCTGTGGGGTTATATTGTGTGCTATAGTGTATCTGGTGCTGTGGGGTTATATTGTGTGTTATAGTGTTGTATCTGGTGCTGTGGAGTTATATTGTGTGCTATAGTGTTGTATCTGGTGCTGTGGGGTTATATTGTGTGCTATAGTGTATCTGGTGCTGTGAGGTTATATTGTGTGCTATAGTGTTGTATCTGGTGCTGTGATGTTATATTATGTGCTATAGTGTTGTATCTGGTGCTATGTGGTTATATATTTGCTATGTTGTTCTATCTGTTGCTGTGGAGTTTCAGCTAGAGCTCTGGAAATTTATCTGGTGCTGTGGTTTATATCTTGTGTCATGGGTTTTTAGCTGGTACCGTGGGTTAATATCTGGTGTTGTGGGTCTATATCTGGCACAGTGGATCTATATTTGGTGCAGTGAGGCTATATCTAGTGTGGTTGGTTTATATCTGGTGCTGTGGATCTGTATCTGGTGCAGGGTTTATCAACCCTTTGCATGCCTTTACTGATAATGACAAAGCTCCTCCACTTCATGATAACTTGTCAAAAAGAGGCGCGGCGCAGAAAGGATGACGGTAAAATTATGCCCCCCCCCCCGAAAAAATTTCTGCGGATGCCCATGCAGCTAATATCTGCCACTTCAGTTGACTACATTTTGCGAGCAGTTTATCTGCCTTATAACTTGCAGCTATGGAGAGTGTGGTTAATCCATGCACAAAAGACCAATGTATCTTTCACCAAAGGCTTCTTCTGGGTACCAGTATAAATGCCTTCTTTAATCAAACATCAATTTATGATTGGCAGCTTTTACAATGTATGTCCTCAAGTCTTTATTTTTGAATGCAGCTAATTAGTGGAATATTGTATAACTGTTGCTGTGCTTAATAGTTCAGGTTTGCTGCTCATCCTGTATTATAAATTTGAATAGAGATATATTTTAGTACTAGTATAGTTTCACTCAACGCATGTTATGCATACCCGGATTTAATAAATGTTACTTTCTGATTATTTCATACCTGCTAATGTTTTCTGACAGGTTCCCTGGATGTGAGATAACAGGGGTGGGGCTAGGTGCCTCCGCTTGATATCACACAAATAAGGTATCTGGAGATGAATACTCCTTGTTTAGGCTGTGCATGTCTGTAGGACATACACACGTCTAAGAAAATTTTGTTTTTGCACAGTGCAGAGTAATTTACGCTGGACAGCCCCCGGATTTGAGGCAATGCCCCCACTTGGGACAGAGGTAAAGTTTGGTGGGACGGTGAGATTCGGGATTGCAATCCTCATCCCGATCACATCCTACACCCGATTCGACGTGAGCAGAATTTGAGAGGTAGGAAGCACGTTTAATTGTTTTAATTCAAACTTAAGTCAACACCTATAAAAGATTACACTTCTTTAGTATATTAAATATAGTAATGAGAGATATACTTTACCATCTTCGAGTGTACGCTTGCGAACAGGGTTCGTATGTAATTCTCATTTATGCTTTGTAAGCGCTATGTAAAGATGTACCATCTTTTGCAACTGGTTAACTTTAAACTATAGCAGGCTATAAACTGTAAAAAAGTCTGTAGCTGACTAACTATATATTGTTAGGAAGTATCCTGTTACCAGTGGTATAATCACCAGGGTCACAGGGGTCACGATTGTGACTGGGTCCTTCACTCCAGGGGTCCCAGATGCCCGGTAGACCCCTTCTGAGTCCGGTGGCCTCCTGCCAGCATAACAAATGCACGTCAGTGTGCATGACAGAAAACGTTAAGACATTCAGAAGCTGTATTTCTCGATGCAGAGTATAGTACAGCAGTTACAAGGAGGGACTGTGAGGAAGAGACAGCTCATCAACACAGGCCATTACCACCGTCTAGTAAGACATTCTGCTATTTAGAATGGGGGAATATATGTTATTAATATGGAGGAATAAGAGAAGAAAACCTTGTGAGTGACAAAGGATAACAATCACAATCGTTGTTTTTTTTTTTATTTAACTATCCCGTGCTCCTCAGTTGATGTGGATAACATCTCCATTGATGCTCAAACAAAACACATGTTTCCGACTTGGACAACACAAACCATAAAATGGGGGCAGTGGATTTTATGTAAAATACTTAATTTATCTTAGGACACTATTTTCATAAGAAAAAACTATTCAAAAGCACTAATCATGCAAAATCTTGCCACTAGCATGTGCAGTACCGAAGCCACCCAGATTGTATTTTACTGGCAGGCCATTAACTGACATCTGGCCAATGTGAAGTCTGTGGAAGTCATAGCAAGGACAGTTTTTTTTTTTTAAGAAAAGGAGGCATCGCTTACTTAATCCTTAAGCCTGCCTCCATAGTAACTGCACTGGGAGCTTGTGCATCCAACAATGTGTGAATATGCATAATACTGCATTTTACGGTGAGGAAAGAAGAAATCTGTCCTGTAAATATATGTGAGGTGCTACAAAAAAAGACATCATAAACTGCCTCACTGATATACTCAAAATGAGTGTGTGTGGGGGGTCATGTACTCGAACCAGCATTTTTTAAAATCAATCTACAAACATGAATGTATTCCAAAAGGTACATCACAAACACAAATGAATGCAATATATAAATACAAGCTGGTGGGAATGAGAAAAAATATGCAGAATTCTCACCTTTTGAATAGCTCTGCTCCATCTTTCTTTTGCAACTCCACTTGTGAAGACCGCATCTTCATTCCTAACAGAAGTAGACTTAATGTTAATAACTGGGAAGAATGTATTCTGGCAATAGTTTATTTCAATGGCCAAAAAGAGGGATGGCCAACACACACAAAAAACAACGCAACCTTTTTTGATTTTAATATTTAATATTCTTTTAAATTCCCCAGAACCAGGAAATAGATTAGCTATGCTCCTGAACCACTTCTTCATTCCCACCACTTTTTTTCATTTGAGCATGACTTTCACTGTCTAGTGCGATAGTTTGTCTTCTTTAGTATTATTACACTACTGAACATGTTGGCAAACTATAAAATAATTATCGTATATACTCGAGTATAAGCCGACCCGAATATAAGCCGAGGCACCTAATTTTACCACAAAGAACTGGGAAAAAATATTGACTCGACCCTAGGGTGGGAAATGAGGCAGCTACTGGTAAATATTGTCCCCAATATGGCATTTAATATGCCAGGATATTGCCCCCAATATGTAATTTAATAGTCCAGGATATTGCCCCCAATATGTCATTTAATATTACAGGATTTTGCCCCCAATATGCCATTTAATATTCCAGGATATTGCCCCCAATATGCCATTTAATATTCCAGGATATTGCCCCTTAGTATGCTCGTTATGCCACCCTCCTCCCCCCCTTCCCCAGACCCCAGTACTTACCTCTTTGCTGCTCCATCTCCCAGTGCTCTGAAGGTCCGTGGCTGTGAGCTCCCCTCCAGCCACGCAGATCAATAAAGTTTGTTTAAAAAAAAAGTTTCAACACACTTTGTTGACCGCACGGCTGGAGGGGAGCTCACAACGCTTCCCTCACAGCCACGGACCTTCAGAGCACCGGGAGACGGAGCAGGAACGAGGTAAGTTTTAGATTTACTCGAGTATAAGCCGAGGGGGGCATTTTTCAGCACACAAATGGGCTGAAAAACTCGGCTTATACTCGAGTATATCAAACTGGTTATAAATGAAAGATCTGCATATATTTCCTTCTAATATTAAGCATTCAGGTTGACCACATTCTAAGGTAAAAAATGAAAAACATTGTAATATTAGTCTCATATTTTACTTTCCTCCTCAAGTAAAAACACATTTCACTTTCATTTATAGAAGTAGTTTGAATACTTTAGTTACAATGAAAGGCTAGAGCAGTTTCAATATATATTTGCATGCCTAAGCAACCCTTGTCACTAGGGATCTCTGTCAGAACACTTCGGAAACAGGTGTTAGATGTATAGAGAGTCAGTCCTTCCGTATGACATGTATTGATATTTCCAGTAAACATATGTCTTCCTGCTGAGCAATATATTGGTAATAGCAGATTGCAAACAATCATTAGTACTTAATGTTTTATAAATATCCAGCTATGATGAACAGACTGAAAAACCAGCACCGGATTAGATACATTCAGATTTTTGAGCAATAACCAGTTCACAATACAAAAATGAAACAAACCGGCGGCCGCCATCACCAGTTTCATTTTCATTATTACAGCTTAGTATTATACGGTCTCTCTGCCATGATGTTCTTTTATACCCTGTTTGTTCAATAAAGCCTGAATGGACTTTTTCTACTAGAGCTGGACTTTTCTTTGGATTTGTGCAGCCACTGAGTGCGCGCAAGAAAAAATGCTCAAACTTTGCTCCTTTGCTCTAAGTGCACAAATCCACCATCACATTATTATTGAAATAGCAAATGCAGCTGTACCCAATAAAGTAATCAATATCTTATACTATGTCTTAGAGGTGACAATGGATATAAATGATCTCAGAACACAGGTACAACATAGCCCGTAGTGTGACCATCTCTATGGCTGGATGCACATTGGCTATATTAAAGTCCTGCTTAATGCTGTGATAAATCTGATGGGTATCTGTTGTATCCTCCAGTTAAAGGATTGAATATCATTGTTTCCTGTTGTATATTGCATAATTTTGCACTCCACCAGCATGCGCCTATGATGGAGGGAGGTGATTTTAGTTGCTGATGAAGTGATGTTGCTTGGTGTGGATGATGGCCAAAGAGGTCCAGAGATCAGAACACAACTGATAGCCACACACTACTGTAAGTTAACAATCCAAAATGTAACCATTTAATACAACTGTCTATTGAAAACTCACATGTATTCACAGAGAGCACCAGCACACAATCCCCTCCGGCAGATGTTGTAGGTAAAGCTGACTTGACTAATTGACTCATGGTTATGTTGTTTTGTCTTGTTGAATTATTTCTTATTCTCCTGAGTACCTTTAATGTCTGCACCTTTGATTAGATTGCAGATTCACTTCTGGTGACAGCATGGAGAACTCATCATATTTTAGCAGTGGTTAGTGATGTGCATTTTACCTTTGTATACTCAGTTGCAAAGCTAATTGTATAATTGCCCCC